>OZ005654.1:167916444-168516444 GCA_963930645.1 Salticus scenicus | reverse complement strand
CAAAATGTGACGTTTTATTTCACTGAAAAAATGAAATTTTCTGCCACAAAATGGACACAGAATGTTCCTTTTAAATCGCTTTGATTTTGAAGCATATACCACTGCATTGGTGATGAGATTTTCCACATTAGTAGGATCAATATAGTCTCCTGAAAGTAAAAACTACATTATATCTAGTAACAATTCAACTTACAGTAAGTATACTTTATCAACATTAATATGATATCTCATATAAAGATTTGAAATCATTTAAAATTAATAAAAATCTTCAATATATTTATTATGAATCAACTAATTTGTTCAATGGTTCTATAACTGCTTGCTATGCTATAAGATATATTAAATTTAATATGCTTATTAATATAATCTCTTTATATAGAAGAGTGTAATGTTAATATTGAATTTGATATAAATTAAGAATTTATATAGTAAAAATTTAATAATACGAGCATCTAGAATTATGTATGAGGATGGATCCAGAAAAGGGTAATAAAAATTATTTACTAACAATAGACAAAAAATCACAGGTGAAACTTTTTCAGGGGCTACCCCTAAGTTCAGGATTTTTTAAATTTTTTCTATCTCTTAATTTCATGTTAAATAATTTTGTTTCCATAGAAATTTTTTATATGACTTGATTAATTTGCTTTATAATGTCTTATAACTTCTCCAAATATCACTTATTATAGGTATAATTAATACTTTTAATAATAACCATATGACATATCATTAAAAAGTCTCTCCTTGCAAATTATTTTGTATGCAAGTAGCAGTTTTCAGAGTGTTTGCATGTTAGGTAGTTTCAACCTGAAAAAGTACAGAAAGGAATTAAGAAATGTACTTGTCCATCACTTTACCACATAATCTCCAAATTTATTTAAGCATTTATCAGAATGCAGGAAAACTTGTTTATCTTGGCTTGGTGGTAATCATATCCCTATCAATCGAACAAGTTCTCGGCAGCTCTTTTTACATCACTGTCTAAAGAGAACCTTGTTTCAAATAAGTGTTTAGCTACAATATCAGAAATGGAAATAATAGGTGCAAAAGCAGGGAAACAAACTGCTTGCCAAAGTCAAGAATTGCTGTACAAGTTCAAGTGGAAAGTCTGGTGCCAGCCCTTCCTCATACAGCCTAGATTTGGCACTTAGTGATTATTTCTTTTACTAAATGTTTACCTGGATCAAAATTATCTTCAGACAATGATGTGAAAACAACTGCTAAGAACATGGCAGGGGTGTTATTTCTAATAAATTAGGTTAATTCTTTCAGCATCACGCTAGTCTTTTTCTGTCATACATAGTCAGAAATAAAAGGCTGGTGTGATTTAATTTTAAAATATATATTGTTTTTTTTTTTTTGTTTTTTTTTTCTAGAGAATAAGATCAATAAATGAACGGCTCATTGTAAAAGTGGTGTAACTCCATATTTTTTAAATATGAATATTTTTGCTTAATTGTATCACATTTAGTCATACCTTTCACTATAAAAGTGAAGAAACTCCAATAATTACCTTAAAATCCCATAAATGGTCAGTATACTAATAGTAATACAATAATATACAATACAGAAATTGCCATTCTTAAACTGTGCATATTATTAATTTTATGAATCATTAAACAGATATGCTAAAAACTAATGCTGACAGGGCTAACAAGTTGGTCCTGCATAATGGCACTGCCAGACAAATTTTCAGGAGGGTGCAAATTGAAATTTATAAAAGTTTCAGTATATTTTAGAAATTCAGTTAGACTCAAATGGTTGATTCAGATGATTAAGAAAGCGTGTATAAGCACCAACAACAATTTTTTTTTTTTTTTTTTTTCATGTAATTTAAGCTAAAACATTTTATTTACAAAAATTATACAGCTTATTCTAAACAAACCTGAATCTGAAAAATTTTTACTATAAAGTTAACTTGACCTCTGCTTGAAGGAAAAAGTTAGAGCCAACTTGATTTAGGGTTGCTACTCAAATAGGAGAATGAAATTCCCTGACTTTTCCAGGTTTTCCAGACATGTTTTAAAATAATTCCAGTCTAGCCATACATTGTGCATTGGCTATATTGAGGGCAAAATAATTAAGGTACCACTTGAAAACACAAAAGTTAAGGGGTGATTGTGACTCAAAGGTAAAAACCCTGAAAATTAGAGCTTCATATTAAAAAAACTTCAAAATATCACATAATACTCAAACTGTTTAGGCCAGATGCCCTCAATCCTTTTATATTTCATTCACATATCACCTAGATAACAAATGAACAACCAATGAAAGCAAAAAATAGCTTTATAGGAAATATGAAAATACAGATGGGTTGAGTAAAAATCCTGAAATCAGGGGTAAATCCTGAACACAAACACCCCTGCATATTACTTTTACCTCAGGAGAAATTGCCCTCCATGGGTCCTTCTAAGAGGCCTTGTTTAAAAGAATGGCGGAAGCTAAAAAAAAAAAAAACACAAAAAATGACTATGTTGCAGGAAAAATTAGTTTTTTTTTTTTTTTTTTTTTTAGCAATCATTGTATGAAATTCCCTGACTTTTCTCTGGCTTTCATTGTCAATTTTCAAATTCTCCAACTATTCCAGGTTTTCCAGGTAGCATGGCAACACTGTGATCTGTATTGGCTGGGTAAATAAATTTTATTTGGCAATTTAAATAATTATCAAGACTCTAATGACATAAATTTTAAAGCTTTAAATATTATTTTAAAATTATAATTTAGAATTTTCCAGGAGGGGGCAAGTTTCCCCTCCTCTTCCCCTTATGTGCCAATGTCCATGGTCCTGCATGCCTAAATAGATTTCATAATTATGTAGGAAAGCGATTTACAAGTATGTCTCTTAAATTTCTTTTATATTTTGTGTTGATTGTTAATAAAACAATCTTTATTACCTTTGTAAACTTTTTTATTTTTTAGATCCATCCTCAAACATACCAGATAATTGTCATTGTACAAAAAGAAAATATACTTGCTCTGCAAAACTTTTTGAAAGTATAAATTGTAATTATTCCCACTGAAAAGAAAAATATATATTAAATTTTTATGTAATTAAAAAATTTGGTTTCTGCTTTACATAAGCAAAAACATGTTGCTATATGTTTTTATTTACATAAGAATATGAAATATAGATGCATTCTAATATCAAATATGTTGGGTAAGAAGTTTGAAAATTATTTAATCTGAATTTAGCTAAAGCAGGCATTCATTTAATAATATATGAAAACAAATAGAAAATTTCCAATAAGATATCAAAATCATTAGCTCAAGAATAAAATACAATTTCACAGTATATGATTATAAACATGATTTACCATACAATTCACATTTCCCATAAAACACAACAAGTATCGAAAATATTTTAAGAAGAAAGAGAACTTTTTTTTTTTTTTTTTTTTTTGGGGGGGGGGGGGGTGTCTTCTATTACAATATTCATTTATCTAATTTTTCTGCATATCAAAACAAATTTTCTGATAAATAATATGAAATTTTTGGTTTCATATAAAAACTACAGATGTTTAAATTAGACTCATATATTGAATGAATAAGATAAAAATGTTAATTTAATACATACAAAACATGATAGTAAAATAATATTGTAATAATGACAACACTTTAAAATAAAACTTTAATTAATATGTGTAGCAAATAAACAAACAAAACCAGTATCATTTTCATGTTGAATCTTCTAACTATTAGATGTGTTGATTAAAAACAGAAATATTAGTGATACTATCTACTTCTAATCAGACCTAAAAAATTGACATTTTAAGTTATTTACCAGTAGGCTGATAGATTCTTAAAATTTAATCATCACTTTTTCAGCTGAATGCCGAAATAATAAATTTTCTTGTTTATTTTTTTGTAAACCCATAACTGCCCCAGACGCATACATGAAACTCACAATGGCGATGCATTAACTGCCGTGGGTGTATATATACACTAATTAAAAAATATATTGATAAAGACCTTACTCCGGCTTCATCATTACTTGCAAGAAGCTTTTCCTAGGAGGAACCTCCCCTTTCTCAATTGCAAACTTGTTGAAGTGGGCCTTGGCTATTTATAGCTGCGTCTTGCTCTTTCATCAGGTAGCGCCACTGTGGATCGATCTTGGCAGACTCGTGGTCATTAATGGCAACCTGATTTTTAATTATCTCAATGGTTTCTTCTATAAAACACGTACATAGGGTTATTATAGTCGGCTATTTTTATTACGTCATTAAATTTAATATTTATTTTGGTTTGTGAAATAAAAAAGCGAAATAAATATTAAATTTAAGAATGTAACAAAAATAGCCAACTATAATAACCCTATGTACACATTTTATAGAGAAACCATTGAGATAATTAAAAATCAGGTTGCCATTAATGACCACGAGTCTGCCAAGATCGATCCACAGTGGTGCTACCTGCTGAAAGAGCAAGACGAAGCTATAAATAGCCAAGGCCGACTTCAACAAGTTTGCAATTGAGAAAGGGGAGGATCCTCCCAGAAAAAGCTTATTGCAAGTAATGATGAAGCCGAAGTAAGGTCTTTATCAATATATTTTTTAATTAATTGTGCTTCATTTTAAATTTAAATTATTATATATATACACTTTTCAGAAGTACACTCCTTTGTGTTGTGCTGATACCAGTGAAACTAGTTCCACAGCTTTGGAATGCAATAATATGAGCTTTACAGTGTTTTTGAAATATTTACTTATTTCAGAGAAGAGGGAGAGATCAGAAAGGGAATGTTTCTGGAACAGTGAATGCATAACTATGCTTGCCATGTGAAAAACAGTGGCACTAGGAAGCGAATCTCGTAAGTTTTCCTAGGCAGATAAGAGGTTAAAAAACTCATTAAATTGTCTGTTTTTTCCCAAAGTATCTATTTTTAACTTGATTATTTTTATGAAGTGTAGTTTCAATTTCACTGATTTTGTGAAGGGTTTTTTTTTTTTTTTCTTTAAGATTATTGATTTTTGTGAAAAATCAGTTCTCAAACCTGAATTTTTTTTAAATAGATACCAGGAAATGCCCTTTTCTTGCAATCAATTGATGCATTTTGTTTTTGTTTACTTAATGACAAAACATTATATTCTTGTGGCTGACAGACAAACTGTGGAATTAGTTCGATTTTTTTTTTTTTTTTTAAGTGCATTTAATTGCAGCTAAATGCTAAAATATACAATTTTATTTTATATTATTATTTTTTTTTTTTTAACCAATAATTGATGAAACAAAAGACTGTTTTATTGCTAATTGATAAAATTTATGTTTCTTCGAAGCTGATTCCCAAACTAAGTAATTATTTCATTGCAAAATTTCTACAATTTAACAAATGGTGTTTCAGGAGAAGCCAAATGTAGAAGTCAATTGAAATTACTTAGTACGTGCGAATGCACCTCATTGTTTTGATAATGCACTCATGCCTAATTTTTCACCAGCCACGCTATTATTTTAATCTGAAACAACTGTTGCGAGTTTTGCAATTTATAGTGCTTACTTACAAAACACAAAAATGTCTTGAAAATTAAAAATGCTATTATTATTATTATTATTTTGCATATTATGTTCAGCTATATTTCAGAGACATTTTTTAAATTACTTAAGCAATTTTCAAAAGATAATATGGAGGGAGCGTTAAAGGATTAAACAGATTAAATATGATGTCAAAACATCTAACACTAAAGGGTTAACATAAAAATATTAACTTGATTATTCAAAATAAATCAACAATAACTAAAGTAAGTGAAAACCCAATTAATTATTGCATAATTTAAATAAAATTCATTGTGAATTTTTAGCAGAATAAGTAGTTGACTTGTACAATAAAAGTTATTTTTGATAATTAAAATAAATTAACATATTTTTAGAATAAATGTACTTTTATATTCATGTCTTCTTACAATTCTATTAAATAAGCTTAATTTTACAATACTTAACAATTTAATCAAGACAAAGTTATTTTTTATTCAACATATATATTTAGTTTTTTTATATTCATAATTTTAATACATACTAATAAAGGAACAAAATTATAACTTAAAATTTTAATATTTTAAATATGACTCTCACTATTTTATTTTTGAAATTTTACTAATTTGATTCACTTTTTTTAAAAATATATTTTAATTAATATTTAAATTGATAAGTTATAATAAAGATTTTATTACTTAAAGATTAGAGTCCTGCACTAACTGGGTAAAACCTGACCCGAATCTGACACGTGAATTTTAAATCAACCTCAAATCCGACCCAAACCCTACAAAAAAGTTTTAACCGATTTGAACCTGCAATAGAGAATTTTTATGACCCACACCCGACTCAAACTCGATTCCTTTATACTTGAAACCTGAATATAAATGAAAATTTATAATTCATCTAAAAATAATGCACAATATTTTAATGTTACAAAATAAAGCAAATTTTCATTGTTACATAGTTGGTAAATCATTTTAAAAAGAATTATTGAGTGAACAAAATCGATGAATCACACATCTGGTAAATATCAAAGAGGGAGCCAGCCTGTTTTCTATAGCTTGTATCCTAAATAAAAATAACTTTTTGTTGTTGTTGTTGTTAATTATTTTTAACCAGTGTGGATGTTTATTCTATTATAATAATTTGAATAAGCGTATATTCCCGTTGAGTATATATAGCAAAAAATTTCTGCCTATTAAGGTAAAATTTTTTTGAAAGATGTTCTCAAGTCAGCCCAACTCATTGAAAATCAAACCCGACCCACAGTAAAGAAAAAAAAAAAAAAAAAAGAAAAAAAAACAGTCAACCTGACCCACATGAAAAATAAATCAGTCAACCCGACTGACAAGAGAAAGAATTTAATCCACCCAATTTGAACCACGAATTGGGTTGGGTTTGGGTAAAATCGGGTCACCTGACCTGATGCAGGACACTATTTAAAATAACATGAATTATAATGGTATGTTTTAGATTTATCAAACATTCAAATATAGCCTGTAAATACTTCCATAAATTGACCACTGTTTGATTTTAAACATGAACATATATTATAAAAATATATTTGTTTTTTATGAAAAGCAGCTTTAAACATTAATTGAATTTGGCCATTTATGGTGATTAACACAATTTTTGACATTTCTTACAGTGTTTTATTTAATGTAATTTTATGATCTTAAACAACTATTTATATCATTTGTTATAATACGTGTCAGATAACTGAGAGTAAGTAAATTAAAATGCAGTATCAAAATTACAACATAAACACCAACAACTACAATTAACAAAATTAATAAATTACTTGTTATTTACTCTTCCCCCCCCCCCCCACTAGTGTAATGTCTTTGATGAAAACTGACAAGCCCATTCAAGCAGTATATGGCAAGTAAATTATCTAAATATGGTAATAAAATACACAGTTTTCATGTAATAGTAAAATTTCATTAATTCCACAGGTTCAGAATTATGCTGAAAAAGATCTAAGGTCAAAACCATAAAAAAATCAAGTATCAGAGTTGTAAGTTATCTTACGCATGAACTTAAGGCTGTACATCAGTCAGATAACTCCTTTTCTCCCTTCCCATGTTATCCAATGGGATTTTTATTGCTTTGTTTTAAAAAAATATCTCATTCAAAAATGAAGTTTTTCAAATTCTGTTTTTTGAATATTACTCTTTAGAGAAGTTGCTTTTTAGCTTTGTGAGCAATTTTTTGAAAAAATCAACTTCAATATTTTATTTCAATAAGTAAATTTAGAACTGTAAGAGTTTGGATCTCTAAATGAAATATTTAAATTTATTTTTTCAAAAAATTGCTCACTAAGCTAAAAACAATCTGTTCAAAGAGTAATATTCAAAAAATAGAATTCGAAAAACTTCATTTTTGAATGAGGTATTTTTTTATAAAACGAAGCAACGAAAATCTCATTGGATAACATGGGAAGGGAGAAAGGGGGCTATCTGACTGATGTACAGTAGGGTGGTTCGAAAAAAACTTTTTTTTTTATTTCAGATCGCTATAGTGCGCAAAAGTTGCCATTGGTATAGACATGAAAAAAGCACTAATTATTATTTTTTTATTAATTTGTCTTCCGGTCGCGCAATGTCATCGAAGTCAGCAAAAAATTGTGAAAAACCTTAATTTTTCATAATTTTTTTAAGCACGCCAGGTGGTTTTAATTGCGTTCCTATCCCATGAATTAACTACTAAAAGTATGTAAAATCAATTTATGGGCACTTGCTATACATTTCTTTCATATCTTCCGGTCGCGCAACATAGTACAAAATGAGTAAAATTAGTAGTTTTTTCAAAATTTCAAAGTTTGACTGTTTAGTACATTTTAATCATACGACTTCTAGAAATGCTATAGTTTAATTCTATTACAATAATATATTTAAAATCCAAGCGTTGTAGATAAACATGGCTATAAGATAGACGTGGCATACGTGACGAATGCCAGCGATGCGCGCGCAGCGCAGCCAGTCACAGCCATTATCGTTTCCCGCTATTTCCTTCTGTCTGCTTATGCCGCTAGCTCGAATTAGTACTACATTGTGTTGTACTTAAGTCCTTATTTTTCTGTCTACTTTTGCGTTTATGTTTGTACTTGAATACGACAGTTATTGATACAGTGGATGTGCGAAAGAAAGTTGGTATAGGTACAAAACCTAGAAAAGATTTTAAGTTCTCTATTTTTGGTCACCCACGAGACTTGTTACACAACAAACTTCCTACTCATGAAGATGTCCTTCGCTGCTGCTTTCAACAGAGATTCAACCTAGCTGTGACAATAAACAACAAGAGTGTATCTTTTTCAAGAGAAGCCTCAACAGTGACAAAGAAAATTATCGGTTTATATGACAAAGCCTCGATCCCAAGTGTTACGGAGTACTGAGTCATCCAGCTAATTAGTTCTTACTACGAATCATACAGTAAACTCAGAAAGTCGTTTCATCGTGGCAAAGATAAACCAGCATTCAAACTTAAACTTGACAATTTGAAGAAGAAATGATGCTCTCTGTTTTATATCGCGGCGTGCAAATGTGTAATTGTTGCTAATGACTGTTCATGTAAGACATCTCCAGATACATGTGTATGTCCTCTAAGTGTGAACTGTATTTGTGAAAGAAGAAAAAATATTCCAACTTTCGAATTAAGGTTTATGTACTTGCACATTTACACGCCGCAACATCAAAAAGAGAGCATCCTTTCTCCTTGAAATTGTCAAGTTTAAGTTTGAATGCTGGTTTATCCTTGTCACGATGAAACGACTTTTTGAGTTTACTGTATGATTGTAACATACATAGTAAGTAAATCTTGTAACATACGTAGTAAGAACTAATTAGCTAAATGACATACTCCGTAATACTTGGGATCGAGGCTTTGTCCAACAAACCGATAATTTTATTTGCTACTGTTGAGGCTACGCTTGAAAAAGATACACTCTTGTTGTTTATTGTCACAGCTAGTTTGAAACTCTGTTGAAAGAAGCAGCGAATGACATTTTCATGAGTAGGAAGATTGTTGTGCAACAAGTCTCGTGAGCGACCAAAAATAGGGCACTCAAAATCTTTTCTATTTATTGTACCTATACCAACTTTCATTGGTACATCCATTGTATCAATAACTGTCGTATTCAAGTACAAACACTGAACGCAAAAGTAGAATACGGACTTAAGCACAACACAATCTAGTACTGAGTACTGACTAGAGCTAGCGGCATAAGCAGACTGAAGAAAATAGCGGGAAACGATAATGGCTGTGACTGGCTGCGCTGCGCGCGCATCGCTGGCATTCGTCACGTACGCCACGTCTATCTTATAGCCATGTTTATCTACAATGCTTGGATTTTAAATATATTATTGTAATAGAATTAAACTATAGCATTTCTAGAAGTCGTATGATTAAAATGTACTAAACAGTCAAACTTTGAAATTTTGAAAAAACTACTAATTTTACTCATTTTGTACTATGTTGCGCTACCGGAAGGTATGAAACAAATGTATAACAAGTGCATATATATTGATTTTACATACTTTTAGTAGTTAATTCATGGGATAGGAACGCAATTAAAACCATCTGGCGTTCTTAAAAAATTATGAAAAATTAAGGTTTTTCACAATTTTTTGATAACTTCGATGGCATTGCGCGACCGGAAGACAAATTAATAAAAAAATAATAATTAGTGCTCTTTTCATGTCTATACCAATAGCAACTTTTGCGCACTATAGCGATCTGAAATTTAAAAAAAAGTTTTTTTCGAACCACCCTAATGTACAGCCTTAAGGGATATAATTAATGTCATGCATGATAACTTTTTTTTTATATTGAAACTACTTTAAAATAAAAAAATCACTATGCTTGACATTACGTGGAAAAAAAAAAAGAACTAGAAAGTCTTTATAAAATGACAAATAAAGAAATTCATAGCTCTAGCTTTTATTTTAGAGGTGATTCAACTATTGCATTCCTAAAAAGAACATGAATATCCTTCTTATGAGTACAATACATCATAATAAATCAATTAATAATAGACAAGAAAAAGGCTGAAATGCTACTGAAAATATAAAAGGTAATTAATATACCAAGTTTAAGGAAAATCATTAGAGCCATTTTTTAAGACATGCGCTTCCAAGATCTAAAATTGATCTATCAGAATGCCTATCAATTTTACAGTAGTGAACATCTAATGAACATATGAAAGGACATCTAAAATAAGGAATATTAAAAAAGTTTAAAGAAAATTGTTAGATACTGACTTTCAGTCCTACTTATGATTTTTCAATTTTCACCAAAACTTGGCAAACTTATCTGTACACTGGACTTGCCTTAATTATAAAGTCTTATAGGTCTTTCTTTTTCTTTTTGGAGATATAATAATCAGAAGATTATGTTCCCTCTTCTATTTCACTCCCTGCCCACCCCTTGCACTGTCCACTTAAAAAAAAAAAAAAAAAACAGTTTTTTGGACTCGGGAGACTAAAAACGCATGAAAGGTGAAAAACTGAAAATTCTGAACAAGAACAAAACTTCAATTATCTACAAATGGTAATGAAAGTAAATATTAAAGCCTTTATAAAAGGAAAATTTGTATTTTCAATACTTTTTAATGATATTTATTATCTGCCAATAATTAATAATTTCAATAATAATTATATCATATTACAATGATTTATATTCAGTAAGTCTTTTAAAAAATAAAAATAATCATTTAAATATATGTATATATTACCTTCCACTTGTCTCTTTTGCTGGGCATGATAATCAATCTTAATTATAAAAACAAAAAGTTGGGCAGTTAAATTCTTGCTTGCACAGGAATAAAAACTTTTTATTATTCTTAATTTAAAAATCAAATAAAAAAATAAATTTATTTCTTTATAAAAAATATTAGGCGATCCAAAAGTCACAGAAAAAAATAAAAAATACATTATTTAATAAAATGATACTTTTAAAAAATTAAAGAACACGCTTTTATAGAAATGTGAACTAAAAAGCACAAAATATCTATCTTAGCATTAAAATGCAGGGTAAGAGAAAATCATGTGAGTGACACACCATAATATTTACATACACTTAAATTTTTAATAAAATAATTTAGAATTAAACAAAAACCATTTTTAAAAAATCTCCCCTGACTGGGCTCGAACGTTAGACCTTTAGGTTCGTAGCCCGGAGCTTTACCTCACAGCCACAGCATTCACGTAGGGAAAGTCTTTTTTACAATATAGATTTTTTGTTTGCTTCCAGAGTGGTTACAAACATACATACAGGTGAAGCTAATAAAAGTGTGTTAAAAAGTACTTTAGTTCTTTGCTGTTTTTACTGAAATGTACAGAAAAGAAAAAATATTATTTACATACTTTCCCAACATATTGCAATCTTCTCACATTTTAAATGGATACGCCTGATCAAATGACACCACACTGTGAATTCTGAAGTTTTTTTTTTTTTTTTTTTTTTTTTTTTTTTTAAGGAGAATGTCTAATGTGAAATGTATGACAATCATTCTAATGCATGATGGCAGTCACACTGAGCATTTATAGTCCTAGTTATGTTGTTGAATGTACTATCCCACTGTAAAAAAGTAATTTTGCAATTAAAGAGCAACCTGATGAAGAATATTCAAACTAATTTCCTAATAAATCTTTTGTTACCTAAAAAAATCCTATGTCTTTCTGTGCATTTCAGTGAAAAACACACACAGTTCTACAGTCAATATATTTTGAATAATATACTAATTTTTTCTGTGACTTTTGAATCACCTGATATAATAAAGTTACACATTAAATAAAGATTTTTTTTTTTTTCTTTTAGTTTCAACTGCTAAAACAGTAACTTGAAATTTAGTCATTTAACATTATTATTAAATAATTCACACAGGTGTAAAATCAATATTACACCTATCATTTATTCAAAACTTATATGCAAAAGATTTTCATACTTACATATATTTACGATTCCTAGTGTGAAAATGGAAAAAGCATGTAATGATCATAAAGTATAACAAAATTAAAATATGTGTGTATGTATTTTATTTTAAAATGTGTCTATACTTGTATTTAGTTGTCTATGAATGTATTTATGTTAAAATATATATTTTATTAATATAAACCAATTTTTTCATTTTTTTTATGATCTTTTAAATTGCGATAAAAATTTGTTTTCTTTAAAAAGCAATATGAAATTTAAAAGCTACATTCATAGCAAATATACATTAAATTAATAGCATTAAAAATAT
Source organism: Salticus scenicus (assembly GCA_963930645.1). NCBI lineage: Eukaryota > Metazoa > Arthropoda > Arachnida > Araneae > Salticidae > Salticus > Salticus scenicus. The sequence goes on along the minus strand of OZ005654.1, from coordinate 168,503,735 downwards.
ATGTTATGTAAATTTTCTAATTTGTAAACAATATATATGTTTTACATTTTTACATGTATTGTTCTATATTTAAATACTTTATATTTAAATACTTTACATGTATTGTTCTATATTTAAATACTTTACAAAATTTTTTTATAAATATAAAAATTTTTGCTTTCTTTTATTACTAAAGTAACAGGCTACGTCTGCTTCACTGGTCATTATATTTAAATGAATTTTCAAAAGAACTGAATCACTATTTATTTTTTTTTATCACATAATAAATAAGAACTAAAATAATAATAATAATAAAATACCTACACTGAAGTCACTCTAAATCTCACTTCGGGTACCCATTGCCTACGTCAGCTTTTTTTCCACCTTCGCTGTATTGGGTCCAGGTTCCCACTGCCTACAGTAGGGCCTTTCCGAGGCACTTCAACTTGGGTATCTATCGACAGCAGATGGATCTGCTATTATTTAATAACTGTGATTTTAAAGACGACTGTACCTCAGCATATATTAAATATTTTAGTTTTTGAACCATGTATTTTATAGCCCCTGCTCTTTACACTATATTACGCTTTGATTTCGACCAATATAATAAATAAAAAAGTAGATTTTCTTTTAAAAGGAATTAAATACATAAAAAACAAATAAATGTTAATTAAATTTTAATCAGTTTAATCCTTTCTACTATATACTAACATTTTTTTAAAATTATACATACACGTAACAGTTATAAATATGCTTTTAAATTTAAAATTTAAGATACTTAATTTTTTCAATAAATATAATAAATTAAAAAAAAAAAAAAGATTTTGTCTTTAAATGAATGAATTAGAAAGATAAATAATAAAGAGCGTAATAGCTGTTGCTAAGATATGCAGACGATTAAAATGAAAGAATAAAAGTTAGTAAAATGAAAAATAGAAGTCAATATTTACCATGTTATTATTTTCATATTTTAATTAATTTTTAAAAAAATTAACCAAAAATTCAAAAATCAGGCTTCAAAGTGCATCAGAAAAGGTTATAACAAACCATCATGCAAATTTGTTTAGCTCTACGATCAGCCATTTTCTTAAAAAGCTTCGGATATATATACACACACACACATCTCATTTTATTATATATATAGATAATAAATATATTATCAGTGATTATTATTTTAGAAGATAATATTAGTCATGAACTCATGAATAATTTATTAATATAAATTAGAATTATTTAAGCAATCAGCATTATTACTCTTGCCAAAATGTTTTGACTATCCCTCCTCCCCCATCCACTCCTCTCTCCCTTCCAAAGTAAAATGTTTTTATTAAAAAGCTCTTAAAATTTCAAATTGTTATCTATATACATATTAATAATTCTTATATTATACATTTTAATGTTGCCAAAAATAAAGATTATTTTTCTCTCGGTAACATCAATTATCTCATTAGAGCTGCCTAATAACAAAGATCATAAGAAAACGTAGAACCCAAAAGAAATTAGTTACGGGTAAGCTACTTTAATTTTGATTTAAAAATAATCTAATGAGATAAAAATACATTTATTATTATTATTATAAATAATCTCTAAAAAAAAGAGTTAAATTGAACACGTGTCATTTGTTAATTATATTAAAAACACTTTAAACACACGTAAAATTAAATTTTATTTAAATGATGTTAAAAAAAATTTATCCGAAGCTTTTCCTTTAATAGTAAAGCATCATCAAGGATTTTTATTATTTAATAAATAAACTTATTAAATAATAAAAATCCCTGATTTACTATTAAAGAAAAAGCTTCGGATAAATTTTTTTATCATCATTTAAATAAAATTTAATTTTACGTGTGTTTAAAGTGTTTTTAATATTAATATTATTATCATCATCATCATCATCATCACCATTTTCAAAATAATAAATTTCCATCCCTAAATTTTATATTTAATAAATATATATTAGAAATCAACTAACTTCTCTAATATGCCTTAAACTTGCAAACTGTTTATAGAAAAAAACAAAAGGGGGGAGGAGGGAGATAAGAGGAAGATATATTTTTTAGTTATTTTAAAAATGACATTTTTTTCACTTAATTTTTATATTATCTAATAAATATGTGTTAAAAATAACTAATTTCTCTATTACTTTAACTTGTAAACTGTGTACCAAAAGAAATATACATATATATATATATATATATACATTTCATAAATTTAACTTAAAATGTTACAACAATATAAAGCATAAAATTCAGTTCATATATTTTTTCTTCAAATAATTTAACTTTTATTAACAAATATAAAAAAAATATTTACACAATATTTCAGTATTTATAAAAATAGATATTTAATACACTAACATTTAAATTTATCATCATATATAAATCCCTGAATGTGAATTCATCTCAAAATAAATACACATCACCAGCAAAACAAACAAAAATTTAAAAAATTAAACTTTATACAGTTTCTTTTCATGCTAATAAATTTTATAAAAAAAATGGGTATTAACAGTATTTTGTATAAAAAATTATAAGATCCGTATAATCTTTTAAAGCCAGTTAATTTTTCCATCTCTAAATCTTTCTTTTTTACTATATCATTATAAACTACAGTGATTTTTTTTTTTTATTATTATTATTATTATTAAGTTGAAAATAAAATAATAAATATAGTATCTTATTCATTTATAAGAAAAAATCCTATTCATTGAATGAATATACAGGTTGGATTAGACCTTTTTCATGTAAATGATACTAGCAATATTTTACAGTTAAATTTTATTAACTGTCGAAAGAAATCTTATTCAATTATTAAATATAGAGAATAAAATCGTTTATTGATATATCAGGATGAGAAGTCGCTAATAAAAAAAATTTTACCGTGAGAAAGAATATAATTATTTTAATCATAAATTCACAATAAAATACACTTTTGAAAAAAATTAATTTACAGCCATTATAGTCTGCAAAACCTGTATAAACATATATAAATATATATATTTTTTTTAATTAAAATCACACAATCAACTGATTGGAAGAAAATCATATTTATTGAAATTTTATTTTTCCGACTGAGTGAAAATAATGCCTGGACCGGGAGTCGAACCCTGGATCATTGACTTACAAGGTCAAGGCTCGACCAATTGAGCTATCCAGGCCGACAACCGGTCGGCATTACTCATTCAGACAACCAGTCGGAAAACTAAAAATTCAATAAATATGTATATTTGACTACTAACTCATTAATTGGACTGGTTTTTCCATCAATTCAAAAAATCTTACAACAGTAGAAGATCTTTATAACAAAAACTCAAAAACACAAGGTTTTGTATTATATAGAGCACATTTCACACATCATTAAACTGACCTTGTAAACATAACCAAACATGTTAAAACATATGAAAACAGAATAGGGTATTTTTAAGTTACATTCTTCGGTGATAGTTGGGTGCATCATAAGTTTCATCGTTAAATTTAATTTATAAACATAGTCCACATATGCCTGTGCCAAATTCTTCATTATATGACTCATTAAATATATATATATATAGTAATGAAAGCAATTTTTTCATTAAAAAGTTCTGAGATAAAGAAAAACAAATGTATCACACTAAGTTCTTAACAGAGTAAAAGTTTTTCACAAAGTGTTTCTTAACAACAAAATTCATTGCTTGTGTCTGAAAAGTTGTGCATTATATACAGAATTACATTATAAAGATCTTCTACTGTATTTAAAGTTCTCATGCCTTTCCAAACAACTTAGAAAATGCCTTACAGGAATTTGATTATTACAAAATACTAATAAATTCTTCATTTTCAAGAATTTGAAGGAGTAACAGATTTAAACTTTGAACAAATAAACTGATGACGCTGCATTCCTTGCTTCAAGCGAAATTTTTGGTTGCAAAATTCACACGTAAAAGGTTTTTCTCCAGAATGAACCCGAACATGAACATTGAGATTGAATTTCTTGTTAAAACCTTTTCCACAATAATCACAGTGGTAAGGCGTTTCCCCAGTATGTATTAATACGTGTTGCTTCAGTGAACTTCTATGTTGAAAAGTTTTTCCACAGAAACTGCAAATTATTTTGGTTTTCTCAGCATCTAAATTGCTTTGAGAATTGCTTGAAATTGCAGGATGTGGAAGAAAATTATATCCACCTAAAAAGCAAAAACTTTTAGAATAAATATACAGAGAAGCACACATGCACACATATATATATAGCAATAAAAGATATTGCTAAATTTACTCTTAGTTTAAAATAATCTTGTGAGTAATCACCTCAAAATAATGCAAAAAATTAATCAAATTTTAATAAATCAACAATCTCAAATACATCATTTTTCAGCATTTTGTTCTCATACATGGTTTAAGAACAGAATATTCAATTTTTCAAAATATTTGATATAATCTGTATTTTTTTTTTTTTTTTAATATATATATATAATTATTTTGTGTATACAGGGTCACAAAAAGTTACTTTCCTGCCTTTTTTTTTAATGTAAAACCACCTAATAAAATGTATAACATAAAAAGTAGCTGCATATTATTACAAAACTTTTTGTATTTGGAACTATAAAAATTAATATTTATAATTTGAAAGATAGCACTCTAGGTACAAATAAATTCAAACACCAGGTTCTATAAATTCCAAATGCAAATAAATGTATCTTATTACAGACAGTAGATTTATTCTGCATATATACACTTATGAAATATAAATAAAATTCACTCCTTAAATACTAGTTTAATAAGCATATACTTTTAAAAATTAAAATATTTATTTTGCTTTCCTCCAAAACTTGCATTATCAAGCTCCTAATTAATTCTCTATTAAATCTATTTTCTAAAATAGTTTTATTACACTAACATCTATTCCAACTTTATTAATTTTGTTCTCAATTTGGAAAACTCTTTTTTTTTCATTCCTTAAAAAACAAGACCATTGATGAATAACTAACTACTTTTTAAATGGAATGTATAAGAAAGACTCAGTTCTATTGTTTTAGGCTCAACGAGCCAATAAGGGTAGCTTATCATCAGTCACATGATATAATGATCTCCAGCTGTGCTTCAGAATTTGATTTCAATTCCATGTTTGCTCTTGTGCTGAAAGGATGTCCAAAGAAATCAGAAACAGACTTATCTGGTAAAGCATAATGTACATACTTTGAATTTAAATAATAAAGAAAAGAAATAATTGCTCAAATTTTGATCGTAGCTATGGTACAACAAATATACCTACTTAGGCTTGCTTGAGATTTAATTATATTACATCAGTGGCGGCTCGTGAACCGAAAATAGGTGACGAGCTCAAAAATAATATTTAAGTATTTTTAATCCTAATTTTTATTAAGCATGGTTTTAACTAAAAATAACTAAAAATACTTATTTAAATGTAAATTTATATTCTATAAATGAATACAGCGTAAAATACAGTGTGCCTCTTCACCAATTTTCGGTGCATGAGCTGCCACTGTTACACCCCTCCGAAAACATAATTGGTAACACATCAAATAAATATGATATTTCTGATTTCAAAAAAGCAAATCTCAAAAGACAAAAATACGAGTACCGAGCCAGTGACTTGGAAGTGGCTTTAAAACTTTAAAAATAAATAAATAAATCAGATGTTATAGTAAATTTTATTAGATAATTTACTTGATAGAATAATTAAAAAAAAAAAAAAAAAAAAACAACTTATATTTGAGATCTTAATCTTTCATGCCAATAAATTTATGAATAATATTTTCTTTACTGCAAAATAAAAGGAAATTTTAATGATTTTTTTATTTATAACAAAATTATAGATAAGAAGAAAAGAAAAGAGCAAACCTACTGTGAATTCTTGTTTGCATTAGATCACCTGTTAAAGGAAAAAGAAATTTAAATAAAAAATTACATAAAAAATGTTTCATCTCAATTTTAAAATTAAATTTTATTAAAATTTTGAATTATAACTGTACAGTAAAAGGGAGAAAAACAAGTATTTATATTTTTCAAAGAAGTTAAAAGTTTTAATAATATTAAGATCTCTCTCTCTCTCTCTCTCTTTTTTCTAATTCCTACTATTAGTTCATGCTCTCCCTATATATATCTTGTACAAATCTTGCAATCGATTTTTAACTAACTTCCCGACTAGCTAAAAATTTGAAACTTTCAGGATTGCTCAGAACACGGTGACAACACAATACTTCGAAGTCCGATTTTCAAATTTTTTATTAGTTTTCTTACAATTAATTAAAATATGAAAATAATAACATCCTAATAGCGTTAATATAGCCATTAAAATATTAGAAATAATTTAATTGTAGCCAAAAAAAAAAAAAAAAAAAAAAATTATGAGTTCGTTTTCTTTCGACACAAAAATAAATACATTTAATTAAACGTGATTAAAACACTATAAAATGTCAAATTATGCATTTCACAAAAATTGACATCATTGTCACTTTAAAAATTTTATGCACATTGATAAGAGCTCTATGATTCATCAGAAAGTTTAAAACATGGTATATAAAAAGTTCTTTATCTTATAATTATTTTTCTTTCATTTTGCATGTGCGCTTTTTATTACTTAATTCAAAATTATTTTAAAAAAACTTTTTAGACAGTGTTTGTAAGTAGGAATTGACTTTAAAAAAATTTCTTTTATATTACTTGTTTATTATTATTACCCTTAAACGAATAAGCCTACATTTGGCATTTATATTTAGTTGCAATTAAAGAAAAAAATATATAATTTATAATCACATATATAAAATCTGTTAAAAGTTTGATCAAGTTAAATGTTATTTTAAGTACGTAAATTGAATAATAAATATCATAACTTATTATATATTTAAAATCTACATCATTTATTAAAATAAATTCAATTTCCCAGCCTATGCAAAATACTAGAAAGTATTGCACAATAACAAGCTAAAATTTTTTTTTTATTAAATAAAATATAGTGTAAGTTACTAAAATTGTTTTTAAATCCTGTTATTTATTTTATTTCCAACTTATTTTTTCTTTAAATTTTCAGCTTAATTTTTTTTTTTTTTTTAGTTAATAAATACTGATATATTTTCTTAAAACTTTTTTTTTTTTTTTTTTATGGTTATAAAAATTTAAATAGGACAAATTCATAATTTTAAATGAAAACAATTTAAATATCTTCAAGTTTTAATCCCCCCCCCCCCCCCAAAAAAAAAAAAAAAACTTCTCACAAAGTATATGCATAAAATATTCTGAATGCAGCAAAAAAATAAACATTTAAAAATAGAAATATTTAAAAAAGGAATTTACTTGGTCATATTATTAAATGAAAAGTTATAAAATTTTGCTTCTGATACTATATTAATTAAATAAAAATAACTCCATCTAATAATTTTTTTAGAAGCACATATACATGCAATATATATAAAATTCTGAAAAAATAAATAAAATATCAAAAGCATGTAAAAATTTTTATTGAATCACATTGCAAAAGCCAAAAGCAGTTAAGTTACAATACAAATGAAAAACGCTTTCACCTAAAGCAAATAAACTGTATAGAAAGTATTACAATCTCCCACACAAACAATATTATATTGAATATTTTCATATCACAGCTTTCTAAATATTAACTTAATGTAAAGCTGCCCAATACCTTGACAATTTGGAAACCAGATAATAATAACCAGATAAATAATAATAAAATTATTTGAGGAGGATTATGTTTTAATGATTATATACTACAGATAAATGTGTTTATTACATACACGCTACGCTAGATAGACAAAAAAGTATTTTGACACTTTTGGACTTTGACTTTTTGAATACCTGATGAAATACATTATGGATTCTCTTAAAATTTCAGGAATCTGTAAAGAGCATATAACTACATACAGTTCAGCGAAGATTTTGTCCCGAAGGTTCATAGGAGACTAATAATAAAGAAAAAAAAAATTATGTTTGAGATCATCTTATATATATATATAAAAAAAAAAATGCTTGAAATACATTGTGGCTATAGCATGTGATTATGAGGCTTTTTTTAATTATCCAAATTCATGAAAATCTTAATAGCATGCATATTCGTGGAGATATAAAGGTTTTTTTGTTTTATTTGTCTGCTAGAGCAAACTACAAGCAATTATAAGGGCGTTTATTCATTTTTTTTATTTGAATTCATTTTATAGTGTTATAGTCAAGGCCATAACAAGGAGGGGGGTTAGAATTCAACCCTCTCTCTCCCCCAAACTTTTTTTTTTTTTTTTTTTTCATATAAGGTTTTCATATAAGTAACTCAATACATTAAGCTAATAAATTATGCAAATTAAATTTTAGCCAAAACTAGATAATTTTTAACTATGCATGTTAAAGCTTCAACATGCACAGTTAAAAATTACCTAGTAAAAATTATCATATTTCATTAGATATTTAATATTTTTATATTTTGGTTGCAGTATTTTGTGTCTAATGTAGTGTGCAAGTTTTCTAAAAGTAGCACTGCATTGGATTTAATACTCTTGCTTGAGGCAAATGTACTAGTTACAGGGTAAGAATTAAATGAATTGACCATCACAACAAATTAATTAACTCTGATATACAGAATTGAATAGTTCTCTATTAAAATTGCATTTTCTATATTTTACCAACAAAAATTAAAGAAAGATGATATTATTAAAATTAAAGAAAGAAGCAAGATATATTTTCTTTAACATTCATGAAAAGCAATATCTGATTTTTTTTTTTTTTTTTTTTTTTTTTTTTTTTCCTAAAGTAAATTAAAAATTTTAACATAACATTTTTAATGATTGTTGACATAGACATTCATAGTTTTCTGTGGTTCTCATCTGAACTTCCATAAATACAGGCTTTGATTTTTTAAAAAGATCCCTACAGAGGGCATTCCACCAAAGCCAGTATGCAGTCAACCGATCTTAACATTACCTAACCCCTCTCTCATAGTTATAGGAAATATAAGGTGGCTACATAAATCTACTCATAATTATGTATAGCAGAAAAGCCAAGATTGGACAACTTTACATTTTTTTTTTTTTCTCAAACTATTATTATAAACAATATCAATAAATAATAAAATGATAATCAGAAAAAATATATATAATAAATAAATCTCTTACAAAGAAATAAAACAACTGAAGAGCATTTTGAAATACAGTCATAAAGAATATATACAATGAATATTTTGAAATAATATTGTTATTTAGTATATCAATATCATAAATATTCTGTTTTGATGATTCATATATCATGATTGCACTTTCCATCTTCTATGATAAATATAATGAAATTTTTACAGATATACATTTTATATCAATAAGCATTCAAATTATGGCCATATCACATGAGAGACTTTCGTTCAGCATTTTACTAAACACAGCATTATGTCCAACATACTCAGCCTGATTTTGTTCAAGGACAGCAAGTTTTCGGATGGTCAACTTTTACGAAACTGTTTAGAAAAAGCTGAGTATGTTGAGCATGCTGATCAAAATTGACCAATAGGAGGAATAAACAGGATTTTTTCCTAGAATACCTTTAGAGAAGGGAACACATCGCGCTATCAAATTGGGGGAACCCTACGGACAGCTGACCGGTTTCTCATTCGTTCAGCATAGTGAACATGTTGTGTATAATGTTGTGTTGAGTATGTATGCTCCTGTGTGATATGGCCATTACATTTGTAGATAAAATGAACAATACGATTTCAAAGTTATACAGCAAACTTTTGATTAACAGACAGTTAGAATTTAAGAATGAAGAAGAAGAGTAAAAATTAAAGCACTTTAGTAATTTGATTATTCAAATATATAAAAGGGGAAAAAAAAAACATGAATACAACTCTAGAAAACACTCTTTTGTTTATTATAAAAATAATTTTACTGTAAAAACTAACTGATTTGCATGCTTTTGCTTTATCATGTACCAAAAGAAATTTCAACGTCAAAAGCATTCAAATAAAAAAAATCCAAACATTGTAACTAATTGAGTAATGTTTGTTGTAAAGCATTTTAACATGGTAAAAAAGGTATGTTTCAAGTACAGAATAACTATCTTATCCATTGAGCATTTATAATTGATATTCAATACATATTGAATATCAATAATTGATACTGAATTAACAATAATTATTTGTATGTTTGTATTATATTATTAACAAACAATTATTTGTTTGTATTAACAATCAATAATTCAAACTTTCATGGTCAAAACAGTAATAAGAAAAAGTCACTGTTATTTTAAATGTCTTTTGAACAATACCCATACATCCATAACAACAACAACAACAAACAATAAATAAAATAAGTATATATATATATTAACTGTCTCAAATAAAGCTGACAATCAATAAAATCTTTTTTTAATTTAACAATCAAAACTTGTAGTACAACAATTTGTAAGTAATTTTATACCAATTGCTTAGTTTGAAGTAAATAATGTGTCAATTATTAACCCTCGCTTTCCCAAGATCAAGGTGTTATTGAAGAAAAATTGCTTTAAAGTGCTGCTTGGCACATTTGAAGAAAACCACCAGCACCGTGCCTTTTTGTATCATTTAGAAGTTGCAACATTCCACTGGTTACGTTTGCTATCTCTGGCAAATTAGCGCACTTTTTGGATGAGGCGTGCTTTACTAAATTTCAACTTTAAAATGGGGTCAAAATGACTCCATCTTGGGAAAGCGAGGGTTAATAGATACACATAATTTCAATTAATAAGTAAGGCAAATGTGCCATTAGTAGACACTTTTAAACTCTTTGTAACTCACACAACTGGTTCACTTTGCATTCAAGGCTGGTGTCACAATACTCTACTAATAATAATTTGAACTATGAAGATATCAAGTCATCAGCTATAGATTGAGATTAATGAAAGCGGTGTTTTTTTTTTTTTTTTTTTTTTTTTTAATTTATTGTAATTTTATGCTGTTCATAAATATTTTATTTATGCACAATATTCCATGAGGGAAATGCCAAGTTCGTTATCAGCCAGGGTAGCTCAGTGGTAGAATATCATCCACACGTTAAGCGGAGTGCCCAGATTTGATTCCAGGCTCTGGTATTTTTCACATAGATAAAAATCAACCTTACACTCCAATTTATCTAAATGAATATTCATGGTTGATCAATTTATGAATAAAAATTTCTATTTTATTTAAAAGAATTTGATAAAAGCACTGCAGTTGGATTGTGTCTTTGAAAGTTTTAAATGTTTTAGATACAATTAATTTTTAGATTATGACACAAATTTACCTGTTTTTTATTCGTTTATACTGCAACAGAAAATAACTTTTACTAATAAAATATATATTTCCAATACGTTAACATTTTATTTCACTTTTTATGTAAAATTTGAAAAATGGGATACTAAATAATTACTAATTTACAGGTACTAATTAACCTTTCAATAAAAATATTTTTGGGGCGTAAAAATATTTAAATTAGCACCTTTTGCAGTGCAGTCAAGTCATGTACAGTAAGGAGTTAATGAAGTGTTGAACACTGGTATAATTAATGTCTCTAAAATTAAGAGCAGAACACACACACACACACACACAAAAAAAAAAAAGCTGAAAAGTATTCACTACTACTACAATTACTCAATATAATTTGAACTGACAAGAACATTGCCAAAAAGACTATATATAGTATTTCAAAAAGAAGACTACAGCATGGTGAAACAAACAAAGTTTTAAATTCTAACTGACATTTGGAGTTACAGAAAATTTTTTCAAAGAATAGCAAATATGATTAAATCAACAATAAAGATAATGTGTCTTTGTAGAGACATTGCAGCAAGGTACTAGAAAAAACACCTATATATATATATACATAATACATATATCTATGGGGTGATATGCTGCATGAAATTTTACCAAAGTTTTAATAATTGAGCAAACTATTATTCAAGGAAGATTTGATATAGTATGATGATATAACAGTGATTTTATTGAAAAATATTACTTAAAAACTCGATTATTCTGAATGGAAACATAGTGTAAATGAGATCATTTTGCTTTTATTTAAATATTTTAATTTCGTATATATACTATATATAATTTCAGAAATTATTTATGTTATGAGGATTTATTTAATTTAGGAAATATTATCTCATTTTAATGACACTTTAAAAAAAAAAAAAAAAAAGAAAAGAAAAAGAAAGAAAGAAAGAAAACAAAATTTGCATTTTACTTAGTCTAGTGAGAAGTATATCTGAAAAAATTCAGTGCACTGAGAGTTAAGTGGGATGCAAAAGATTCAGTTTCTCAAAAATGAGTTGCAATATTTAAAAGTTTGGAAACCCTTGACAAAAGCAAATATGCTGACTATGATGGCACCAATACCTGCTTACTTCATTTAGAACTATAATAAAACTGTTGCAATGCTGGTGCCTATTTTTTGCAAAGTGAAATCATCCCCCCCCCACACACTTTTTTAAACACGTCCTTTTCCACCTTCACAAATAAATACACTTTTTTAGAAGTACCTTGTCCTATTTTTCTTAGGTAGCAGCATCCTGTTCTCTTTTAACCTAGGGGGAACTCTGTATACATACAAATAATTTTATTTAAACCAACTCTTTTTACAACAATATTACATTTAAACACTGATAAAGTTAAGCGAAGAAAAAGCTTTAATATTTTGTTAATATTTTATTAATTAAGTTTTTATTTGTAGAATAAACATAAATTTCATTTTCTGTCAGTAAGTGTCAGTGGCGAGGCGTCCGGTCATCTATAGATTCGTCGATGACCATAGAAAAAATTTAATAACATAAGTAATTAAATAACATAATTTAAATCTATATAATCATATTTTAAAATATCATATTTTAGAGTTTTCCTTATCTCCTGAGTACGAAAAAGGTATCTGGTGCTGCCATCTATTGGTTCTACAAAGAACCATCCAAAAATATTTTTGAGTCCCCGTTTCTTGAAGTGAATCTGTTTTACGTCTGTGCAAGCCTGCACGCGCAAATACTTTCCGTCTGCAACGTATCAAATAGCTTAAAAATCGGGTGCTAGTCATCTATATTTTTAGCGATTCTAGTGTCAGGAAAATGAGCTGTGTTGCGAACTGTAGGGATTTATCCCTACGTATAATGACTTACAGAAGTTTCCTTGAGGATGTAGGAATGGATTTTTACTTTGTAGGGACTTTTTGGGGTCTTATGTAAGTCTTTTATCAGGGATTTTCCATAATTTTATTTTATTTTATGTGTGATTTTACATTTAAGTAAGGACTATTATCTTTAATGTAAAGATATTTTGTGTTCTGTGTGTGGACAATAGGGAATATTTAGCTTCATAACAATTTTATGAAATTTTTTCTAATAATTTAGGATATTTCAGTATGGCTTTAATAAAGAATTTTAAATTTGAGAATCTGTGTCTTTTTTTTTTTTTTTTTTTTAGTATGGGCGAACACAAAAAAGTTGTTTAGTACCAGAATTAATGGAAATCTTTTATTTATTGTTAGAATAACTTTATTTCTTTTCTTTTCCATAAAAAATAAGCATAATAGTAATAATAATAATAATTATTATTATTATTTATTTATTTATTTTTATTCAATTAAATGTTTGAAATGAAAAGGCATTATTGTAATTAATGCACCTAAAGTCCACATTGAGCCAGCAGTAAATCTTTAAAATATTGAATTATTAAAATATTACTTCGTGATCTTCGTATACTTCGGTAGACAAAAAATCCAACAATAAAATATCTTTTATTCAATATTAGAAGACAAAAATATCTTCTTAATTTTTTTAGCGATTTTTTTTTTAAATGTTCCAACGAACATGTTTGTATAATTTAATCATCTTTTAACCCTTAACAACGAAATCAATTTTTTTTCTAATTATATTATGAAAAAATGCTTCTTTACTTTTTCCTCTCTGTTGGTCCAAGAATGAAAACAAATTCTGTCTTATTGCAAGATTCATTTTTATTTTATTTATTTATTTTCATAACAAAGTAGTAAAGATTATGTTATTTCCCCCCCCCCCCTAATATTTTCATGCTGAAAACATGATATTTCTCCGAATTTATATGCATTCATATATTTGATTATAATGTCATTAACAAATTTTCTGCGATTTTAGACAGTTCAACAGTTAGTTAGACAGTCACAGACAATCATTATTTCATTCAATATGCAGATAAATCGTCATCATAAAAAGTATGCATCACTGATAAATGAAGAACACATTTTTTTAATATTATGGGATTCAGTTGTAATCGCAACTGGTAAAAATTAAAAATTGAAGAATTTGATTAGTTAATACATGTTTACACGTGTGTAAGACAAATTCATATTGCAAAACGCACTCAAAAACATCATTCGTAAGCTATTACTCTTTCCCATATGACAAGATAGTGCTATAATAAAAGTGATAATAAGCCAGGGAATGGTTAAATTAATATAAATAAGACAAAGTAAAATTATGTATTGCTCACGAATTTTGAAATTATACCATAATTAATTAAAGTAATCATTATTTATCAATTAATTATTACACAACACACATTAATTTAAACTATAGCATATTACTGGATACAGCAAAAGTGAGACTTAGAATAACTGAGTGTATGTAATTTATTGAATATAATCAATTAATAAAAATAATGTTTTTAAGATTTAAGCTTAAAATTTAAAAATAAATATTGCTAAATAAATGTTTTTTTTTTCTTCTTTAAATTTATAATTCTTTACAAAATGTGTCATGTAATAAAGGTAATGTAGGAATGAGAGGGGGGGGGGGATTGGAATTAGCGATGATCCCGACAAAATCTCACGCCTCGCTACTGGTAAGTGTACACATAAAACTTGATACAATTTAAAGATATGTCTGTAAAGTCGCAAGTTTTGTTGCTCTGATAAAAAAAAAATTCTATCTCATAATAAATGTTTGTTTGCAGCACTCGTGACTGTTCTGTTTGCCTGATGAAGGGTCGTGTTTTTTTTTTTTTTTTTTTTTTTTGTTTATAAAGACCCAAAACAATTCTTAAGAGTTCTTGCATTTTATAGTTTTATTCAAAATTTTAATCAAATGAAAGATTCTTAGTCAATTTTAGAAACAAAATGGCCAAATTGCCCAACAAATGATTTTGTAACCAATACTGTATTTATATAGAGAGAAATAAAGGAATAAGATGAAATCATAGAGAAAATATTTTGATTATAGGAAATAAAATTATAAAATTCTCCAAAAGCATAACTAGAATAGCTAACAAATACCTTGGAATATTACTAAACTATCCCACTAGAGTAAAGGTGCACAATAAAAGTAAAAGAGTCAGGTCTGTTAGCAGAGCTGATTGATGGTATGAAGGAACACTCAACACAGCTGATTAGATTATAGAAATTATTAGTAAGCTTAATGTCTGTTTATACAGGCCTATCCAATCCAAAGCACTTGGTGGGCTTCATAGGAAATCTATTTTGTTCAGGCAGACCACAGTTTATGTACATATGCATAAATCTCTATATAATTTATAAAAAGAAAAAAAAAAGTTACTGCCACTGGCATCGAATTTTTTTGTCTGTGACTGCAATAGAAGTATCCCTCGTATCATGAGTGGTACCAATGTTTGCCAAATACTCCAAGGAAGACATTTTACTTAGTCAGAAATTTCTATTGCCTTAATTAACGAAGTTAGCAATAAAAAACCTTGTGTTAACAAAGGTACTCTATTTGCCAACTTGCAAACAATTTCTCTTATTATGTTGTTTATTCTATCACTGACATTAAATTACACAGGGAAATTAAAATGTAATCAATGGTATAAAAAAAAAAAGTAAATAAATAAAATAAAATGAATGTCAATGTTGCTATTGGTAACAAAGAAATTTATCGTCTGCAAATAAATAAAAAATATTATCTCAAATATTTTTAATTAAAAAATGAATTCAGGATTGTAATTAATCGTTTGCAGATACTTTTTCCCTAATTTTAGAAAACTGATTTTCTTACTGGCAACTTCTTATGTTGTTTATCAATTTTTTAAGTTCTTTTTCATGAATAATGAAATAATGCTGTGATCTTGACAGAGAAATTTATAGTAAACTTTTTCTTGAGAAAAAGTTTCTAATACTTAAATATTTTGAAAAAGAAAAAAAAAATCTAAATTAAATAAAATATATATAATTGACTGTACTTCTTTTTGTTTTTAAAGTGTATTTATCTTTTTTATTTAAAAACATATTTGAAAGTACTTAAGATATATTTTGGAATAAAGAAATATTTTAGAGCCAAATACAAACTCATTTATAAATAACAGCATATTCTTTTTTAACATTACAGAATTAAACATTTCTATGATACATTTCATATTTCTATCTATGGCAAGAAAAGAATTCATCACTTAAAACTCTTATAGAGAATCAAGTACATTTTATCCTTCGTAATTTTAAGTAGGCAGGAGAGAAATAAAACTTGAAGCTATAGGTGATTTTTCCAAATTAAAATAAAAAAAAAAAAAAAAATTCTTTTCAGATATTTTTGAATGTGTAAAATTATTACCTAACTCTGTCTGTACATTAGAAATATATATATAGAATATTATATGCTGCTCTAAATTTACAAAAAAATTCAATAGTAAAAAGCATAGGCATTAGGAAAAATAGGTACTAGATTCTTTTTTACTTCCTTATACAAAGTATAAGGAAATATTGTAATCCCAATATGCAAAATAGATTTTATATCTCGCATAGTTCAAAAACGAATCATCATAGAATGTTATAAATTTATATGTGTGATTGTCATGATGTGTAGTTGTACACCTACAAGTTTAATCTTAATACAAGCTCTCGCTTTAGAGATATCAACAACTTTACACGTTTTTTTGTGACATCTGTATGTGTGTATGTATCTCGCATAACTCAAAAACGGTTAGACGTAAAACATTGTAAATTGGTATATAAGTTTGTTATAACATCATAACATCTAGTTAAGCAACTCTTTTTTTTTGGTCTTTCTGTGACTTTCTATTTTGAAGATATTTATGAAAATTATATTCATAATGACCAAATATACCAAGGTTTTGGCCATTATATATGACTTACCATCATAGAGATTTCAAAATAAGCTAATAATATTATTATGAAAGTTGTTGATATTTTTTCATATAGAAAGTAATTTGTAAAGACATAAGCAGGTTCTAGAGGGCGCTTTTACTAAAATGCAACATTCTGCCTTGAACGAGGCTAAAGCTATTCCTCCTGAATATTTAATCTTGCATTGATGTATTTAGATTTTTTGTAAATGTTATGCTTGTATGTTCGACACTGGGGAGGGCTAGTGTTCTAGCCGAAACGTCTGTCTTGTGTTTTAATGTTTTTAATTAAAATGTATTTTTAAATTTTTGTATTTTTTATCTCATTTTAAATGTTACATTGATTTTAATATATTAATGAGACGTATAAATTATGTTTAATTTTATTAAAGCAGGTTCTAGTTGACAAATGCATTTTATTTAATGCATATTCAGCAAATAAAGATATTTTATGAAAGTTGCCAATATTTTTGCAGGTAGAAAGTAATTCTTAAAGACACAGAAAGTTTCTAGTCGACAAATGCACTTTTATGAATATTCAGCACGTAGATAGAACATGTAATTCTATTGTTATGAAAGTTTTCAACATTTTCGAGTGTAGAATAATTCTTAATATATAAGCAGGTTCTAGTTGACGAATGGACTTAATTTTGTTTTAGTCTTGTGTGTCATTTAAAGAATTTTCAAAGAATTTAGTTCAGCACTATAAACAAATTAATATTTCCGGAAAATTCCAGAATTCTGTTCCTATTGAAGTTAGAGCTTACTGTTATCTAAATTACCAAATTTATATCACAAAGCTAATTAGAACTAAATCAATTAAACTCACAGGTCAGGTTGGTTCTAACCTTTTCCTATAAGTAAAGTTCAAGTTGCTTTGAGAATAAATTATTTGGATTCAGTTTGGTTCAAAACCAGCTCTATAAATTTTGAAAAATAAGTTAAATTAGCTTAAATTACATATATGGAAATTCTTTCTAGCAAATGCTTATGAATAGGCTTGCATAATCATCTCAATCAACCAACCAAGCAATCATTTTAATATAACTGAATTTCTTAAATATACTACTGAAATTTTTGAAATTTAAAATTTGCTTTGCTTTTTAAATTTGCCCTCTCCCTCATATACACACCTAAAAAATTTTCTGGCAACATTTATGTTAATATCCACAAAAAACAAGTATCTTCAGAAAATAAGTACCCATAGAAACAATGCTATTATATACTACATATATGCAATAAGTATTTAAATAAAAAATATGAACATATTTATAAATTTTTGATTTTTTTTTTCTTCAGAGAAAAGAAAGAAAAAAATGTAGCTCACACATAAAAATATTGAAAACAAAAAACACTGGATAAATAAGAATTAAATATTTTTTGCTATCATCACAAAATATACATATTTGAATTTTAACTTTCAACTCACATATGAGTAAATAAAAGCATTTAAAAATAAATTTGCATAAATATCTTATTTAATTAATTACCAATAACAAAAAAAATCATAGTTTATGAGTATGCAGATGCTCATATAATTTATCTTTACGGTAAAATCTTTTAGTACAATGATCACATTTTAAATGCTTTTCACCAGTATGCAATTGTCTGTGACGCTGCAAAGTTGCTTTCTGAGCAAATTTTTTATCACATATGTCACAGCCAAATGGTTTTTCACCTGTATGGACTCTCATATGAGTAAGCAAACTACTTTTTGAAATACACCATTTGCCACAAATGTCACAAGAAAGATGTTTCTCAGCACTTAACAATTTAGATATTCTAGAATTATATTTGTTTCTAATTGGAGGCACCTGTGATGAAATAACTTGACTATGGTTTGGTATTGTTCTTGGAGGTGACATGGAAAGAAATTCAGAAAGCAAAAAATCTGTAACAAAATGACGCAAATTAAAATAAAGTAAAATAAATAAAAATACATAAATAATATAAAACAAAAATAAAAACTCATAAATCAAGAATAATGAATATCTGAATACCAAATAAAATTCATTAAACAAAACCAAATTTTTTAACATGCATTATTTATACGATCATATACAAAAATTAACAAAGTACTTTTCAAAAGCATACATGCCATTCGTCTGAAAGTAAAATACAGTTTTAAATATGCATAACTATATAAAGTGAAAATGAAAAATTAAACTTTGGTAGCATATATATTTTTAAGATGTGTCAGATTCTCAAAATGAAAGGAAAAATATTGTAAATAATATTAAATAAAAATACTTTGAAAAAAAAAAAAAGAGAGAGAGACTAACTTATTACATTAGTAAATTATAAATTAGGTAAATATCACTAAGCTTTTAAAAATAAAAAGTTTCAGCAGTGAATTCTTATCTGGTGCAAGTATATAATAATATAAATCGTAAGAATATGTTGCAATATTTATACAAGATTTAATGACACATGTGACGGA
Organism: Salticus scenicus; assembly: GCA_963930645.1. Lineage (NCBI taxonomy): Eukaryota > Metazoa > Arthropoda > Arachnida > Araneae > Salticidae > Salticus > Salticus scenicus. The sequence goes on along the minus strand of OZ005654.1, from coordinate 168,484,270 downwards.
AAAACAAATGCTTAAAGAAAATAAAATTTTAGCATATAAAATAAAAGGTAGAAAAAAGAACATTTCCAAACAATATATTTTTATTTATGCATAGTATTTACAGAAATATAATAAAAAGCCGATAATAATACAAAGCAATAAATAATAATGTAGCGACAAAAATAAGTAAATTACAAAAAGTATTGAATTAAATTTAGCATAATAAACTATTTTCTACAACAAAAAATCAAAAATAAACCGTGAAAATAAAATAAATCTTATTAGAAAAAATTTCCAGAAATTAATAATAAAATTTAAAAAATAATAATAAAACAATAATATCATTATTTTAAATAACCTAAACTAACAATAAATGTGTTTATGAAATTAACAAATGCGATCAAAAACAGCAATTCTTATTAAAATTTAAAAAAGACACTAATTGGAGGAATTTTTTAAACAAGAGAGAAAAACTCTCAAATATCAAATTAAAGGGAGAAAGAACCACACTTTTTGCCCACGACAGATGACTGGGCTGCGTTTAAGCAACAACAAATACTTCAAGTTTTTTAACCAATCATAAAAGCCAAAGCTGATCAGGGCACTGAGCTGAAGAACAACTGGAGGAAATGCTAGACCGGTTTTCGCGTGTCGTTTTTGGAAGGTTTGTCTTCGGAGCGTTGCACGGCAAAAAGCATTTGATATCTTTATATTTCAAAATAATATTGTGTAAAGATTGTCTGTTCGAACAACCATATGCTAAACATGATATTACAATTTTAATTCTTTAAAGAGTAATAGACGCATAGGCGTAGCCAGGGGGGTGCACTTGCATCCCCTAAATGAAGATGCTTTTTTTTTTTTTTTTTTTTGAGTAAACAAAATAATAATAATAATTTTTTTTTTCTTTAGAGAAAATGATATTTTAATTTGATCACGAAATTAGTTCCCTTTTATCATCTTCTTAAAAACATCGTTATGTATTATTTAAAACAACAAAAAATACTCAATGTAAACATAATCCGCGATTGTAATGAAATGCTTGCCCTCTGATGGGCTAAGCTGAAATTACAATTAACATGGTTTAATTCGGCTTTCATCAAGCCGCCATTGATTGCCGATGTTTAGTTTCACATATATTTATTGAATAAATTCGGTAAAAACGATAACAGATACTGTTGTGTGCTACAGTGTAACTCCAAAGGATCAAGAAATCCAGAATTAAGCTTCCATTTATTTCCAAATGACAAATTTAAAATTTCAGTTGCTTCGGCTAATGGAAGTAAAGAATTAATCAGATGATTTGAAACTAATATTTGTTCAACTTCAGTTAAAAATCTACTTCCGATCGAACTTTGAATAAACTGAAATATTTTTTTCCAAAAGCAATCAATTTTCCATGATGTAATGGCGGAGAAATTATAGTACGAATATTAAGTAGAATAAGAAAAAGAACAATAATAAATACACGTGGCTATTATATTTAGTAACAGCAAAAGCTGAAAAAGCGCCATCTATCGATCATTACAAACGCGGATAATGCTACAAAGCTTAAAATTCTATAAAAACAAAAAGGAGTATCGAAAAAAGTCTCTTCCACACTTCTATAGAAGTGTGGAAGTTCTATAGTAGGCCACACTTCTATAGATACATTATAATGTATCGCGTATAACAGATCCATTGTCTAAACTAGTATGTTGGGGCCACCACAAGACTTTCTTCTAAGTTTTTCTAGACAAATTCATTTAGTACAAATAATTTACAAAAACTTTTATTTATTAAAATTATTTATTATGATGAATGTAGACGATTTTCATGTTAGAGAAAAGGAACACTAAATATCCAAAGAAACACAGTTTAACAAACATCTTAAAAAGTGCGTTTTCATAATGGTCATCTCATATATCAAGTTTTGTACAGTTAAATGCCATAGAAGTTGAAATATAGTATTGCTGTTGTCGGGAAAAATTGCGCTATAATAGCGCAATCTATTGGTAGATATACATCCAAACTGAATCGACATAATGTCTCATAATGGCTTTCTCACATATCAAGCGTTGTTTGATTATACGCATTAGAACTTGAGACATAGTTCTTCCTTAAACTGAGGAAATCGCTGTATAGCAATGCCACCTGTTAGGTAATTAATACAAAAGTCACACTAACTTATGTCAAGGTGCAACCACATATAAATTTTTATGCAATTTTGCGCAGTAGTTCTTGACATACAGAACTCCCTAAAATTGTGAAAATCGCAGTATAACAGCGCCACCTGTTGAATAGTTAACACCAAAAATTGAATGGCACTATATAGTCTCTTCTAAAGCTGTAGAAATCACTGTATAGCAGTGCCACCTGTTCAGTGGTTGACACCAAAAGATCATAAGCACTAATTTATATAAAATTGCTTCTATATACGAATTTTTATACATTTTTGTGCAATAGTAACTGAGATATAGCCTTTCCTTAATTAGGGAAGTCGTTGCATAGCCTGCTGTTGAGCAGCAGACACCAAAAGTTGATAGGCACTAATTTGGGTCAAGTACTTTTTGATACAGTCGGCAGCAAAATTATTTGAGCACTAGCAATGATTCCCATGTAAAAAAAAGTACATTTAACACTGTTTAGTTGAATAAATCCTTGTTTAATCATGTTCTTAGACTAGCTAAGAACATGACTCGACAAGAATTTATTTAACAAAGCAGTATTAAGTGTACTTTTTACGTAGGAATTATTGCTAGCGCTCGAATAATTTTGCTGCCGACTGTATAGTGAAAAATCTTTTTCATCTATAAATAATCTCAATTCACAATCTAAAAGCATTTATGCAGATATTTAAAACTGTTTTTTTTTTTTTTTTTTTTTTTTTTTTTAACTTGTTTAATTTTTGTATAAAATAATGCATCATATAGAAAATGTGCTATAATTAGTAACTATCAGCTATAATCACGACAAAACGCAGATAGACATACTGTATTAAAAATTCCGCTTTCTTGTGGGACAGTTTTTATTAATTTGGAAAGTGGTTGCAAAGAAAATAAATAAGATGTAATAGGGACAATCGCGCTGACTTTGCACATTTTAAATTATAAGGAATAAAATAAATGAAAGTACAGAATAACTGCGAATATGAAGACAAATACCTCTTTCTTAAAAATATAGATTTGGGAGTTTTCCAGTTTGATATTTTCATTGTTTTAAAACTCTACTTCCACTTATATTTTTTGCTTAGCAAAAGTTGAGATCATGAGAAAATATCCCCTAATTGAGAACTCCCTGAAAAGTCCAATAATTATTTTTTGCTACTTCCTTTCTTCTTGAGCTGACACATCTTAATTCTATTTCCTATCCTACCCATTTTATAGAAGAATGTTATTGCGACTCTTTCTTCTTGAAAGGATACTCCTGCAATTCCCCTACTGAATAAACTAATCAGAAAATAAGGCGCTATCTCATCTTTATTGGTTGAACCTTGAATAATTGTTATCTGAGACCTTCAAAAGGAGACACGGGGCTTAAATTACAGTAGTGGCGACCGCATTTGCCTTTAAGGATCCTTCAGATACTAGCAACGGTGCAGAGCTTCAAAACTCATAAATTATCCATTGTCCGAAAGCGACCCTTGACATTTTGAACACATTTACAATGAAGGAATTACTTTTTATTGCTCTTTTACAAAAGAGACCCAATTTCGATCGCAGTAGGAGGTTTGTCAGCCAAGAAAATCTCTCTGCTGCTTCGCGTCAATTCTATTCCCACATCAAAGGGATATCAATAGAAACCGAAGTTGAAGTCAGTCTCTGAAGGGTCCTTTAGAAGTTAAAGAAGTAGGAAAAATACTCTTATCATTCTAATAGAACAAGAGAGAGAAAAAAAAATTGGGGAAAAGTTTTTTTTTTTTTTTTTTTTTTTTGTATTAATGACCAAAATTTACAGCCGGCTAAAGATCATACGGCACACACCCCACACATGTATAGGAGAGTATATTGTCCGAAATCATTTCTTTGTATTTTCAAAGGGAAAAAATAAAAGAAAGAAAAGAAAAAGTAGGGGTCAGATCTGAAGAGTTTTATCTCAATCACCTCTCTTCCAAATGTGCTCCTAACTTTAGAAGTACTTTGTTTTGGATATTACAATGAATAGCCCAGAAAAGAGAAAATGTGTGATGCAAGAAACACAACAGAAAAATATCCAAAATTAGACTTTTTTTCCCGAAGCCAAAGAATAAATATACTGAAAAAATATCAACAGAGGATTCTACAAAATCTGTAACACATAAGGAAGGTAAGCATTAAACTTGATATTTGATTTCTATATCAATTTTTTAAAACATTAAAATGAAAATATATTTCTGACATAGTTTTAGAATTATGCAATTTATATTGATCAAGTGAAAATGACTTTTTAAAAGGAAAAGAAAAAAAAAAATCCATAAACGATTTGAAAACTTTAAAAAATTCCTCATTTTGCTATTTAATTACTATTACATTTTATTTATTATTATTATTGTAATTTTTTAATGTGACTTTTTTGAATATTTGAATTGTACTTTAAGCTACTATATATAGTCAGTTTACTGACGTTAAAAGCGTAGGTCTTCTTTCATTAAAAAGCGCAAAGTATAACAAATTCGTAAAGTATTCGTAATACAGTCGGTAACAAAAGTGTCCGAACACTAGCAAAAATTCCTATATAAAAAAAGTACACTTCATACGGTTTTGTTAAATAAATCCTTGTCGAATCCTTTTTTTAGTCAGTGTAAGAACATGATTCGATAAGGATTTATTTAACAAAACCATATAAAGTGTACTTTTTTTACATAGGAATTTTTGCTAGTGTTCGGACACTTTTGTTACCGACTGTACATAATTTCTCTCGGGGTTTTTAATTTAATACTCAATTTAAATGTAAGTATTCGTATAAAAATATTTGAATTATACTTTGGTAAAGCTAAATTATTTCTAATTGCTTTATTAATTAACTAGCAGGCTTTGCCCGCTTCGCTGGACATTAAACTTAAATGAGTTGTCAAAATGCCATATCTTTATTAATAACCTAAGTTCTCGCTGTGATTGGTAGAGGTTTTCTCGCTCCCAATGTGAGGAGTCTGGGTCCCCACTGTCTTCGGCACAACTTACCCACTTCTTACTTCCCCACCCTCAGCGGGTGAGTTCGAAGTTTTGCAAAATCCCACTAATGTACATAATGCGTACACTTAATCAATATCCACACACCAAAATTCGCCATTCTAAGATAATTCAAAGCGAATTCAAACGGAAAAACATGTTTTTACACATGTTTATTGCCCACCGACTCCGAGAAGGGGAAGGGGGGGCGGGAATTTCGAATTTCGTGAAATGCAGTTACAATAAGTGCCGGATGCATACAAACAATTTACACACCAACTTTCGTGACCACAGAAGTCTTTAATAGACAGTATTATAAATAAATAAATACAAAAAGCACAGCTTAAGTATCGGAACCCTTCGGTGACTTTAAATATTTTAAGCCATTTTTGTGATGAACTGAATTGGCTATCTCAATTGTGCTATTAAAGATCGTGGCGAGAAACGTCCGAGCTACTTCGGTGCCGAATTTCAAATTTTGCCAAAGAGATCCAATACTAAAGCTGTTCCATATCGAATCTGGGTTGAAAAAGGAAAAAAGGGTAAAATAAATTAGAAATATCAGACCTATATTTATAAATTTGATACCGAATGAAAGGGGCGATTTTGCTGAATCCAGGGGTTCAAACAGTTTTTCGATGCGACAATTAGATTTTTAAAAAATAACTAAAGTATCAAATTTAAGTGGCAACGGAAAAACGGATAAAGGGAAAAATAAATTAGAAATATCAGACCTATCATTACAAATTCAGTACCAAATGAAAGAGGTGATTTTTCTGAATCCTGGGGTGTAAACAGTTTTTCGATACAACAATTACATTTTTTAAAATTAACTAAAGTAGGAAACTTAGATGGCAACACTTCATTTCAATCTTTTCATAATTTGTAGTGCGAATCACGCGAATACAAAAGTCTTTAACTTAAAAAATTATTTTTATATTTTATTTTTCCATTCAAAGCATTTTAGTGAAAAAATATTTATGGCGCATGCGCAGGCGTTTTTTACCCACAATTTAACACTAATCATAATTTTGAAAATTTCTATAGATATAATTTCAAGTTGGGTGAAGACCTAAGTTTCTGCCAAGCGCCGTTGAATTCCGTCCAGCCGTTCTCGAGTGATGCCCGGGCAAACGTGTTTTAGTCTTTTACCCCCTAAGGGGGGAACGAGGGGGGGGGATTTCTGAAAAGTTGATAGATATAATTTTAAGTTGGGTGAAGACCTAAATTCCTGCCAAACGTCGTTGAATTCCGTCCAGCCGTTCTCAAGTGATGATCGGACAAAAAAATCGACATTCGGACACGATGACACACACACACAGGCAAAATTTTCTGAAGTCATTTTCGGCTTTCATGGGGTGTAAAACTTGAAGATATCGCAAAATTTTTTGATTCCGACAAATTTACAGACAAAAGTCTGATTTTATTAATATAGATAAAGGTATGATAAAATTTTAAATTTTCTAGAAATTGTTTTAAATATATTTTGTTCCTCTATATTTTTAATGAGATTTAACACAATGTTTTAAAATTAAAATGTTACACGTTATTATTATTTTTTTAAATATTAAAAAATATATAAAATTAATTAATTAATTAATTAATTTATTTATTTATTTTTTGTTATGATTAATATTATTATTATTAAATCTTACATTAGATTAATAATTATTACTGCTACATATAGAAAATTTAATCAAAATTCAATTATATACAATATAAAAATATTTTCAACTTTATTTTTTATTTTATATACATACATTATATATTTATATACTAGCAGGCTACGCCCGCTTCGCTGGTCACTAATTTTAAATGAATCACAATAATTAATGAATTCTCAAAATTGCATTAATTTTTATCATGTGATAAAAAAAGGGAAAAAAAATTCTGATCGGGAAAAATGTCGCACCGGGTCGCCACTGCCTTCGGCAGCGTAGACCCGTGGGCTGCGCGCGCGTATTCCTTCACCATCCTTATGACTTCTCAAAATTCCATGTTATTACTCATAAACTTTCATTCTTAAGAAAAGGAATTAAAAAATATATCATTTAGCATCGGGGAAAAACTCACACCAGGACCCCACTGCCTTCGGCAGTGCAGACCAATGCGCGCTGCGCGCGCACGTGTGAGGATATACATGCGCTGTGCACGCATATTCCTTCTCAACTCAAATTTTTATTATTAAGAAAATAAAATTAAAAAAAAATCTTTTATCACTGGGTAAAAACTCGCACCGGGTCCAAAACCCATGCGCGCTGCGCGCGCACGTGTTAAGATATTACATGCGGTGCGCGCGCATATTTCTTCTGAAATCAAACTTTTATTCTTAAGAAAAGAAAATTAAAAAAATCATTTCTCATCAGGTAAAAAGTCGGACCGGGTCCCCACTGCCTTCGGCAGTGCAGTCTCGTGAGCGCTGCGCACGCCTATTCCTCCCCCACCCTTCCAGCCCCTCCTAATTAACCTACATATACCAATTTTGAACGGTCTAATTCAATTAGCTGAGATGCAAAATTTATAATAGTGTTTATATCATTTTTGCATCTCAGCTTCTTTAGCATAGTTTCAAAAGTAATATGTCATTTTAAAACTTATTTGAATTGAATTTCAAGAGTAGACGCCACAAATTTCTGTACATTATTTGAAAGCTTTGTTTATTTGGAATTGAACAGTAGATTACAGAATTTTCTACCGCCAGATGGCGCTGTAATATTTTTAAATTTCAATATTTCGAATTCTGAATATCATTAAATTATTTTTAATACATCATTCGAAAGATGTTTTAAAGTACTTTTATATTATCGAAAGTGGAATTCGAGATTTCACCAGATTTACACGTTTTAAGGTGTCCTGATTAGGTTTTCTTTTGTATCTCAGCTACTAATTAAAATAATTTTATAAGTAATACATCATTTTAAAGCTTTGTTGATTTGGAATCGAACAGCAGATTACAGAAATTTCTACCGCCAGATGGCGCTGTAATATTTTAAAATTTCCATATTTCAAATTCTAATTATGATTAAATTATTTTTAATACATCATTCGAAAGATATTTTAAAGTACTTTTATATTATCGAAAGTGGAATTCGAGATTTCACCGGATTTACAATTTTAAGATTGATTAGGTTTTCTTTTGCAAAAAACTATTTATGTCTGACTGTTTCGTGGTTTTCTCTGAAACTTGCGTAATTCCGGGCTGAATACTGTTAAAAATCCATAGTATGAAATGTAAAAGTAGTATCAGAATTCGAAACTCTGCAAAATATAAAAGAATAAAGGCGTTCTGGTTTTTCCGTAGTTTTCTCCGAAACAACCGTTCCTTTTTTACGTTTTTGCCCCTCCCCCCCCCCTTTCCGTCCTTCTAATAATTTTACGCTTATCCGCAATCGATTTATCTTTCCTTAAAACCTAATAATACCAATTTCAAACGCTGTAACTCTTTTTTTTTTTTTTGCCCCTTCGTTCTCCCCTCCCCCTCAAGCTCTTCCTAATAATTCTAAACTTTCAAAAATATTCAGAATAGAAATATCGGGCGTTAAAACCAAATATTACGAAATTTCAACGGCTTATCTCAATTTAAAATACTGCAAAATATAAAACAAAATTTAATCTAATTTTTTTGTTTATCCACATATTTTCATGAAAATTGAACAGTAGCTTTATAATATGCTGTCTAGGCCGAATATTAATTCAAATATAACGTGAATGAAAATTTGAAAATGGCAATTTTCCCCCCACTATAAAACACGTGACATCTTGATCGGTTACAATCATTTCCTTTTTCATGGCAGACGGTCGTCTGGCATTTGAAATGATGTTTCCACAAAAAATTCATACAATTTTAAAAAATCTAATTGTTGTACTGATAAGCCGCTTGCTCACTTAGATTCAGAAAAAATGCCCCTTTCATTTGGTATCGAAATCGTAACGACCGGACAAATATTTCTAATTTATTTTCCTCTTTTTTTGCTTTTAACGCCGTTAAAATATCTTTTTTTTTTTTTTTTTTTTTTTTTTTTTTAATGCAATGGCGGTGAATTCTCAGTCATTGAGATCGATTTTAGATTAGACATGAGTGGACATTTTAATTAATATCTCCACAACTAATTAAAAATTTTTAATTCTGTTTTCAGGAGCCCCTCGGGAAGGCTCCTGAACATTCGTATGTCATTTTTTGTACTTCTGCGTTCAATAGGGATGGACGTATAAAAGAACAGACAGACAAGACAGACAAACCTTTTCTTTTATTATTATAGATACAGAGAGAGAGAATAAAATTCTATTCTATATTCTATAAATATTCTAGCACTAATTTATGTCAAGGTGCAACTACATACCAATTTGTATGAAATTCTGTGCAGTAATTTCTGAGATACAGTTGCCACAAAATTTTGTCACACACACACACAGACAGACAGACAGACATTTTCTAAAAATGGTCAAATCGCGTTCTATAGCTCTCAAAACGTGTAAATCCATCAAAAACCCGAGGTCGAAAATTTTTACGAATCCAATACTTTCTTCTATTGAATATAGAAGAAAGTAATAAAATTAGTCATTTAATTACAATAAGTTAAATGTATCGAATCGGATAGAGGGTAGCCTATGAGGTACGGCATTTCAGTCTACGACCGTGTTGAGTGTTCCATCATACTCATTCCTTTACATATAAATACGTTTTGCTCTCAATAGAAATTAGTAACAAATATATGATGAGGAATTGAGCAGAATACATCTTTGCCGACTTATTTCTTTTAGAGAAGGGAAATAGATTATGCAGTATACACATCATTATTACTTCGATTTTTATAACATACTAGCTGTTACCCGCGACTTCGTTCACGTGGAAATTTTGATGTGTATGTGTGGGAACTGACGGTTTGATCATAATATGTAATGAAATGAAACCTTATCATTGTGGTGCTGTGCAAAACAGAGTCTGATAAAGTACACTCAAAAAAATTTGTAACTCATTGAAAGCCAAAATAAAATGCCAAAATAAATAAATAATAATAAAATCTTTTTGTAAAAAAAATAGAACCGACTCCAAATAACGTTACTTTTTTTAATAGAAACTTCTAGATTTCACAAAATGTGTTGAATGGGTTTTGATGATGTACTTGGTGATACTCTTCAACTTTGTAATTCACTTTTTTCTCTAGAACCGTTTTCGAGATAGAAACACTAACTCCGCTATTTTCCACATGGTGGCGCTGCAAGCGGTTTAACCTTGTACTGCATGGCCACTTTGCTATACCTACATACCATTTTTATCACTATAGCTGCAGCCGTTTAGCAGTTAAAAGAGTTGGAACTGATTTTTTTGGGCACCCTGTATTTTCTTTAGATCGTAAAGATATTACAATGGGACCTATTTCAGACCAAGACCTTTTCAACAAAACAAAAAGTATCAAAATCGGACCATCCGTTCAGAAGTTATGAGCTAACAAACATAAAAAAAACATACGGTTTGAATTGAGAACCTTCCTTCTTTTTTTGAAGTCGGTTAAAAAGTTATCGCCAACATGGCGATAAAAATTTAAAATTCGTCCATAGGGATTCTGTACTAAAACAGTACTGCGTTGTGGAAGTATAAAAACTGGGTCGTCAATTATGAATTTTATTTCGAAACCTTTCTTTGTATGATTTTAGTTCACTATTGCACAATATTAATCTGGTTCTAATAATAATTTGGTGACTGGTTAATTAAAATTTTAACTATGTGGTGAAATTCATATAATATTTATGAGTTTCAAATTTTTAATTTTATTTTTTTTTACAAATAAATGATTTTTTTTTTTTTTTTTTTCATTTCCCGGCGAATTGTTGAATAATATTTTAGTTCTTAAACAATTTTGGACGGCTTTGCCCGCTTCGCTGGCAAACTCTTTTCTATATGCTTTATGGAAAAAAAAAAAAAACTGAAATCGGTCAAAAGCTTGCTTTGTGTTCCCGCTGCCTTAGGCAGCGCCTTGTTCGTCCTTGCAATCTCCGGTGCCTGTCCCTATTGCCTGCGACAATGGCTTACCCGTGGGCTTCCATTTGGTTGCTTATCATACATAACAGTTTCGATACGGACAGTATCGAAAAATTTGAAGTAGCTCTTTTATATCTGAATCCCAGTTACATATGAACAACATTATATGTGATGTACAGTCGGGGAAAAAAAAACGCAACACCCGCTGTAATTTCGTTACTAATTGACGTAGGAACATCTAATAGACATCATTCAACAGGAAATTAAAAGCACTTTCAGAATATGTCGTCAAATTTTGAATTAGGGGTCATCTACATATTGAAATGAGCGCCAACTTTGATTTTTTCAATAGCAACACCCAATTTTGACCTCATTTTCGAATTTCTGAGAGTCTGGCAGTGGAAAAGTATACTGTTTGTATACTTTATCTTTAGTATTTATAGAGTTATAATCAAAAATGTATTAGGGGGTTTTCTATAAATGTAGAAAAATAAAATTAAGATCCTATAAGAAACAGAGAAAATTTTAATGTTTCACACCGGAAATCTTTCAGGAAGAAAATAATAAAAGAAATTAATAAAACGTTGCCTCTTTTTCCAGTTCCTTAATAATCCTTAATTCAATTTTTTTAGATTTGTATATACTTAAGTACTTTTTTAGATAATTTTAGGTCTGTTTAAATACATTACACTTGCGATTAGTCCATACAGTACTCTGAAAAAAGTGCAATATTTTTCAAGTAAAAGTGCCTATTATGGCTGTATTGATCACAAATAGAGCTTAAATTTTCTTTCGTAGGTGTAACATAATATACGAAATGAAATAATATAGATATATAGATATATACAACAATGCTAAATCTTTTCGGATAAATTATTGTAAGGGTTCATGAAGTAAATATTAAACAATTTTAATCGCACTTACCAGTTTTGTATCAGTTGAACTCTTTGGAACTGTACGATTATTTTTATAATTTCTATAAAAATATAATTTCTTAATTAACCCTTTCGCGACTGCTTAAGTAGATTCACGCCATTTGAAAATCTGTAACTCTGTCAGTGGGCGTTTCTTCGTAATTTGTGTGTTACATATTTCTTAAGTGTGTACCCAGTGTTCATATTTTTGCAATAAAATATACTATGTATAGAAATATATTAATTAGAAAGAATATAATTATAATGTATATCCATTTGTAATATAATTGTGAAACAGAAAATTTGTTCTGAAATATATTTTATTTTCAGAGTATAACGCCTGTAGGCGGGTCTTACTGTCAAAAGACAAAATCCTGCTGTCGCAAAAGGTGTTAAAATATATTTATAAAAATTAAAGTAAGTTTTCAAAAATGTATAAAGTTAAAACATATTAACCCGTTAGTAGTCGCTAGTTGGTTGAATTGCCGCCCATACTTCAGTTTTTCCAGATTTTTTTATTCAATAGCCACCAAAAATTTTTAGAAGTAGCATTTGATATACATAAAATACGAATAAAATCGAAGAAACGTCGATCACATCACTTCTTAAAATTATTGGTGACAGTTAAATAAAAAGTGAGCAATCTGTAATAGGTGGCGCTGTTTATAGCGACTACTAACGGGTTAATAAAATTTTAAAGACTAAACTATCCTAAAAATAATAATCGTCCCCCTACAAAATAAATAAATAAGTAAATAAATAAAATAAAATAAAGCAATATATGAAGCAAATGATTAAGCCTTTTTTAACTATGACGGTTGTTAAGAAACGATTTTACAAGCCTGTCTTGCATTCCAATTCCATTCGTTTTTTATATTTGACAATTTCACATTAAACCTATTTTTCTATTTAAAATAGTAAACTCCGCCTATTTAGTTAATTTTTTACTTCCTTATACAAAGTATAAGGAAGTATAGTAATCCCGATTTGCGAAATGGATTTTGTATTTCACATTGCTCGAAAACGAATAATCGCTGAATGTTGCCAATTTACACGTGTAACTGTTATGATGTCTAGTTGCACACCTGCAAGTGTCGTCTTAACACGAGCTCTCGTTTTAGAGATAAAAGGGATTTTACACGATTTTTCGTGACGTCTGTATGTGTGTGTGTGTGTCTGTGTGTGTGTATGTCACATAACTCAAAAACGGTTGGACGTAGAAAGTTGCGAATTGGTACATAGGTTTGTTATAACATCTAGTTGTGCACCTCCCTTTTTGGACTTTGTATGATTTTCCATTTTGGAGATATTTAGGAAAATTTGGTTCATGATGACCAAAAATACATAGGTTTTGGTCATAATGTATCAAAAAACGGTAATAACTCAAAAACGGTTTGGACAAATCTTGCAATTTAACCGTCTTCCCTACAAGCTAGACATTTTAAACTTTCAGAAACGCTCAGACCACGTTGACAATGCATTTTTTTAATGTTTTTTAGCCAACTGTTTCCGATACGTGCTGCCTTCAGCAGCGTTTATATGATTCAACAGAAAATTTATTTAACTAATTTCCCGACTAGCTAGACATTTGAAACTTTCAGAATAGATCAGAATACGGTGAAAATGCATTTTTTCAATAATTTTAGCCGACTGTTTAGGGTCCCTGCTGCCTTCGGCAGCGTTACCAGTACAAATTTTGGAATCGATTTTTAACTAACTTCCCGACTAGCTAGACATTTAAAACTTCCAGAAAAGCTCAGAACACGGTGATATTACATTTTTTAAATATTTTTAGCCAATAGTTTCTGGTTCCTGCTGCCTTCGGCAGCGTTTATATGGTTCAAGAGAAAATTTATTTAACTGACTTCCCGACTAGCTAGATATTTGAAACTTTCAAAATAGTTCAGAACACGGTGAAAATGCATATTTTAAATACTTTTAGTCAACTTTTTCGGGTCCCTGCTGCCTTCGTCAGCGTTACCAGTACAAATATTGCAGTCAATTTTTAAAAAACTTTCAGAAAAGCTCAGAACACGGTGCTAATTCATTTTTTAAAAATATTTTTAGCCAATTGTTTCGGGTGCAATGTCAATGTTTTCTAACATTATGTATATTTCTAAAAGTGTATAAGGAAGTCATGTGGTGCCCACATCAGATTTTTTTCTTCTAGTGTTTGTTTAAAAGTTTCAAAATTTATCACCAATTAATCGATGAAGTAAATACCACTTGTGCATATTTTTGTCAACATAAAATAAGGGGTTTAACACGAATACTCAATGTCACATTTACTTTATTTTATGTAATGTTTTGTTTTGAAGAACGATGAAGGCGGGGCTTGTCTTCTTTAGAAAACAGGAATTCTTGATGCTAACACTAAAGTTTAAAAATCATCATTTTTGTTTCATTTCTTTGCATTTGACGTTGTTGTTATATAATTTGACCCGTAAATAAAAAATAAAAATATTTTGTTTAATTTTCTTTGTTATTTTTTAAGATTTGATTCGTTTTCTCATGCAAAACTTTATAAGAGACGGCCCCCTAAACCACTTCAAAAGCAATATTTATTTATATCTCGAAAACTAATAACTGGAATGAGCTGCAAATTTGTACACCCATATTTTTCAGCATTAGAATTCATTTTATGTAAAAATTAATATAGGTCATAATTCATAATTTTTATGAATATGAATTTATTAATATTTTTCAGAATTAAAAATATTTTTTCAGAATCAAAAGTAATGATGGATTATATTTGGGTTTCTTCACTGTATCTCGTAAAAAAAAAAGTATATCGGTCAAGTTATTTTTTGTGAAGATATTAATAGAAGTTTGAAATATGAATTTAACATTAGCACCTTCAAACTTTGAACGCTCATAACTCTGGGAAAAAATAAGTAAAATATACAACCAATACACTTTTTCGTGTTGTCGCGATCCCAGGAATTCAAATATAAAATAAAAATAGGGTGTTACCATTGGAAAAATCAAAGTTGGTGCGCGTTTTAATATGTAGACGACCCCCGATTCAAAATTTCTGTTCATTTTCTTAAACTACTCACAATTCCCCGTCGAATGATACCTATTACATTTTTCTACATCGATTAGCAACGAAGTTACGTTGAGTGTTGCGTTTTTTTTTCCCCCGACTGTACATAATATTTGCTCTCAAGTTATTTCCTATATTTATTTGATTTAATCAATCAACCATAGAATGACAGCAATTTCAAGCCACATATAATATTACAATATGCTATGATCGGCAACTTCTATCGCATGAGACAATTATTATTTTGTGGTTATATATACTTCATGCTTAGTTAATAGTAGTTGGTATTTGGTTGGTATATAGAAAAATAAATAAATTAGTATGTAAACTTGATCATGGTACAGCCTTAATGCCCTTGGCGACTTTTAAATTTTTGTTGCCGTTTTAGACCAAAATATAATTTATGCGATTATTGTTCCTATACGCAAGCGAAGTGTGACGTCACTGACCGTCCGTGGATGCAAGAAAATGATTTCCTATGTCAATCGCCCATTGGATTTTTTGTAAAAAATGATTAAAAATCGAAGAAAATTATTTCCCGATTTTAATCCCCATATTTGGGTACACATATGTATTATTTATCATGTGCATGTGTTAGATTGAGTTATTTTGCTGTCAAATTGACAAAATTTTAATTTTAAATTTCAAAACTCTGTCGTTCTTGGCGCTTATTGTATTTGGTGATCAAAAACGTAATACGAAAATATACATGCCAGATGTATATTTTCGTAATATGCATTGTACGAAATATTGTTTCATATTATTCATTACTGTCTTAAAATAAGTTGTTAAAATAACCATGATTTTTGAAAGGAATTAAATTATGTTCGCCAAATAATTTGGCGATATTTTATTTTTCTACCAAGGATGACCGATATCAAATCTATTCCGCTACAACATAATAGTATCTTATATCAGATACTTTATTTAGACATTTGAAAACAAATTTGACTTCAAATTATGATAGAATATTTATCATTTCCCTTTTAATCAGTATATTAGTTGGATATTTATTGTGTTAATATCATCCTTTGAAATTAAATGTTTGTGTTTTCAATCGAATATGGAAGTTTGCCATTTTTTTTTCTTCTAGAGTTTTGAAATTAAAAATTCAAATTTTGTCAATTTTACAACAAAAATAACTTAATCTAATGCATGGACATGATAACTAATACATATCTATACCTAAATATGCGGATTAAAATCGGGAAATATTTTTCCTCGATTTTTAATAATTTTTTACAAAAAATCCAATGGGCGTTTAACATAGGAAATATTTTTCTTGCATCCACGAACGGCCAGTGACGTCATCACTTCGCTTGCGTATTTCTTTCTATCTTTTCCTTGGCGAAAAATGTCCGATCTACTTCAGCATCAAAATTATAAAAAATTGTCAAGAATTATCAATAAGAAAATACCTTTACCATAATGCTGAATTAACTTTTATGCCAAGCGTGTTTCATCCGCCATACTAAAAAAAAAAAAAAAAAAATCTGAAGTTGAGGTATATAAAAAAAATGCTGTGAAATAAAATTCAGAAGAAATATGTTAGATTTGTAATATTACTATTTTATTTTAAAATTATAATGTGTCATTTTCTCATCGACCAATTTAACATTTAGTAATTTCTTATTTTTCGCATGAACGCATATTTCATTTTATGCTGAAAACAATAAATAAATATATCTCGTAAACTTTTTTTGGCAACAATTAAAAATTTAAATGGCTTATATAAGTCAATAAGTTTATTATTTTCATATTTTAATTAATTTTAAAGATTTTTTCAATTTTTTTTTTCCTAAACCATCCCTGACCTATAAGGAAAAAAACAAAAAAAGAATGATCGAAATCGGTCAAGCCGTTTACGATTTTATAAATAACATACAGACAAACATTCATTTTTATATATATAGATTAAGTTAAATTATTTATGATTACTGAGGAACAAATAGAATAGCATTAATAAAATGTTTATTTTTTTAACTTTGTATGCTGGTGGTGTGTGTGTGTGTGTGTGTGGGGGGGGGGGGGAAATGAGAAATGGACATGTCTGAGGAGGAAATTATACGTAGAAAGTTTTGTGAATTTCAACCATAAAATTTAAAACAAAATATCGATCTTAATTAATGATTAAGATGTTCTTTAAAAATACATAATAGTTAAATATAAAGTGAATATTTAGTGAAAATTCAAGCACTGTATCATAAGAGAAAGATTTTATAAAGTCGTACATTTTAAAAATTTAAATACAAAATGATAATAAAAATAGCTGAAATGTAATATGGAGTACTACCGATTTGGACTTATGACCATTCTTCATACATTTTAGTGAATAATAGTAATTTGGTTGAACAATTTTTATAAACTTTTCGGCCTTATACATGAAATCGGATCTCAGTGCTAATATATTGCCATTATTATTATCTATTTCTTTATTCGGAAAACAATTTCTTAATTTCAAGATATGGTTCGTTTTGCGATTTAAAGCTTACATTAATCATTAAAAAAAAAAAAAAAAAAAAACACCGGATGTTTGTTTGCACATGTTAAGCGGCGTGAAGTTTCTCTTTGCACTTCCAGATTTGTCGAAAATCGCACTGTCTGGCGAAAAATTGTGATTTTGTGCTGTACATGCCAACATAATGTAGATACGCCTCCGCCCTGGGACCTTAGTGAGGTTAATTGGCCTTTAATCCCCACCCACAACCCAACTCATTAGAAAAAGACACAGAGGGGGTATTAATGAACATTTCGCTGTTTACTTCCTGCTGTTAACTAGAATAGGCCTGCCCTTTACACATAGCATTCAGGGTACATGTACCGCGCCCTACTCTTGTTCCACTGTTGAAAAGATTATTTTTAATTACTTGCAAAAAAAAAAAATTGTTTTCGAAGAATTGAGTGAATGAAACGCTCTGATATATGTATCTTTAATGCAGAAATTTTCATGTATTTATGGCAAATCACTAGTCGGGAAAAATCGAGAGCTAACAGATTTCAAATGCAAAGCACCCGACGTGAAAACTGCAATGTTCATCTAGGTACAAATTCGTGATCTATGCTTCCGCATTTCGGAAGTGTAGCCTCTATTGAAACAAACAAAAAAAAATTATGGGCCAAAAGTTAAGCAATATTTTGAGATTTTTCTGGGTCAAATTGTGTACCGTATAATTTTTTCTACTATTCTATCATTTGTTTAGATGAATGTTCATTGTCATCATATGTACCTTGTCACTATTTTTTCCTGAAGAATTAAAATTTAGCACCAATAACGCAATTTCCCCCCCCCCCCTGTTCATCTGATCCGCAGCCTACATAATTTGGCAGTTGGTTCACCTGGCCCAGTCCGCCCCTGTATATGATAGAAAAGTATTGTTTTTGGGTCATATTTTTGAAATTGAGTTTTTGTTATATTTACACTTTTCAAGGTTCCCTGAATCCAAAAATCATGTTTTTGGCAGCTGGTCTGTGTATGTGCGTGTCCGTCTATTATCAGCATATCCCAAGCACAAATAATAGCAGAAAGTACAAACTTGGTATTCTAAATGTGTATCATATAGGGATGCTATACTAAACTTTTCGTTGAGATCAAGCAAATGTTTCGTGTACAGGGATACCCAACAAATACATTACGTCTATGGGGTAAATTGCAGGTAACAGGTAAGTAGAGTTTAACATCTACAGACTGCACTAAACCAAATGAAACTAATATATATTTTTTATATGCGTAAAAACATGTTAGAATACGGTATGGAATGGAAATCATTCACTGTTCGTTTATAGGGCTACACAAAAGAACTAGATTATAGTGCGACAATGCTTGAAAAGGCCAATAGAGGCCAATGAGGCCAATCTCTCTCCATATAAAATCGTTCTTCCTGACTGACTGAGGGGGTGATTCATCATCGCCCAGACAGACCAAACCCCTAGACCTAGAAGCATGAAATTTTGTGACAATGTTCTTTCTATGACGTAGGCATCCACTAAGAAGCGATTTTACAAAATTCGCCCCCCAAGGGGGGGACGGGGGGCAAAACGTGATTTCACAAAATCCTTCATATCTCAAACAAAAAACAGATATCCGTAAAATTTTTGCTTTAAAATATAGCTAATACAAAGGTCTAAAAACCAATTTTTGGAATTTTCAAAATTCGGTCCCCAAGGGGGCGGGGGGGGAAACGTGATTTCACATGCGTAAAACGTGATTTCGCATAATCCTATATATCTCAAACAAAAAAATAGATATACGTGAAACTTTTGCTCTAAAATATAGCTAATGCAAATATCTAAAAACCAATTTCTGGAATTTTAGAAATTCAGCCCCCAGGTGGGGCAGCAGGGGGGGCGGCTATGGGGCAAAAATAAATAGAAATACAGTTAGGACGTGAGGATATTTTCGATTGTGTAAAGTTATTAGGAGGGGCAGGAAGGGGGGGAGGGGAGAGGGGGCAAAAAATAAAAATAGAGTTAGATCGTTCAAAATTGGTATATAGAGGTTTTCGATACCTACAAATCGATTGCGGATATTTTCGAATTTGTAAAATTATTAGGAGGGGCAGGAAGGGGGGGCTATGGGCAAAAACAAATAGAAATACAGTTAGGGCGTTCAAAATTGGTACAGATAGGTTTTAGAGGCCTGCAAGTCGAATGGGGATTTTTTCGAAAGAGTAAAATTATGAGGAGGGCCGGGAAGGGAGGAGGAGAGAGGGGGAGCTGAATGCGAGCCACTTTTCCACTTCTTCATACAATGTGAAGTGATGCTTGAAAGTGGAAGTGTCACTGAGCAGAACAAGTAGTAATCTAGGAAAATGGTGTATTTAATACAGCGAGTGAGCTAATATTTACCAGTCAAGGCCCTTTAATGTGTCTTTAACAAATTTTGAATTGTGCAATGAGGCATTATCAAGAAGCAAAATTACCTTGCCGTGTTTTGTTACCTATTGTGGTCGGTTTGACGATCAAAACATGGTTCAGATTCATTATTTGTTATTGGTAACAATCGCTGTGTTCTGCTAATGATTTCAGAAGCCTCTTCATGCAATAACTAGTTAATACCCGTCAAAATTTGACAGATCATGTGCATCTTAAATCTTTTCACGGCATAAAGTTTTAAACATCCCTGTTTTAATAATCCGCATTGCTCTTAACCAGTTTAAAATCCACTGCTGTAATCAATTATTTTTTGGTTGGAGGAGAAGGGGGAATAAATTTCATGAAATTTCAATATACAAAATTTAAGCGTAATCCATAATAAAAATAAATTCCGAAGATTTTTTCTAATTTTACTCTAAATATGACCAAAAGAATGTTTGGAGTAATTAAAGGAGAGACAAAATTTATAAATTATGGTAAGAATGGAGAAAGAAAGCACACATCAATATTTAATGTTTTTCATACATATTATTTTAATTTGCTCGCATCTATAATATTCCATTTCAGTTACAATATTACAGTGGCGCCATCTATAATCTGTCAATAATAATTAAAAAAAAAAAAATCTCAATTTTTTTTTTTTTGATAAAAATATTTTTAAAATCACATAAATTTATAAGGCAAAATAATTTAATTTAAAATAAATTTTAATAGTGTTTTCTTTACATTCTATAATTGCAATTTATTTTCCCTTAGAAATAGAATATACTACTCAGGGCCCGAATACGTAAGAATGCATTTAATACTTTAGCAAGTTAATTTGCTCATTAATTTTTTAATAATAAATTATTCTATGCATATTTTAACTCATATAAAATATCAATATTTTAAATGTTTTAAATTATCTTTTTCTGTAATATAGTACAGAAATGAAATATAAGAGATCAATTTAAAATTAGATTAAAAAATAAATAAAATAAAATAAAACTTCCTTTTATTTTAAACATCTACCTTCATTTTTTCTAAACAAAGTTTTCAATTGATAAAAGTTAACTTATAAAGAACAATAAACACCAACAATTTATTAATTTTAAAAGATTTTTTTTTTTTTTCTTTTAAGAAACTGAAAAAAATATTAGGAATATGGTATGGTATGTTTATATGATAAAAGATGTCGCCACAAAACTCTTAAAATATTATCCTGTGTAGGAAAATTTTCGGTGAAATGAAAATGCATACAGCGATAGCTGATAAGTATTTGCGAATTGCTTTATTTTTAATATACTTCCTTGGAAAATATGAATCAATGAACTAATTGTGTGAATTGTTTTTATTATTGAGCTTTAATCAGGCGTCTGCCATAGACATGCGAAATATCATTTTCGTCTGCTTGAGTTCTATCTTCGATGTTCATTTTGCCCTGCATCAAGGGGAAGGAATATTCCTGTTCTGAATTGGTTCATAATTTTCTCGCGCATGCCCAGATCGGGCGATTTTGGTCTTAAAGCAATACCCTTAAACTTTAATATTATAGATGTTTGCTTTTGTTCATCTCCAGGCTTTTTCAGTTAACCTTGCTATTCATTGTCATTCACAGTAAAATCACTTCTTTTAAAGTGTTTAAAACATCATTCACATGTATCTTGAAATGGAGCATGCTTACCATAAGCTTCTCGGAGTATACTATAATTTTCAACAGCACTTTTCTTTAAAATAAAATAATGAATCAATACCTCCTGCATAAGCTCTTTTTTTAGCATGAACATTGTCATGTTTCAACATAAATATATCTATTAAGTTATAATTTTATCCCACTTCACTTCTGAGGATTTGTCATTGGAATAAAGTAGCTCACACATCACTTCATATCTATTAAAAACAATCCGTATTATTAACTGATACATCTAGTATCTATTAATAAAATAAATAAAAAAAAATTCTCCCAAAAATAATATAAGAACATATATATTTTATACAATTAACATTTTGAAATAGTTTAAGAATACATTAGATAGGAAGAAAAAAAAAAAGTTTCAAAATTACTTTTATCTTTGCTTATGATCTACAGTGAATTATCCAAGTTCTTTTACATAATCAATATTTTTAAAATGCAAACTACTATTCATCAGTATTTTGAAATATCAAAAAAAAAAAAAAAAAAAATATATATATATATATATATATATGACAAAAATAATAAATCAAACTTTCCTAATAATACTTGTACGGAAATAAATAGGCATCAAATTCTTGAATTTCTTTTAAAAAATTTGTTATTCATCTCATTTATTTTTTCTGATGCACACTTTCCTCTTTTTAGTTACAATAAATTTTTAACATTAAAGGGAAAAAAAAAACTAGTATGCTGTGGCCTCCACAAGACTTTCTTCTATATTTTCCTATAGAAATTCACTCAGTAAGAATATTTTATTAAAACTATTATTTATTAAAATTATCTGCCATAATGAATGCAGATGATTTTTATTTTATAAAAAGCTCACACTAAATATAAGAAAAAGAAAATCAGTTTTATTCTCTATAAATAAAGTCTTAAAAAATGTGTTTTCATAATGGTTATTTCGTATAGTTGGTATAGTTAGTTTCGTTGTTGTTGTTGTTGTTGTTGTTGTTGTTTCTTATGCCACTCGGAAATTCCGAGTCCCGGTAGTGGAACTAACCGGGTTAAAGGCAGGAGGGGTGCGTCATTCCGTTTTTCAGAGGAGCGCCTACTAGGGAGGAAGTACGTCTTAGCTCCAGAAGCTGGCGAAAGATGGCAGCACCAGCAAACAACAGGAACTCGAATTTTGATCCGGGACAAGGCTGAGTTAAACCCGTGTTCCGGTACGCGTATCTCCGAAATGTTGGCGCATACAGGTCAACCTGGCGAATTTTTGTAGCTCGCGCCAAAACCCTCTCTGTCGCAAAGCAACCCTTCTTTCCACTTCATTCATGATTCGTTAAGGATTCGAGCAATCTTTTTTTTTTTTTTTTTTTTTTTCCCAAGAGAATAAACTATTAAAAATGTGTCACGTGTCAGTGGAGTTTTAGTATCGTAAATCTTAAATAATATATTTAATGCAAAAATTTATTAGAAATCCTCCACCCTTTAAATTTAATTTAGCAAGATTAATGAAGAAATAAAATTGTAATATTCTAATTTTAAAGCTTTTAAAATTGTTCTTGAAATACATTTATTTATTTATTTATTTATTTTACTTTCTCTTACCAACATATATGGTAGAGAAAGTATTGTTTTGGGGTCAAATTTTCGAAATTGAATTTTTGTTATATATACACGTTTTGAGGCTCCCTGAATCATAATTGTTAAAAATGTGTCAATGGAGTCTTTGTATCGTTATTTTTAGATAATATAATTTAATGCCAAAATTTATTAGAAAACCCTTTAAATTTATTTTATCAAGATTAATGAAGAAGTATATTTGTAATATTATGATTTTAAAGCTTTTAAAATTATCCTTGAAATACATTTATTTTATTTTATTTTATTCTGTTTTATTATTATTTTTATTATTATTATTATTTACTTTCTCTTCGTCAAATAAAATTGTTTCTAAACCTATTTTAGATTATTTGAAAAGTACATTAAAATTTACATTCTTACGCTATTGATCTTAAGCTTTAATGTGCAATCTGTCATTATAATATTGAAATGCAGGGTGAAAAAGAAAGTCGTGTGAGTGACACACCAGATTATCATTATTACGCATCATTATTTAGTTTATTTTACCCATATATTGTAAGAAAAGTTTTATTTTTGATTCAGATTTTCGAAATTGAGTTTTTGCTACATTTGCTTAAATATCATGAAACAAAAAATTAGGTTTTTAGCGGTTGCCTGAATGTGTGTGTCTGTGTGTTTGTTATCACCATACCTCAAGAATAGATATTGGGACTCGGATGAAATATTAAGTAATTCGTGTGCAGTGACTAAGAAAAGAATTCAAATTCATTAAGTCTATGTGTGAATTTTCTGGTAAATACAATTTAATATTTTTGGATGAAACAAAAAAAAAAAAAAAATTGAACATTTATTTTATGTGCATGAAAGAATGTTTCGTATACAATGTAGAATGTATATCCTTTATTAGAAGTTTACACAGAACCCCACAAAAGAATTCAGATATATTCATACAATGGAATTGCTGAAAGGTCATTTCATGTCGTGCTATGTGTTTTAAATTCTGTGCTAAATTAGTACACTATATTGTGTTTGTAAAATATATAGTAAATATACAGGTCTACCCCAAATTAAATAAAAGCATTTCTTTTTGTAAATAAAAATCAATGTAATAAATGCAATTAAAGTTTAATTAATTTAAAATTATTCTCTTATTCTAATTTACTTTATCTTATCCGTAAAAGGTCGCGAAAGTATTGTTTTCGGATCACGTTTTCGAAATTGAATTTTTGTTACATTTATATGTTTTGAGGTTTCCTGAATCCAAAAATTATGTTTTTAGTGGTTGGTTTATGTGACTTGTCTGTGTGTATTACAGATATTGAGTTTGTAAAATGGATGCATCAGTTTTTAAATATCACTTATGTCATTGATAAGGACAATATTGCTTTGGAACAATGTAAGTTGTAAACTTCACATGTTATTCAAAATTTACGTTTTCTTTTTAACATGGCAAAATAGAGCAAAATTTCGTTTAAACGTCCATTATGCCAATATTTTGTCGTAAACATGTCAGACTAATATTTTAAAATATATTTTTTAATACACTTCATTAAATATGAACATTTTAATTTGAAACTTTAGTAATTAAATATTGTGTTTCCTTCATTTGACAAATTAGGCCAATACTTCCCACGAACTTGCAATATGGGGATCAGTTGTGTTGGAAATTAATGTACGAAAACAATCCTAATAAAATTAGTCATTTAATTACGATAAATCAAATTTATCGAATCGGATAGAGGGTAGCCTATGAGGTGCGGCATTTCAGTCTGCGACTGTGTTGAGTGTTCTATCATACTCATTCCTTTTAATATGAATACATTTCGCTCTCAATAGAAATTAGTAACAATAAATATAGGATGAAAATGGTTATGCGCATCATTATTACTTTGATTTGTATAACATATTAAGTTAGATTGTTTATGATTACTGAAAAACAAATAGAATAGCATTAATAAAATGTTTAACGTTTTATTTTATAACTTTGTATGTTGGGGTTGGGGGGGTGGGTAAAGAATGAGAAATGGACATGTCCGAGGAGGAAATTATACTTAGAAAATTTTATGAATTTCAACCATAAAATTTAACACGAAATATCTATTTTATTATGATTAAGATGCTCTTTAAAAATACATAATAGATAAATATAAGGTGATAATTTATGAAAATTCAAGCACTGCATCGTAAGAGAGATATTTTATAAAGTCATACATTTTAAAAATTTAAATACAAAATGACAATAAAAATAGTTGAAATGTAAAATGGCGTACTACTGATTTGGACTTATGAACATTTTTCATGCATTTTACTAAGAATTTGTAATTTGTTTGAACAATTTTTACAAACTTTTTGGCCTTATACATGAAATCGGATCTCAATGCTAATATATTACCATTATTATTATCTACTTCTCTATTCGGATAACTATTTCTTAATTTCAAGATATGTTTCGTTTTGCGATTTAAATCCTACATTAATAATCAGAAGAAAAAAAAACTAATAACAAAAAAAGAAAGAAAAACGCCGGATGTTTATTTATACAGGTTAAGCGGCGTGAAGTTTCTCTTTGCACTTCCAGATTTGGCGAAAATCGCATTCTCTGGCGAAAAATTGTGAATTTGTTCTGCGTGCGCCAACAGTTCGGAGATACGCTTCCGGTACCCCCAAAGGTATAATTTTTTGATGGGAACTTGGAGGACTTTGCGACCACGACGGAATTTAACGTGCACCAGTCGCCATTAGCGTACACGACGGTCTTCGGCCGGCTCGAGGACCGAACCCGCAATCTTTCGATCACGAACTCGCTGCTCTTACCGACCAGGCTACCGCGGCCCTGTTAGTTTCGTATAGTATGCCATTGAAGTTGAGATATAGCCTTCCCATTCTCGGGGAAAATTGCAGTATAGCAGTGCCACTTATTGGGTGATATGCACCCAAATTGAATCAGTAAAGTGTCATATAATGGCCTTCTTACATATCAAGTTTTGTTTGATTATACACGATAGAACCTGCGATACAGCCTTCCCTGAAGTTGCAGAAATCGACAAATAGCAGCGCCACCTGTTGAGAGATTGGCACCAAAAGTTTGTTAGACACTAATTTATGTTGAGGTGCATCTACATATAAATTTATTTGCAATTCTGTGCAATAGTTCCTGAGACATAGCCTTCCCTTAAATTGTGGAAATCGCTGTATAGCAGTGTCACCTGTTGAGCAATTAACACCAAAAGTTGGTAGGCATTAACTTATGTCAAAGTGCACCCACATATAAATTTATATCCAAATTCGTGCAGTAGTTCCTGAGATATAGCCTTCTCTGAAATTGTGGAAATTGCAGTATAGCAGTGCTACTTGTTGAGCAATTGACCCCAAATGTTGATAGGCAATAACTTAGTTTGCACCCGCATATAAATTTATATGCAATTTTGTGCAGTAGTTACTTAGGTTCCCTGAAATTGTGGAAATCGCAGTCTAGCAGTGCTAACTGTTGGGCAATTGACACCAAAAGTTGACAGGCATTAATTTAGGTCAAGGTACATCTGCATATAAATTTTATGTAATGCTGTGCAGTAGTTCTTGAGGTACAATCGCTAAAAATTTTTTGTCTCTCTCTCTCACACACACAGAGAGACAGACATATTTTCTAATAATGATCAAATCATGTTCTGGACCTCTCAAAACGTGTAAATCCATTGAAAACCAGAAGAAAATTTTTACAAATCCAATACTTTCAATAATGTAAAAAGGGCAAAAAAATGTGACCATTTTGCAATAAAAGTGACATGGGAAAAAAAGCAACTACTGGGATCCCTGTACTAGAAAGAAAAGAACAAAAACTAAAGAAAGAAGCAATGAATTCTCGTCTATGTGGCTGTGATATATTGATGCGAATGTACTAGCAACAACTTTAGCAAGAAAATCAATCACGAATCACAGTGAATGATTTTCTTTCCAGCAAGATTTTGCAAACAAATACCAGTTTTGGAGCAGTTTATACCCCTGCTAAAAGCATATAGTTTGTTTTTATTGAAAATTTATCATAGAATTTTGTTTATACCATGCAAGGTTTTTAATCCTATATAATGTGTAATTTTTGGAAAACGAAATGTTACAATAATATAGACACAATATAATCAGAATATAAAAATATTCAATGTTTTATGAAATAAATAAGCATTTTTACTAAATAATGCTTAACTGCATATGCCCAAGAGATTAGCAAACCTTTTTTTTTTTTTGAATAATGTATTAGCCAAACAGAAAGTTACTACTCTTTTCATGTAAAAAATCCAATCAAATATCATGAAAATTCAAAAAGATACCATCAGCAGAATACGTTGAATCTTAGGCATTCTCAAAAAGAAACAAAATAAGAGGTTTTATCAAAACTTTATTTTTAATCGATATAGATTGTATTGTCAATTTTTTTTTTTTTTTTTTTTTTAAAGATAAATTTCCATATTTCTTTGCTTATTTTTGTTTTGACAGTACCTGAAATTTCACAATACTTGCTTGGTTTATTTTATAAAAGTAGCTTTATACATTTCGCCAATAAATTATGTAAAAGAAGTTCTGCTAAGCAATTTCAAATGAGATCAAAGTTCTCTTCAGAGCTGCTTTCTTGATGTATGTGGCTGTTTGGCTCTCTCTCCTGTGACTTGAGTAAATAGCCATAGATATAGTAATAAGACACAGATTGATCATCGAGGGGAAAAACATGATTCCTTTTCACTTGGGAAAAGACGGCCTTTTACCTCCTAATGGCCGTCTTTTCCAATGGAACACACACGAATAATTTAGCAAATAAAATTTATGAATAATTTATGTACTGAAGGTACAGTTAAAAACAATTATGTACAGTACTTAAAACTCCAGATACAGTTTCAAATTCATTTTTTCTTTGTTTTTCCTATATCTATTAACTCAGTTAATATTTAAACTTTTTTTTTATATATTAAAACTAGCGGGGTTTACTTATGCCACTGCTAACTATATTTAAAATAATTCTGAAAATTTCACACTACATACTAATATAAAAATTAAAAAGAAAAATTCCATTTCATATGAAAACAGTATTAATTTCATAATGATAACAAAGCAACTGATTTAAAATTATACTTTTCACAAATTAATCAAATATAACTTACTTATTCTATTTCCTTCCATATATTTATTAGCAAAATTAAAAGCCAAGCAATATTTCGGCATTCTGAAAATTCATCAACATATTCTATTATTGAATTTCATACTTACTAATGGCTGATGCCAAAAAAGCCTTTTTGGCAGCAAAAATCTATGCTTGGTAACATGGAGACGATAGATCTATATAAATTACTATATCTGTGTAAATAGGGCTACCATGGATGAATGTCTCTGTTTGGCTCTACGTTATTGATGGTATGCTCATTAGATTTCCAGTGTTTCACGGATTTTTGTACAGTTATGGTTTTTATATTTAGCTAGTTTTTTTTTAAAAACATTTTTTAAATTTATAATTTATGTTCTGGTCCTTGTTAGTTTTATTTAAGGCTGTGGTAATTTTATTAATATTTTATTGATACTGCTTGTAGGTTCTTTATTATTATTGTTATTATTATTATTATTTTTTTTTTATGAATTTTCCATTGTCATTCCAATATAACAGCAAATTAAGTTTTTGTCATTTTGATAAGAAATTTTATAAATACCTGCATTTTCTAATGTATTGATTGGGTCTTTATCATTACAGATACATTGAAATATATTTCTGTTAGATTTTATAAGGATGTTTATATTCATTTTAGAGCCTCAACTTTAATTTATTGGAAGTTTTTTTATTGTATAGAATAATTATTATATATTTCGCTCTGGGTTTTCGTCTGTTTTCAATATGATTAAATTTTTTGATCCTGTTTTAGTACAATTTATTTATGAGATTTTTATTAAAAAAGTTTTTTGTATGATTTCAGCCATTTTATTTAGAAATTCATTAGAACAAACATTAACTGGGCAATTCATATAGAATTGAATTGCATTTAATTTGCATTTATATTTGATATTATTATATGTTATTATTTATATTTGACTTTAATTATTTCATTGCTATTGTTTTATTTACTAAAAACTGCAGTTTGGATTTCATTATTTTGTACCCTTATTGTGATTACATCTAAAAAATTAAGTTGCTTGTTTATTTCAATTTCTAAAGTAAACTGAATATTTTTAATGATTTTACTTAGATTCTAAAATTATTTCCATTTTGCATTTCTGTTGAGGATAGTGGAAATATAACATATCTCAAACAATACTTAATATTATTAAATTATTTCTTTGATAATTTTTAAGTTTCATGATAAAACCTGAAATAGGGGACCCTACTGGGACAGCTTTATTTTGTTTATAATATTTATTGTTGAATTTAAAATAGTTTTTGTTAAATATTAAGTTGTTAGTTGTGATTAGTATAGTGCAAATTTGATTTGCTTCATTTTTTTTTTTTTTAACTGTATCGTTGATGATTTCAATAATTTCTTTCATATCGATGGATGGAAAGATTTATTATATCAAAACTTATGGTAATGTTATTTTGGTTTATACAGTAGAGAGCCAGAAATCCGCCGACCTAAAATTCACCGAAGTCTGACATCTGCACAACTTGTTAGATACAAACAATGAAATTCACTAGTTACAAAACCGCAAATCAAAATTTTTGAAAAAGATCTTGAATGCAGATTTTGTGCTTGTATTTTATGATTACAAAAAAGAAAACAAAATAATAATAATAATAATATGAAAGACTGCAAAAATAAAGCAGCTGATAATGAAATTATTGACAGTATATTAAATTCACCAAGAGAAAATAATGATTATTATAGTGATGATATCAATCAGGTAAACAATAACAAACTAATTTTTTTTAAATGCTATCTGATGAAGGCATCTTGCTTTAAATTTGTAAGGAAATCGGTAAATTTATTAGAAAAATAAATTTCTGTTACTACTATTTACAATAAATAAATAAATCATGCTGGTCCAAGTGTAGTTTAAAGTAAACTACATGTGAACAGATTTTATTTAAATTTGACAAGTATTTTTTTCATTTTTATTGTTTTCATTATATATATTTTTTTTAATGTTTATTATTATTCTTATGTACCTAGTAATTTAATATTCAGTGTTATTATTCACTAGTATGTGTTTAGTTTGAATAATATTCTGCTTTTATTTATCAAAGTGAAAATCATTTTTTATGGGTCCCAAAATCCACCAAATCCTAAAATTCGCACAACCTCTGGTCCCGAGCTGTGCGGATTTTTGACTCTCTACTGTATTACTTCTTTAAAATTACAAATGAAATTATCAGTATAAGGCTATATTTGAAGGGGCAGGGGGATTTAATGGTAAATATTTTTTGTATAAATTTCTACAGTGTAGGTGGGACTTTCTCATATGTTAATTACTATTCTGAATTTAGGGATGCTCTTTGTATTTACTGAAATTTCAGGCAGTAATTAGGGGCATGATTTAGTATTTTAGAGGTATTGCTACTCTGCTATTTCATTTAGTGTTTTGTTTTTCTTCTATATATGTGGTGGAAGCACCTTGCCTCTTTGGACATTTGATTCTGAAACCAGCTCTGCACAGATCTATTTATCTCAATGCAGCCACGAGCGTAGAATCTTGATGGAGTAACATAGCTGTGATGTCAGAAGGTCGCAATTTTCATCTGCTGTGCACGCATCCCAATAGACGGAGTCTTGGAGCACTTTCGAGAAACAGTTCAGTTGATGACGGGACGGTGTCCTGTATCATGCCGCATGCTCTTCTAAAAATGATTAAAGACGAAGCCGAAGTGCTTAGTATTGATGAGAAGTACTTTATACAATATAAACTGTGTATTATTTTCTTTTGACGAAAGTTGTGCTGAACAGTATATCATCTAGTGCTAATAAGTGAACTGTTTAAATCATCTAGTTGGACAGTAAACATCGGACGGGTGTTTTATCATATGCATAAGTATAAACTTCTGTTTTGACTACGATAAGTTATGAGTATAACTCAGCTGCTTAATACTGATTCTTTATACCATCCTGTACATAAAATGTAATATAGTTATTTTTATTTAAATATTAAATAGTTAATAATAATTGAGTATTAATTATTAACACCCACTTTAGTTCCCCCCACTATATATATATTATTAGGATTGGTTTTGACTTCATAACACTTATTCCTTTAATAGCTTTTGCCATTTGTTTATTGCAATCATTCCCATTTAAAATTGCTATTTTTTCTGTTTTATCGGTTAATATACATATAATTTGTTCATGGTTTTAAAGTTGTTTTGGGGCTTAATCGTCTTCTTTATCTGAGTTATTGCTTTTGATTTGTTTAATAACTTCCTCTCATGCATTATTATATAATTTACTTTCATGAATGCTGCTAGGAATATTGTTAAGAATAGTCTAGAATAAATTTCTGATCTAATTTTAGAAAGGAATCTTAGTAAGAGTTTAATTTAAAATTGGAAATGTTCAGATATTGAAATTTGGTTGTATTTTTATGATGTTCTATTATATTTTCCTTTACAGGGTTGCTACACAAATAAGGAGGAAAAATTCCCGGAGTTTTCCCTGTCTCTTTTAGAAGTAAAATAGATGACACACAATCACGCAGCATTGGAATCTAACATGATTACATGTCAATTGAACATATTTAGGGTATATTAATTTTATTAACTTACTATAGGTGGGGGAAAAAACATAATTGATTCATTATAAAGCACTAAAATTTTAAAAAAACATTTGATTATGAAAATATTTTCCAATATTTTTTCATGAAATTTCAAAATTCCCTGAATTTTCCGTTTTTGCAATAAATTTTGAAATTCCCTCAGTTTTCTCTGTTTTTTAATAGATTTTCAAATTCACTGAGTTTTCCAGGTACCGTAGCAACCCTGTTACCTTTTTGTTTATTATATTATATGGTCTCTTTACTTCAGATTCAATAGCTTGTATGTTATTTTGTAACATTTAGCATACTTGCCAACCAATTTTAATGAAAAAAGGGAAGATTTTTGTTGAAAAACCAGAAGATTTCATAAAAAAAGGGAAGGTTTTTTTTTTTCCTTTGATGTAATAAACAATACAGTTTTACAATGTTAATATTTAGAAGCAATCTATAAAAACATTTTACCATAGATTGATTATACTAAATATATAAAAGTTTTAAATGAAGTTATTCCTCTTCAACATATAAATATCTACAAAACAGAATCTGTAAGAAATTTATTTAACAATACATAAAAAACTTAGTTAAGTTAAAGTATAACTAATTTTTTAAATAAATATAATATGATTTTTGTGTATACATTAATCATACATATAAAAAAAGGTAGCAGTAGCTAATTATCAGTTTCAGAAGTGCATAAAACCAACTATTAATTTTCTTAAATTGATTTGGAAAAAATTTTCCTACCTGAAAAAATTATTCTTCATTTTTTTCCCATGTTTGCATATTTGGTATAAATATGACATACAAATATTTAATTTAATTGAGGAAAAATAAACAGATTCATTAAATTCAGCAATAAAGATCTAAAAATAATTAAATACGTGAGAAATATTGACGACTTCCATTGCTTTATTGTTTCTAGATCACAATCTGGGGAACAGGGGGGGGGGGGGAATACAAAAATAATTACAGAGTAAGAAATATTAAACTCTTTCAACTCTACTTCTAGAATCTAATGAAAGAAGTTTAAAATTAATATTTATGTTGCAGATGGATAAAGATTAGGAAACAAAAGACTTCTGCAGAGCATTTGATTGCTGGCCACTGGTTGGAGATAAATGAAGGGGGGGGGGGAGCAAAAAATAATTACATCAGCAAGAAATATTTAACAATTCTATTTCTTTATATGTTCTAGAATCTCATAAAGCAAGTTTGAAATGAATATTGACATTTATGTAATGGATGGAAAAAGATTGAGAATCAGGAGTTTTCATAGAACATTTGGGTTTTCTTTTTAAAACGAACGATATCCGCGACTTTTTTAAAAAAGGAAGATTTCATCATTTGTCCGGAAGACCGGAAGATACGTTAAAAAACCGGAAGTCTTCCGGAAAAACCGGAAAAGTTGGCAAGTATGATTTAGAGACATTTGAAGTTTTTCTTTTCATTACTTAGAATTCTATTTTCAAAAATATACATTTCATCACAGAAGTTTTTTTTTTTTTTTTTTTTTTTTTATCAAGAGTTTGTTATATTTATTTTTATGAACATATAAATAATTTAAAAGTATTTGCAAAATACCGCCACAAAAATAGAAACTGCCTTGAAATTCATAAAAGTAAACTTCATAATATAGCCCACGACAAAATTACTAAACAAATAAAAAATAATAACTCAAATATAGACCAAAAGCTCTAAAGTAACATAAAGAAAATAAACAAATAACATGCAGTTTAACTGATGAAAAAGAAAAAAAAATCACGATTTTAAATAGGGATGATTACCACAAAGAAATGGAAGAAGTGACAATAAAAAATAAATATTACCAAAATCAAAATCTCTAATAAAAAACTTTTAGAAAAAAAAAAACTAATAATCAAAGGAAAATGGCCGAATAAGAATACCCCTAAAATACTAAATCACAACCCTAGTACTGTCTGAAAGTTCAGTAAATATAAAGATTATAAGAACTTCCTTCGAATTTAGGCCAATAGTTAACAAACAAGAAAGTCCCACTTATCCTTTAGAAATTTATACAAAAAATATTTACCATGAAACTCACCTCCTTCAAATAATAGCCTCAATTTTACTGAAAATTTCATCCATAATATCCACATAGAATTTAAAATAAACCAAAGCAACATTATCATAAGATTTCAATGTAGTAATTTTTTTTTTTTATCAATTGATCTTGAAGAAATTAATAAAATCATCAATGACAGAATTAAAGGGAAATATGTTGAAAATCAAATTAGCACTACAGTAATCATAACTAACAACTTTATACTTAATGAAGACTATTTTGAATTTAATGAAAAATATTATAAACAAAGTAAAGCTGTCCGAATAAGATCTCTTATTTCAAGTTTATCACGGAACTTAGAGAAGATTAATTAAAGAAACAATTTTATGATAATATCAAGTATTGGTTCAAATATGTTGATAATTATCAACATATTTGAACCATTTTTTCCATTAATTATTTTTGCAATTATCATTGGAAATACAAAAATCAAAACAACTTTAGAGAATATAAATAAAAATCGATAAAATGTTCAATTTATTTTAGAAAATTAAACTAACGAGCACTTTAACCTTTTAGATGTAACCAATATAAGAACACAAAATAATGAAATCCAAATTACATGATGTGATACCTTTTAAACTATAGTATAATATCATGTGAAGCCTGCATCCAATAATTTTCCCCTTTCATGTGATTTCAACTAACAATGTACTAATATTTAAAATACAATTTTTTAAAGTAATTTTAATACATATTATTTAATTTTAACCATGAGAAATAAGTAAAAAAAGTAATATCTAAATACGAAATGCAGGGTAAGGAAACCTTGTGATGAGAAATTTAAAATTTATCCACAAAATTCAGTAGTATCAAATAATAATAATTAAGGGGTCTTTCTTATTACTGGAAGTCAAAGCCATTCTATGGGAAAACAAACCCCATTGCAACTCATTAAACTATTTAGATTCCATTTCTACATTCAGAAAAAATCATAATTGTTAAATTGGTTATCTCCTCTAAAAAATTTAGATATTTTATTTTGAAGCTGTAAAATGAGAGTTTTCACTAAGGGAAATTTTGAATTTTACAGCTTCAAAATAAAATAGTATGGTGAAAAAAAAAATCATTCTTTTGAAAATGATAACCATTGTGAACTTTGCTTGTTTTGTTAACAGTTGTGAATTTTCTGAATGTGGAAATAGAATTTTAAAATATGTATTAGTTAATAAGTTATAAAGGGGATTATTTCCCATAGTATGACATTGAATTTGGCTTCTGCAACGATAAGTAGAAAATCCCTTTAAATGTATTTAATAATTTTTTTAAATAAAAAGACAATAGCAAACAACTATCTGTACAGTAAAAAACCAGAATTAATATCCATCATCTCATTCAAAAAATTTAAAATTTTATTAAAATAACCTACAAATTATTTTCACATAAATATAGTTTTAATAATACATTTTTAAAGATAAGTCAACAGCAGAAAACACAGAATTGTATAAGTTCCACAATAATCATGCAATTTTAAAAATAAAAACATTTTTTAACAAGAAAATTTCACTTAACCCCACATATAGATTCAAATGACTAACTGAATAAATAACCACTTTACATTTCATTTACCCCAGTAACATATATTATTTTAAACTAAAAATAATTTAAACATTTTTACTTTACAATATTAAATTCAAGGACATGATTAAAATACAAAAATCAGATTATAAACGTCAATTTATAATTAAATTACAAAATTTCATATACATGAAAATAACTTCCAAGTTTTTACACACAAAAAGGCACTAGTTGAAAGACAACAGATTATACAGTTAAGCAAAATTTATAATGTACATTTTTAAAATCAAAGTACATTGTTAAATTTTACTATAAAATCAGAAAAATTTCATTATAAATGTCAATTTATATTTAAATAAGTTACAAAATTCCATATATGAAAATAAGTTCCAAGTTTTTATGCACAAAAGGCACCAGTTGAAAGACAATAGATTATACAGCTAAGCAAAGTCTATAGTCTATTTTTAAACACAGATATGACAAACTTTTATAAACATTCTTCAATTTAAAAAATTTCAGCAATAACTGATGTATTATTTTTATCCAAGACAAGAAGATAAATGCACTATTAGGTGTTGTAATCTGACATTTTAGTAAAAGTTTATAAACCCCTATAAAGTTATTAATTTGTCAATGATAACAAAACCAATGAAATTCTCAAGTATTTTTACTTTCTTCTGTATTCAATAAAAGAACGTATTGGATTAGTAAAAATTTTCGGTTTTCAATAAATTTATACGTTTTGCGAGGTCTAGAACACAATTTGACCATTTTTAGAAAATGTCTGTGTGTCTGTGTGTGTGACACAAATTTTGTGGCAACTATCTCTGGAACTACTGCTCAGAATT
Organism: Salticus scenicus; assembly: GCA_963930645.1. NCBI lineage: Eukaryota > Metazoa > Arthropoda > Arachnida > Araneae > Salticidae > Salticus > Salticus scenicus. The sequence goes on along the minus strand of OZ005654.1, from coordinate 168,447,990 downwards.
GTATATAAATTTATATGTAGATGCACCTTGACCTAAATTAATGTCTATTGACTTTTGGTGCAAACCGCTCAACAAGTGGCGCTGCTATACTGCGATTTCTGCAATTCAAGGGGAGACAATAGCTTAGGTTCTTTTGCTTATCATCAAATAAAGCTTGATATGTACGGTCATTATGAGACATTATGTGAGATAACTAACCAGACAAATATGTGAGATAACCATTATAAAAATGCATTTTTTAAGATGCTATTTATAGACAATAAAACTGCCTTTCTTTGGATATTTAGTGTTAATTTTCTCTAAAAGGAAAATCATTTGCATTCATCGTTCACATTCAATTCTTGCTCTGTTAGATGATTTTAATAAATAATAGTTTTAATAAGTTATTTGTACTTGGAATTAAAATAGGAAAATATAGAAGAAAGTCTTGTGATGGCCATAACATACTAGTTTTTTTTTTTTTAAGTATTGTTATTTTATTTTTAATGATTGTTACACATATCTCAATTCATTTTACTTCAAAACTTTATTATTTTACTTTAATGCTTTATTAATGAAAGTGGATATTTGATAAAGAAAGAATTGTTTTTTAGATTTTTTTTTTTTTTTTTTTTTTTAATATTAAATGGTGATTATACTTTTCTACTTCTCAAAATTACCAATTATCTGCAACTAATGTCAGAATTTTATTTTTATTTTTTTAAATAATACATGTCATTATTTCCCAAATTAAGACAGGCCTTAACAAATTTTAAAAATATGTGGTAGCTAGAGTTTTTATTTTATTTTATTTTTAAGTGCATGGAAAAATTCAGTATATAAATTGAGAAATTGTAAAGATTAGTATAATAATAATAACAAATAGCATAACTTTATCTTAAAATTATTATCTATAAATCATCTTTAATCTTATCTTTTTTTTCCCATCTTTAATTTATAATTTCACAAATAAATAAAATGTTATTTTCTTCAATATAGAACATTATCATTATTATTTTTTAACTGTCTAAATTTTCAGTCAAAGTTAATACAAACCTAGGTTTTCAATAACATGCATACTTACTTATCTTGGAAAAAATTGTATAATTAAAAATAATAACTTCAGAAAGTAGTTCTTACATGGGTTCCTAAAATATTTCAGTATAATTATGTCAAACGATAATCAAATAGATTTATTCATGGCATATGTAACATTACATGAATATAATTTATAAAATTTCAATTATAAATAATTTAAAACAATCTTTATTTTATTTTGAATAAATTATTCAAATAGTTAATACCATAATTAAATTTAAAAAATACAGTTTTTAGTACATCGTTTCCCGAATTTTGGTATCAAAATATGAAAATTTTAAAGATGAAGAGGAAGATCTGAAATGATTAAAATATCTTATCACTTGTTGCTTATGTTAATCTTTTTAATTTTTATAATGCTACACTCTGAAAACAAAAAGAATAAAAGCCAAATTACCAATCTAACAGTAAAAATAGGGTCTTTTGAGCTTGTCTTCTTATATTTAAATAAATCAGTTTTTTTTTTTTTTTTTTTTTTTTTAATTAATTAATTTTAAAGTCTTTATTCTAAAGAACTGTGTAAAAACACAGAGATTAAAAAAAAAAAAAAAAAAAAATTATATATATATGTATATATATAGTATCTAATATGTTTTTATAGTGTTATCAAGACAATAGCCAAAACATTTTTAAGAGAAGGAGGGGGGTAGGGGTTCAAACTTTAATACATAATAATGTTGGGTGTTAAAAATGAAATAAAATTCAGTTTCAACAAATCTGTAAAATTCTAGAAAATGGCCCTCCTTGGCTATGGCCTTGATTATTTTAAAATATGAATATTCTTATAGTATTGAAACACAGCACCACAGAAACAGCCTTTTGGTAAATTCTAAAATTTGTGCCAAGCAGAATTACACCCAATAGTGCACCTGTTTTAAAAATATTACATTTTAAATAAGGCAACAAGTGAGGTACATTGTAAAAGTTCTCTGTCAGATTTTAAATAAGCATTTATAACTCTGAGGGTACAGCTGCCCCATAAAACTTTTTACAAACATGAAAATCAACAGAACTTTTCGAACTAAAATTTTGGCCACAGTGTTCACACTGTAAAGATGAATGAAGGCGAAAATGACGCAACATGTCAGTTTTTGCAGCAAAGCACCTACCACAATAATCACACGTGAATGGTTTTTCTCCAGTATGAATTCGAACATGGATTTTTAATTTATCTTTTCGGTAGAACTCCTTACCACAATACTCACAGTTAAAATGTTTTTCACCAGTATGTAGACGTGAATGACGCATTAAGTCATTTTTACGACTAAATTTTTTGCCACATTCTTCACACGTGTGTGGCTTCTCTCCTGAGTGAGATTGCAAATGCCTCACCAAGTCTTTCTTTTCACGAAAACTTTTTTCGCACAAATGACAATCTGATTTCTTCACATTATTATGCGATTTCATGTGTCTTAACAGCTCTGCTTTATCATTGAATTTTTTGGAGCAACAGTTACAACTCAAAGACTGATAGCCAGTATGGCGCTGAAGATGCTTCTTTAGGCCTGCTTCGAATCCAAATTCTTTAGTACAGAATTCACATTTAAATGTCTTTAATCCTTTGAAAGAACAATTATGCCTATAACTTTCTTCTTCTTTATAAAATTCTTCACCACATTTCAGACAATCCAAAGTTTTGTCACCAATATGAATCGATAAATGCTTGACGAAATTAATCATTTTGTCAGTGACATATGAACAATGTTCACACTTAAAGTTAGAGATATCATTCTGATGATGCAGCTTTTTGTTTTCACAATTGAGTCTTTCAGAAAGATTTAGCATACGTCTGATATAATCTGAAAATACACGCAATATATTAAAAGTGAAAAATCATGTAAATTGAAATCTCAGATGATGTTATAAATTTTAAAATGCAGGACTTTTGCACTATAATAAATAAAAAATTCCAAAAGAAAATAAATTAATATGCAAAATCATAAATACAATATATTAAAAGTGAAAAATCATGTAAATTGAAATCGCAGACGATGATATAAATTTTATAATATAGGATTTTTGAGCTATAATAAAATTCCAACCAAAAATAAACTAATATGCAAAATCATAAATACAGCATGCATAACAAAATTAACTACTACATAGCTAGAAACTTAAAAATAAATCTTTACTGTAATAAGTAAAATAAATTTTAAATGATAAATAACAGAAACTAAAATTATTTTAACATAAGAATACTAATAAATAATAAGAAAGGGAATAAATAGCAAATAAAAAAAAATGGCAAGCCAGCAAAATAAACACTTTAGAAATAATATCAGGTAAAAATTATGTTGTTTAGAGATTAAAATAAACTAATTCAGAGTAAATCAAGTTTGAAAAAAAAAAAAAAAAAAAAAAAAAAATACATATAGAATTTTTCAAAATAAAATAAATCAGTAAATAGTTCTTAGAGTAATCTGCATTCTTTTATCTTTTCCTTTGGAAGTGGAGAGAAACACTGTCATACAAATTCAAATAATTGCTGAAAGATAAATAAACATGTACAATAAAATGTAGCAAACAATAATCTAATAAGCATTTATAAATGTGATTTCATGCATAACAAAAATAAACTTTCAACATAAAAAATAAGCTACAACAGAAATAATATTTCATGCATTTTTATCTATATATAAATTCAAATAATAAAAACACATCCTCAGTATTTTAAAATCTATTGTTTAAAATACTTTTAGTTTTTTGCAAAATATTATTTTCTTTCTCGAGGATAAATATTTACTGCAATTATTATTAGACATAAAATCACTAAAAATAAAAGCATTAAAATTATCAGTATTTTTAAACCAATGAATATTGTTTTGAGTTAATAATGAGTTTAAGCATACAACACAATAGGTTTTTTTTAAATCCAATTCAGTTATTGCTTTTTTCGACACTTTGTCAGGTTATTATGAGTCGCTGATGACTCGATGCACATTAGAACACATAATTTGTAATGAAATAATGTGATAACGTTCTTGAACATGCTTGAGTAGAGTACTTTTTCTTTTAAGGACAAACCATGAATATTGCAAAATAAATAAATAAATAAACCAATATTTCATTTTCGTCATAAACACATCTACCTCCCAAAGATTCAGGCATTAACTAAAAAATTCATAACTTTTGAATAAACTGAGATATTTTAAAAATTCAAGTTGCATAATAAGTTTAAAAATTGTACTTTTACAGAAAAAAATCACAAACTTGATAGAAAAAGGTTTGTGGTATTTCTTCTCTGCACGGATTCTTAGAAATGAGACAAAAGAAAAATGGCTTAGATCTCCAACAGCCTACAATAACTTGATCGGGTTAATACATTTCTGCTGCATGGAACAATATAATGCCAAAATTAGTAATTATACAAATCTAGAGTGGAGCAATTTGAGCTGTAATTCATATTTCACACAAAAACAAAAAAAGTATTTCACAATTTAGTACTTGCTAAAGGATGAAAAAAAGAATTTTAAACTTTAAAAATTAAAAAATATAAAGTTACGAATATAATTATTATAAAACAAAACCTTACTTCAGCTTTACTGATGTAACCTTTAATTTGGCGAAGTACTTTCAAACAGCCCCCCCCCCCTTATCTCCAACGTAGACCAATCAACAACAGCTATAGATGCTACCTGGTGCCACCTCCTGAAGGAGAGAAGAAAAGGTCAAACATCAGAAAGAAATCTTCACAGATACACAGCATGGAGTAACTGGCGCTGAAGATAAGGGGGGCCCCCTGTTTGAAAGTACTTTGCCAAATTAAAGGTTACATCAGTAAAGCTGAAGTAAGGTTTTGTTTTATAATAATTAAGAATTTAAAATTTTCCAGGACAAAAAAATTATTCATAGAGGAAGATTTTTCTCAAAGATCAACAATTAAAGTTACATCTCTCTCTTTTTTTTTAATGTATTATCAGAATAGTGCTGCAGTTTTTGATCATGTCAGAAGAAGAATGGTTTAAGACCCATACCATAATTTACTTTGTTATTTTTAAGTAAATAAACTTAATTATTTATCAAATTATTAAGCATCTGATAAATTCTTAATTTGATATTTATTATATTTAATTGTCAAATTTACTGAGGCCAGAAAAATGTCTTAGGTTGTGTTTTATGAACTGTAGCTCAAAACGAATCACAATATCATTGCTAAATGAAACTATTACAGTTGAAGATTTTTAATCCACACACCTTGGTTCTAGAACTTGTGCAGATTATAGATCAATGATGCCATTTCCTAGCTATAAGAATTATAGTATAATGTACATTTAGAATTGTTTGTTTATATAATATGTAATGAAGGTAATAAATATACAAAACAATAAAATTTATTTAATGAATTAGAAGCAATGTACAGTTTAAACACTTAAATGAGTAATTCATTAAAAAAGAAAAAAAAGAAAAAAACTGTTCTCCTGCTTCTGGACTGTGATTAGCAGTATGCAGCAAGATACTTGCAATGTGATTAGCTTCATGCAGTTTTTAACTCTTTCGTTCCCGTAACGGCCGAAACCGCCCGAAAGCTCTCAGTCCCATTCCGGCCCTAAAACGCCCGAGATCGTTCATCCCCCTTTTCGCTCTTTTATCGTCGCGATGGTCATTTTTCCGCGGTTAGTTGTCAGTGCAGATGACAAGTGGGCGGGATAACTTTATGGTGACAAGAAGGGATAGGGAAGGGAGTTTTCTTGTCCTAAAGATTTGCACTCTGCAGTGAAACTGGACCAGACAATAATCCATTCTTCCCCTAATCTTAAGGCATGTTGAAATGACACGCACATGAATAGAAAAAGAAGCCGCTCTGTGCTTCCGTGTGGGTGAAATCTTGGCCGTTTGTCCGGGATCCTGAGGTAGATGAAAATTTCATATTCATGGGACCGAAAGAGTTAATGACTGCATTGTGGATCTTATCCTAAAAACAAATGTTGGTATAAATTTTTCCTTAAATAGTTTTGTGTATTTTGAAATACCACTCTAAAAAGAAAAAATTACACTAATGGTCCTTAAACATATGTGGAAATAAGCAATCCCACCAACGCATATGTCATTTTTTTCAACAAATGAGCAATGCCGTTACTGGCAGGAGTTAGAAAACTGCACTTGCATGTGTTTGATTTGATCACAAACTGAATGTTATTCAGACGATGTTCTGATTCACTAAAAAAGTATAAGGCAATAAAAGTATAATTATTTTTTTCCTTTTAAAATTAATTATGTATATCTAAATTAAATTTACTCTTTTTTTTTTCCCCCATTTTAGTATGTGAATTAACATATTTTCTCATATACATCCAAATTGTCAAATTTTCATTACTGCAAAATCTTTTGTTTACATTTGCAAAGTGAGTGTGGATTATAGACAATTGCGAATCATGGGTATACAAATTATGGATCCTCAACTGTATAAGTGAAAAGTAAGAATCAATGTTTTATTATGTAGACCTAAAGTCAAAATCTGTTGAACATGTAAAATTTCCAGAAATTTTAAGGCAGTGGAAAAAAAAAAAAGGTTTTTTTTTTTTTTTTCTGGAAAAAATTGAATTTTTACGGATAAAAATAGGGTTTCTTAATAGTTATAATATCTTAGAAAATATAAAGTGCTAAATATTTAAAAATACTTGCAATCCATATTATTTTTTCTTAACAGAAAAAAACATACAAAAACCTTTTACTATTAAAAAATGAACCTTTCTGTTTCATAAATGCCAGTACCTTTCCTTCTACAAAACACCAAAAACTAGTAAAATTATCATTCAACCATTATTTTTGCATAGAGTGTGCATTCCTATGGAATGCTCATCTCCCAGCAGCATTGATACAATGAATTTAGATTAGAATGAAACTGACAATTTTTTTTTTTTTTTTTTTTCATAGTCCCAAAACTGATTTTTTTTATATTTGAAACCCAAAAATTAAATAAAATTTAATGATTCATCTGAAAAAAATGCAAAACTTTTTAAAGTTAAGTTTAGTATTGACTTTTCTTTGTTCATTGCCTTTCTGTGATATGAATGTAATAATTTGTGTACACATATAATTTAATCATGGGAATATGTAGCCTGTTTATAATTATATCAAACAAATTTCTGTTTATTATGATAAAATTTTTTGAAAAATGTTCTGAAGTCGACCCAACTTGTTGAAAACTTAATCTAACCAGCGGGAAAAAAATTCAGTGAACCTAATCCAAACCTGACCCACAAGAAAAAAAAAAAATAATCAGTCAACCCAGCCCCCAAGAAAAAAAAAAAAAAAAAATCAGTCAACCTGACCCATAAGAAAAATAAATCAGTCAACCTGAACCGAACCTAACACACAAGAGAAAAAATTTAATCAACCAGACCCAAACCTGACTGCAGGTCAGGCTCGGGTAAAATCGGTTTACCAGACTACCTTTTGATGCTGGACTCTAATTCAGATTTCCACTTAAAATGAAATTAATCAAAGATAAAATAAAAATTTTAAAGTTAATTGAACTTCAGAAATTTAAAACAACATTTTATTATTGATTTATTATTTTTTCATATAGGATGGCTAACATTAGAAATTTTCCAAACTCCCTGACTTTACTATTTTTCAGCATTTTCCCTGACTTATGCTATTTCCCCCCAAAAAAATCACAAAATTAACGAACAATTTAGAGCTTTCAAATATGGCTTATTTCTACAAAATCTGTCAAAATTCCCTGACTATTCCATAACTTTCCTAGACTTATTTAAATTCTCTGACTTTTTCCATGATTCCCTGACTAGTAGCCATCCTGTTGTAATATAAAACTTATTGACTCAGACGTAAAGGACATAAATCAAATAGGTTTTTCCACATATAATTTTTATAAATTGTGAAACAAATTTTTTAACAAAAAGTAGTTGATTAGGATTTTTTTCCCCCTTTTACATATATATATATATATGTATGTGTGTGTGTATAATATATATCCACACACATTAAAATAATATACTTAGATAAGTCTAAGGATATATATTCACGAAAAAAGACTGAAGTATAAAGGAACTTCAAAAGAATAAGTAATTTCAAATGAATGTGATGGGAGGGAGGTCATTATAATACTTAAATATTTCAGGATTACCAATTGATTACATAGTAAAAAATTTATTTTTGAAATATGAAAATTAACAAAATCAATGTTTTCATGTAAGAGACCAAACAAGAAAAAATATTTCAAGAAAAAAGCATCGGAATGTAAAGATTATAAATTTCTAAGTACATTATTTCATGCTAGAAATTTCAAAATTTAAAATTTTTCCAGTCTGAAATAAACCCCTTCGGAAAAAAACTTTCCCTCCCCCCCCAAAAAAAATTTCTGTTTTTTTTTTGGACTATTCCCATCTCTGGTTGAAGCAACCAAATTATTGAGGTAAATGAAACTATTATAAGTGAAAAGTAAGAATTAATGTTTATGATGTAGACCTAAAGTCAAAATCTGTTGAAGCAACCAAATTATTGAGGAAAATGAAAGTCTTTTTGTTAAAAGAAAGACAACAAGTACATTTTATCTCTCTGTAACAAGTTATTACACTACCCTTTCTATAAATGACTGGATGCTTTCAATTTTAAATGTTTTGTTTCAAAATAGTCTCAATTTTCCTGAAAATAGTGCTGACTAACCTGAAAATAGTAGCTTTTAAGCCACTTTTACACAAAAATATTTGCCATAGTAGCCTGGGGTTGATTTCAGTAGCAAATAGTTACTTTTTAGTTGCTGTTGGGAACCCTGGAAATAATATGAACATTTTGATTGATTATACACAATAGAACCTGAGATACAGTCTTCCTTTAAATGGGAGAAATTGCAATTTAGCAACGCTACCTATTGAGCGATTTTCACCAAAAGTTGAAAAGACTAATTATGTCATGGTACAACTACATATAAATTTTAGGGATGAAACGGATAGTGATTTTGCCGGATACCGGATATCCGGAGCGCCTTTGCCTGCCAGATACGGATATCCGGACCGGATATCCGGCATTAGTTTTGTTTTTTGTTGTGTTGTATATTTCTTTTCTTTTTATTTTATTTTAAAACAATATAAAATATAAACATATTTCATACACTATTCTTTTAAACACATTTTAAATATAATTTACTTAAGCATATTTATTTAGCATTCTATTTATTTGTGCAATATTAAATATAATAAAACTTAAGTCTAACATACTCATTCCTACACTTGCAATTTGTAATATTAAATATAATAAAACTTAAGTCTAACATACTCATTCCTACACTTGCAATTCCAATTTGTCCCAAAAATGTAGGTTTTGTTCAGAATTATAAAACAAAAACTTATCATTTACACGTTTTTTACAGTATTAAACTAGTATGTTGTGGCCACCACAAGACTTTCTTCTATATTTTCCTATGCATATTCAATCAGTAACAATATTTAAAAAAAAAAATGATTTTTTTTCCTTTCTTTTTTTTTTTTTTTTTTTTTTTTTGTGAAAATTAATACATATTCAATCACTAACAATATTTAAAAAAAAAAAAAAAAAAAAAAAAAAAAAAAGAATTTTTTTTTTTTTTTTTGGTTCAAAGTAAAAAAAATTGATAACTTTGGTTTAAATTATCACAGATTTATCGTTCAACCATTCGTTTTAAAGGTATTGACGAGATCTTTCGAATGATACCCATCTTCAAAATTTAACTCCCCCGGGGGGGAACCGATGCCCCCCCATGCACAATTTTTTTTCCTAGTTAACTACTACTATTATCAATAATCAATATTAATTTTACAATCAAAAGTTTAATATAACTCTCATTATGCCCATTTATACGGAATTTTGTCCTATGCTGCCATGTTAAAAATTTAGATAAAATGCTATCACAGCGCCACCTGTTGAGCTATTGATCCCCACACATAATCAGCACCAGTTTATGTCGGGGACCAACTAAATACCAAGTTTGGTTAAATTTCGTAAAAAAAAAAAAAAAAAAAAAAAATTGCGATTTTTTTTGTTTTGTTAAAACTAAAAAAAATCGATAACTTTGGTTTAAATTATCACAGATTTATCGTTCAACCATTCGTTTTAAAGGTATTGACGAGATCTTTCGAATGATACCCATCTTCAAAATTTAACCCCCCCCGGGGGGGGGGGGGGTACTTCCCCCCCAGGGGGGGAACCGATGCCCCCCCATGCACAATTTTTTTTTCCTAGTTAACTACTACTATTATCAATAATCAATATTAATTTTACAATCAAAAGTTTAATATAACTCTCATTATGCCCATTTATACGGAATTTTGTCCTATGCTGCCATGTTAAAAATTTGCATAAAATGCGATCACAGCGCCACCTGTTGAGCTATTGATCCCCAAATCTAATGGGCACTAGTTCATGTCAGGGTGCAACTAAATACCAAGTTTGGTTAAATTTCATTCATTGGTTCGTGAGATACAGCGTCCACAAAAAAATGATACAGACAGACACACAGACATTTTTTAAAAACTATCAATTCGTGTTCAGGACATCCCAAAACGTGTAGATCCGTCAAAAAACGGAGGTCGAAAATTTTCGCGAATCCAATACTTTCTCTATATTACATATAGAAGAAAGTAAAAATGTGTGCTTGATATGTATTAAAGAAAAATGAAACAAAATATTTTACTAATATAATCATAGTTGAAAGGTTGGTTATTTTCATAAGAAAATGTATATATTGTGGCCATCACACACCACTTACTGTTTAAATTGTGCAAAAGTTAAACCATAGCTTCACACAATAAATATTTTACATATGGAGTTTGGTGCAATTTTAATCAATAGATGTTGAGATATAGGCTTGTGAAAAATCATAATAGCAGATCCACTTGTCAGCTGATATACACCTAAATAAGGCTGACATCAGTTGAACGGAATTTTTGACACACACACACAAACACAAATTTTTTAACATTGATCAAACCAGGTTCTGGACCTCTTAAAATGTATAAATCCAGCAAAAACCAAATGTAGAAAATTTTTATGAATCCAATACTTTTGTTTGAGACATTTATAAGAAAACGTAAAAGAAAGAAGCAAAAAAAAAAAAAAAAAAAATTTAAAAGCTTCAATGGCTTAGTATGTTATGGCCATTACGAAACTTTCTTTTATATCACTCTACATAACAAAGCTACACGCTGTTTAACATGCACAGAAGAAACTTAATAATGGCTTCGCACAATAAAGATTTTAGATATAGAGTTTAGTGCAATTTTAATCAAAAGATTGTTAGATGTAGCTAAGTGGAGAATCATAGAAGGTGAGGAACAACTGCGACATCTGTTGGTCAATATACACCCAAATTAAGCCAGCTTTCGTTCTCTTATCTTGCATATCAAGTTAAGTGCAGTTAAATGTTACAGATGTTGAGATTTAGCCTTCCTATTCACAGGGTAAATTGCACCATAGTATAACCAATATGCACCAAAATTGAATCAACATGTTTCATAAAAATGACCTTCTCACATAGCAAATTTTGTGTAATTATACACAAATAAATCCAAGATAATTTCTCCATTCACAGGAAAATTGCAGCATAACAGCATCGTCTATTGGCCGATATGCACAGAAATTAAATAAACATATTTCATAATAGCCCTGTCACATACTTAGTCTTTTTTTAAAATTATACACAGTAGAAGAGATATAGTCCTCCTTTAAATGGGAGAAATCACAGTATAGCAGTGCCACCTATTGGGTAATTTGCACCAAAAGTTGATGGGCACTTTTTTTTTTTTTTTTAATGCGCAACTATGTATTCATTTATATAAAATTCTGTGCATTAACTCTTGAACTAGAGCTGCTACACAAAAATTTTTTCAGACAGACATTTTCTAAAATCGGTCATATTCAAAATACTGGTTCACTCAAAATGCGTAAATCCACCAAAAACGGGAAGTTGAAAATTTTTACGAATAAAATGCTTTCTTCTATTGAATATAGAAGAAAGTAATGATTCAAAACAAATTTATATTTTCTTTCTTTAAATGTTTTTTACTTATTTTATATTTTTATATTCTGTACAGATAAGAAAAAAAATTAGATTACTTATTAAAATTCTTTAATTAAAAGTAAGTTCAGTTTTTCTAATGTACAAAATCATAAACATTAAATAATTGAGCTTTTTTTAGTATATATGAAAGAGATAAAAAATAGTTAAATTTAAATAATTAAAAAACCCCATTAGAAATCGCTAATAATTTGTAAGTGCGCCTTTAAACTTTGTTTCACAGCAGAAGACTTCATAACGCGAAAATCAGAAAAATGGAACAACTTTCAGAATAAAAAGTGCTGAGTAAGTGCAATCGTCCTTTTCTTGTGGTTAAGTAATGTTAATTAATCCTGGGGATCCAGGCCTGAGCTGGACTGTCAATCATAAAGTTAATAGCCAATGATTAAGCAGGGGTGGACTAAATATTCCCGCCGAAATAGACTGTATTTAACCTGGGACACACGAAAAATCGTGGCTTTTTCCGATATTGACTTGCTGAATAAATCTAAGTTAAATATCAATCTTATCATGTAATAGCTCGCTAACGAATCCCGCGGGCCCGGTGGGGAGCCGCTACGGAGAAGGGCCGATTTTCGGCGTAGTTACAGCAGTGTTAGAAATAAGAATTTTGAAACTAGGCGTCAAAATGACGCCTGGATTAAATTTTTTGGGCGTCAAAATGAAAAATCTAGGTGCCATCTATAATTAAATATGTGTATCAAAATAATAATAATAAAGCATCAACTTGTAAATAACATATGCAAGATTATATAAAAAATATTTATGTAATGAATGTAATTACATTGACAATATTAAACGTACATATTTAAAATCACAAATTCATTCTTCATTCAGAAGATACATCATTCCACTACAGTTTAATAGAATTTTCTGGGCAGAAATCTTCCAATTTAGGGCCTTTTAACTTAATCATTAACAAATCGTCAACTACTTTCATAGAGATACGATTTCTTAAATCAGTTTTTATTAGGTTCAGCTGACTGAAATACACTTGTTTACAGTCTGATGGGATTGGGAAAATTATTAGATATGATGAGGAAAAAATCCAGGCGTCAAATATGGCACCTATGACTGGAATTCTAGGCGTCAAAATAAAAAAACTGGTCGCAAAATACGACTAACGACTGCTTATTTCTAACCCTGAGTTACAGGACTTATGACGCTCAGGATGTCTAACATTCAGGCCAAGACTGCATCTTGAACTTAATAAAGGATTATTAGTAACCTAATGGACTCCTCATCCTTTCTAAGATGCTCACATTACGGGAATACCAATCCACGTAATAATACGGCACCCTGTTTTACGTTACATATATATATTTTTTTATTCTTTAACAATCTGAAAATGAAAATACAGACTTCCTGAAAATTTAAATATGACTTCTATTTGAAGTGATTTTAATTTTTGGGACTATATCTATGCAGTGCAATGGGAAATTCTAAATTCAGGTGTTTTAGCAAGATATTCCATTAAAAGTGCAAATTTATATAAATTGGAGTGATTTTTTTTTTTTTTTTTTTTTAATCCAAATCGAATAGGTAGATGACACGTTTAATTGAATAGGTAATGGCACAGACAATGATGCCAGAGGGTCTGCTGGTATAAATATATGGTCACAAAAACAACTTTCTTGTGTAGGGAAAAGTGGATTGTAAATAAACAGGCAGGTTCTAGTCAATAAATACACATTATTTGACTCATTCTCGAAACAATCTATCAGATTACGCAGTTACTTCAAAGGAAAGCATGCAAAATTGACAAAGCTATTTGCCTCTGGCCCCTCAATTATCTCAACAGGGGGGTTAGCGTCAAGATCTCTAGACTTTCAACCAGTTTGAGGGTTTTGAGCCCGGTTGACCACATCAAAAGATTCTGAATAGTACTGCTCCAACCAACCGCTAGTTGAAACCGGCACTCTGGAAAATCTAACTCTGCACAAAATTAAAATAGGCTTTCTATATCTCTTAAACCTGAAGCTACTTTTTGCTGAATTTGTTTGCTAAAATGGCCAAATTTGACTTCTGCAATTTTTTTTTTTAATCTCTACAAGCTACAACTGATCTTTAAAAAAAAAAAAAAAAAAGTCGCAAAATTTTCAACTGAGGGAAATTTAAGCGTGAATTTTCTCCTCCGGATATCCGTCGGATATCCGGCTTGAAATTACTGGATATCCGTATCCGGACTGCTGATATCCGGTACCCCGTCGGATATTTAAAACTCAGCCGGATAGGCCGGATACCAGATAGTTACCGGATATCCGTTTCATCCCTAATAAATTTATATGAAAATCTGTCTATTAGTTTCTGAAATACAGTTGTTCAGGAACATATAATTAGTGCTGCACCGAGTGAGTAGCACTTTCGCCGAGTAACCAAGTAGTTGTAACTGATGTACATATGAAGAATTTTGCACATCTTGAAATTAAAAAAGGCCGTTTTAACACAAAATGAAGTTAAATGGCAAACAGCATGTTTTCATGAAATGTTTCAGAACTTTTGTAGAGTATATATCAGGGTTGGCCAATTTTTGCCAAAGTGGAAAAAATTACCAGTATTTCAAACAGGGTTTTTAGGATTTTAATTACACAATTTTAATGTTTAAATCATAATTTTAACAAATTAAAATCAGAGATTTAATTACAGTCATGATCAACTGATTCTTTTGTAAATCATTAAAATAATGCATTCTAAAATTTCGTTAAAATGAAATTTTTAACATCAACAATTAACGTAACTGTTTTTATTTAAAAAAATATTTAAAGTACCTTTCTAAAAAATATTCTTCAATAATTAATTTCTAGAATATTTGTGTTTTCCAATATATTACACATTTTTATTTCCAGTGGGGGAAAGTCAAATATCGAGACCATTATTGACTCAGATTTATGCTAAAATTTGCCAGTCAGTCACTGATCATTCATTTTTTGGAACTGAAATGTAAATTGCAAGTAAACCCTCTCTCTCTTTGATTATGGCTATTGGACTGTTTTCTAAAATATTCGTTTTAAAAATAGTTTTGTTGTACAGATTCGAGAAGTTCAAAACATGTTTGATATTGCCAAGGAGGTTCCATACTAAAGCTGTGACGAAAATAGTCACCAATTGAAATATATTTAAGTGTTTCAATTATTCAAGTAAAAAGAAATCATTTAAATATAGTGCCCAGTGAAGTGAGCAAAGCCTGCTAGTAAACAATTAAAGAAAGAAAAAAAGTTAATTAAATGAGTGTAATAAATCACTATGAAAAAGAGGGGGTGGGGAATAAAACTTACATGTATGAAAAGAGTATGTATAAAAAAAAAAATAAATAAAGCATAAAGTAATGTTAGCAAGCAGAGTTGGTAGGCTTTTGATGGTTTAAACATGTCATGTCAAAAACCTTATATCAAAAACTTCAATTTTATGCTTCTTGGTATACTTTAAACAATGAAAAAGTCATACAGTACAAATGTGAAAATCTGGAATCATCGAGACCACAGCGATTCCGGATTTTTGGTCATGCATAAAAATTATAATATTTTGGTTTAAGTACTTGGATAATATGCAAATTATTTGCATGCAAAAATCAGTACAAGTTACAATAAAAGAAAATAAGAAAAACATACCATTTAAAAAACATTTCTGCAATTTTTTATTTTTTTTTTTAGTACTTTAGGTTTTTTAATTAAAAGTTTGAGTATAATTGAAATAGAATGTGGAATTTAGTTCTCAATTAGATAAATGTTTAAGAATTGTTACTATTATTATAATCGTCTCCCTCTTCTTTCAGACTTTGCAAATGCCAGTTTTGAAGATTAATAAGAAATACAATACTTTTTCGGTTCGTTATTTAGATATATTTATACTTAAAAAAAAAAAAAAAAAAAAAAAAAAAAATCGCCGTTGATGATGATGATTATCGCCGCCGAAATTGTCCGGATTTTCAGCTTTGTACTATATTTAAAAAAAGTGCTTTACTTATATGTTACCCAAAGTTACAAATGATTTTTAGAAGAGTTTTATATGTTTCCTATGAATGCCAATGATTTATTTCTGTTTAAATATAAAAAATTGATTATGTATTACTTTTATAAAATAAAAAAAATTCGAATATAGAAATTTGTAAGTTCTAAAGTGAACTACTTACTTATTGCACTTTCAGCTATAAAAATTTTTACAAAGTCTTATTTTCAAAAAGGAAACTTAAATAAACTGATTCATGTTTTTTCATTTTGGGCTGTAATCAATAGTATGTTTTAATGTTGTTTGATTAAAAATTTTTAAGGTATTCCATGACTAGATGAGCAAAAATTTTAATATGAATTACATAATGTAATTAAATTACTTTTAATTATAGAAATGATGGATAGTATATATCTCTTTTTTTGTAAATTAATGTCTTAAAAAGGTATGAAAATTTACAATTATATACACTGAAATGTAATAATAATAAAAACATTAAAATTTTTTAAACTATATTGAATAAAGTAAAATATTCCTTTTCAATTTTTAAAAATGCTCCCTGCTAACTAATTTTTAATTTTATAACATGATTTTACATTATTAAAATTTAATAATATATTCTGAAATATTTGGATATTACTTTGTGGATTTGCTGATAAGTTAATTTAAAAAAAAAATAATAATAAAATTAAAACAAAAGTGCTGAAAATAAATGCCATTAAAATTTTAGCATTCAACATAATTTAAAAAAATTAGCCTATCACTGGTCACATAGTAATAACTTAGTGCTAATTCTAGGCTAATTTGGCAGGGTGCTCCCCCTTGCAGCCTCTTTTCAACCCATTTTAGCATCCAATGGCCCTTTTAAAAATATTTTGGTACCAAGTAGCTTTTTGTAACATTTTAAATGGTCAGAGGCCTTTAGATACTTTTCTTCCTGATTTTTAAACCTTCTAGCAATAGTTCTACATCATTCCTAGAAGAAAAAATAGATATAGCCTATATATACACATAAAATTAGTAATTTATTTGAGGAGGAAAAATTAATAATTAACAGAACACATTTAAATTTTTTTTAACAATTTAGTTAGATTTTAATATATTTAATTGTATTATTATAATTTGAAAGATATATTTATGCAATTTTTCAAAGCTTTAAGACAATTTACAAATACAGATTTAAAACATTCACTCCACACTTAAGACAATAAGTTTCCTAATTTTTTTTTTTTTTAATATTTTTTGGAAAAAATTTATTTTAATTAATTACTAAATACCTTACTTTCAGCTTCCGGAAGTGGTTTTTCAGCAGTAAAATACTTTAATTACATTAAATTAAATTAAAGAACCTTCAAACTTGCCTCATTGTTGGCCGTAAATTTTTCGCCCGGACGTCCAGGCCTCCTCAGCGGCTTCATCTGTCGTGAAGTTCGGATGGTATTGATGTCTGTGGGCGGTTCTCTTTATGAGATGTCTCCATGCTTCATTTGGGGCCATTGCGTCGCTGTCATTGCACACATTATGGTTGGTTGTAATTTCTAAGGATTCACGGAACATCGCATAATGGTAATTATTATAGTCGGCTAATTTTTTAGTTTCGTTAAATTTAATTTCTATATTTTCACTGTTATATGTTTTTGCTAGTGAGGTATTTATTTTGCCAGTTTTAATATAGTGTTTGTGCTCGTTAATTCGGGTTTTAATTTTTCTTTTAGTGACTCCGATGTATGAACCTGTATTTTTATTTTGATTAATAAAGGGTATTTTCTATATTCCGGCAGTTTCCAGTGGTGAAATTGGATCTTTATCGTTGCGTATTAATAGATATATGTTCCTATTTGGTTTTATCGGGATATTGATACCGTATTTATTAGCTGAACTTTTAAATACGGTATCAATATCCCGATAAAAGCAAACAGGAACATATATCAATTAATACGCAACGATAAAGATCCAATTTCACCCCTGGAAACTGCCGGAATATACAAAATACCCTTTATTAATCAAAATAAAAATACAGGTTCATACACCGGAGTCACTAAAAGAAAAATTAAAACCCGAATTAACGAGCACAAACACGATATTAAAACTGGCAAAATAAATACTGCACTAGCAAAAACATATAACAGTGAAAATATAGAAATTAAATTTAACGAAACAAAAAAATTAGCCGACTATAATAATTACCATTACGCGATGTTCCGTGAATCCTTAGAAATTACAACCAACCATAATACGTGTGCAATGACAGCGACGCAATGGCCCCAAATGAAGCGTGGAGACATCTCATAAAGAGAAGCGCCCACAGACATCAATACCATCCAAACTTCACGACAGATAATGCCACTGAGGAGGCCTGGACGTTCGGGCAAAAAATTTATGGCCAACAATAAGGCAAGTTTGAAGGTTCTTTAATTTAATTTAATGTAATTATAGTAATGTCTCGTTTTAAGTTATATAATTTCTAATGGTAAAATACTTTCTTCAGGGTATTTCTTCCCCTTCATCATCAACACCTAGCCACTTGTTGGTGTTCACTTGCGATTCCTCACTTCTTGTAATACATTTTCTTCTTTTCCAGAAGGTGGTCGTGGTGCCAGGTAGAATCAAAGGGATTATTATATTGGGCTATTTCCTTTGTTAATCATATACCAAGTAATCAAACACCATCTATGAAATTTACTAATTCCATACTGTTCGATCAGGGAGCAGCTGTTAAAATAAAAAATATCACCAAAAAATTTAATGTAAACCGAACCCTAACATTTATCAAATTATTTGTAACGATAAAGACCCAATCTCCCCCTTCGAAATAGCCAGAATATATAAAATACCATTAAAATATAAAGACAATAGTACAGGGAGTTGCATAGGCATGTCAAAATGGAAAATTAAGCAAATAAAAGAGCACATCAGCAATATACAATACAATAAATTGACCACAATCCTAGCACAAATGTATCAAAAAGAAAATATTGATATTAACTTTGAAGAAACAAAGAAAACAACCCAATATAACAATCCTTATTACACATTATTTCGGGAAACAGTTGAAACTTTAGACCATTCAGAAGCATGCAACTGCAACGAATCAAAAGCCAGCATTGATTCTACCTAGTACCACCTTCTGGAAAAGAAGAAAAGGCCCATTACAACAAGTGAGGAATCACAAGTGAACACCACCAAGCGATTAGGTGTTGATAATGAGGGGTATACACCTACAACGAAAGTACTTCACTGCTGAAAACTACTTCCTGAAGCTGAAAGTAAGGTATTTAGAAATTAATTAAAATGTATTTAATGGCTTCGGTGTCTTAAAAAAAAAGTGTTATATATAATTAATGTTAATTTAATTATATACATAGTACATTGCAACTTAAAAATATGCATAAAATTATTTTTGATTATAGTTTTAATTTTTCATATATGGTTTTTGACACCTGTCACATCAAAAACCAGTTTCTGACGTCAAAAAAACCATGTTAACAAGGTACAGTAAAGTATTATGAAGCACATTTCATGACTAAAATGCACGACAAGACTAGACAATAGTGTATGTGAAGACAAAACACAAAACCACTAGAAATTTTCTTAAGTCAATACATAAACAGGATATTTGTAAATTTATGATAATTTACATTATTTTTTAGGGTTGCCTCAACAATAGATGAATATTTTTAAAAACTTAGTTGCAGTTGTGAAATGGAAAAGTACTGTACTGCATTTTTATATAAGCATTGTTCATAGTCAGTAGGCATTAAATAAATCCAGGTAATTTTTTTTTTAAAGGCAAGTGATAATTTTAGGACAAATGGAAAATTTTATTTGTCCATAAAGAAAATAAAATAAAAAGATGACACTTTATTTAAATAATATTAATATTAAGCATATCGAAAAAGTGTGAATATAAGTTTTTAAAAAAGGATAGTACTTAAAAAAAAAAAAGAAATCCATTAACCACATACAAACACACAAGATACTAAAATAATAATATATAAATACCAATAACTTAAGAAATAATTTAAGGATAAAAACCAAATTAAACTTTTTAAAAAAGTATACATGAAACTAAAAAATAAAAACATACGAAAATAAATATTTCATGCAAGCTATAAAGAAATAATAAATGATAATTAATGACTAAAACAAATACAAGTTCTTAATAAATGTGCTTAGAAATGTACATTTTTAAGCTTTAATATCACGTCACCTAAACGGAATTGACGAAAAAAGAAATATACATACATATACACACAGAAAAAAAAAAAAGAAAGAAGAAATCAATTACTAAAAATGACATAGCACCTCTCTCTACCCTTCCCCCAGTGTGTTGTGTTTATTTACATTCAAACTGCACAAGCATTTGCTATTTTTTAGATACAGAAAACTTTACTTGAAAGCTTAATGTTTAATTATCTAAAAAAAAAAAAAAAAAAAAAATCATTAATACACATGCCATAGATATTACGTGAATTTCATTTCCAATCCCGAAAATAGTATATACTAATATACTGTGAACAAATTAACGCACAAATAAAAAAATAAATAGTGTCTGAATTAATGCAAATTATTTCAAAAAATCCTTTATTAGATTATTTTTAATAGAAACTAGAAACCGACTTAATATTTCAGAGCAAGCGACGTAAACGTAACGCAATCCTCTTTATTTATGTATATTTTTTTGTCTTCATCATAGTAATGCCACTTTTCTTTGAAAAACTTTTAATTAATAATTGTATCATATGTTTCATTTCAAGTCATAGTCAAAACTAAAGTAAAACAAATAATATTATTAAAGATATAGCTCCATTTTCGTCAAAAAGAATACAATTAAAGATGAATATAAAAATAAATTTAAATGAATATAATTTGTCTTGTAGGTAAAGCTGTTGGCATTATAACCCGGCGCGTTGTTCAAGAATCAAGATGGCAGCTGTGTGTTGTTTCGTAAGTAATGAATTTATTTATTTTTATTGTTTTAATTTTGGTATTGAATACGTTTTTAGCATTATTTTCTTATTGGTTTCATTGTACAACAATAATAAATTTAAAATGAACAAACTAAAATTTAGCTTTAACAGGATTTTGTATTCTTACTATTAGGCTATAACAAATATGGTTATATAAAATAGTTTGTTATATTTTCTAATTTTTAATTTCTGTATTATATTTATGTGTAAAATCTGCAGATATGGTATCATCTACATTAATTTGATAGTTTTTGTAGTTTGTTATAAAGGTAATTAATGATTTAAATTGTTGTTTTGGAGGGAGACCCTCAGAGTATGGGCTTTACTTTACACCCCTAATAATCGTCTAACAAGTTCAACTAAGAGCTCGATTATTAGAAGAATGATTTAATCTAAAAAAAAAAAAAAACTTTAAAATGAGATAAAAACACCAAAGTTTAAAGGATACATTTTAATTAAAAAACATGAAAACCAGGGTTGGTTTTTTGACATCAAAAACTGGTTTAAACCACCAAAAACTGTCGAAAAACATATGTGAAAATTGGAAGCTGTTATGTAAAATAATTTTATTTATATTTTTATTTTGCAATGTACTAAGTATATAAGTTAACATTGGTTATTTATATACAATACAGTAGAACCTCGATCCATCGTTTTTTACGGGCTGCATGAAAAAAAAAAAGATGAAAGTGAGAAAACGATGAATGCGGATTAAATACACTCAATTTCTACACTATACTATTAAAAAAAAAAAAAAAAAAAAAAAAAATTACTTTCCAAATTGCAGGGCTCACAACTAGTCTATAAAGTCTATATATTTAACATTGAGTCTATAAAAGTCTATATTTTTTAAAAATTAGTCTGTAAAGTCTATATTTTTAAGAACTTCCATATATTAAAAAATAATTTTCCAGCAGATACCCATATAAAATAAATTTCCAGGTGTCATTTTTATATCTCCCTTCTTTATATGACTTCACTTATAATTTCCATCAATATTATCAATTAAATTGTTATTGGTATTATTTTGATAACTTGTAATGAATATATTGCTAATGTATATCCTTCGCTTATGTTAAATATGTCAATTACTGGACTTGTTTTATATATATACAGTCGATAACTAAAGTATCCGAACACTAACAAAAATTCCTATATAAAAAAAAGTAGAGTTAATACTGTTTTACAATTTTTAATAAAAATTGTATTTCATTCTCCCATTGTTTAATGGTGCTTTCCATTTCCTGCGGCTTATTTCTGTTGAGCTATCTAAATGATAGACCAGATTGTTCCTGCCTAAAAGGTTGTCTGAGTGAATAATGCTGACCGGGATGTCGGCCTGGATAGCTCAATTGGTAGAGCCTTGACCTTGAAAGTCAAAGATCCGGGGTTCGAGTCCCGGTCCAGGCATTATTTTCACTCAGTCGGAAAAATTAAATTTCAATTAATACTGTTTTGTTAAATAAATCCTTGTTGAATCATGTTCAGTCTAAGTTCTTCTTGCTATTGTTCAGATACTTTTGTTACTGACTGCATATATATGTTGAGCTTGTTTTATATAATATAGTGTATATATATCTTATTTTAGTGAAGATAAGCCGCAGGCTATCTCTATAAAAAATAAAAACATTGATTTTTGGGGACTGCTGCTTATCTATCAGTGCGGGCTATCTAATTATAATGCCGAATTCTGTTGTCCATACTTCTTAGAACAGTCGATCTTCCTCGAAAACGGAAGTTTAGTATTCAAGTTTCTCGAGCAGTGATTCACGCTTATAATGTCTTAATTTCACGCTTTTAATCTCTTATTTATTAACTAATAATGTTTTATTTTGATTAATTTGCATATACGTCTGGAGTTCGCCATCTTATTCCCTTGTTTTGCATCGTATTTGTATACTGGCTTTAATTTTTGTTTAAATTTTTTTTACTCAGTACCTTTTTAAAATAATTTATTACTTTTATTTATAATTACACCTATAGGATCCGTTATCCGGAAACCTGTTATCCAGAATGGGGTGGAATGTGCTTTACGGTACTGCTTGGTGACTTGTTTCCGATCGCGGATAAAGATGCCAACCTTGGTAATCACGGTGTTTATGTGCCGCTGAACGATCGATGTTTGAAAAGTGGTAACCTCACCATGATGTTTTGAAACTATGATTTTCTTGTATGTTATTGTTGCCAAACGAAATTTCGTACGTTTTAAAGATTCATGGAGTTTGTGTGAGACATATTTAGTGATTTTTTTTTTTTGGTTTTTATATACAGGTTACTGATTGATGCAAACGAAATTTCGTGCGTTTTAAAGATTCATGGAGTTTGTGTGAGACGTATAGTGATATTTTTTTGGGTTTTATATAAGAGTTACTGATCGATGCGAAACGAAATTTCGTACGTTTTAAAGATTCATGGAGTTTGTGTGAGACGTATTTAGTGATATTTCTTTGGTTTTTATGTACGCTTTACTGATTGATGCAAAACGAAATTTCGTATGTTTTAAAGATTCATGAAGAATGTGGGTGAGGTATCCAGTGATTTATTTTTTGGTTTTCATGTACACAGAGCATACTGACGTGCATATTACTGGTCGCGCTGCAAAACGAAATTTCATGCATTTTAAAGATTCATGCAGAATGCGGATGAGGTATCCACCTTAACAACACACACTTGTCCATAATACATCCTGAAGATGTCCACAGGATGTCCTTTCATCCATAAGACATCCGGAGGACATCATATAGAGAAAATGTGCTTTTAAGGCAGTGATTTTTTTTTTTTTTGGGGGGGGGGGGGGATTTATGTACGCGGAGCTGCAAAACGAAATTTCATGCATTTTAAAGATTCATGCAGAATGTGGGTGAGGTATCCACCCTACCATAACAACACACACTTGCCCATAATACATCCTGAAGATGTCCAAAGGCATCCTTTTGTCCATAAGACATCCGGAGGACATCATTTTCGAGAAAATGTGCTTTTAAGGCTGTGATTTTTTTTTTTTTTTGTGGGGGGGGGGGGTCATGTACGCAGAACATACAGATGTGCATATTACTGGTCGCTGCAAAGCGAAATTTAAAAACATTTCGTCCACAAGACATCTCGACGATGTCCCCAAGACGACTTTTTGTTCACAAGACATCCTGAAGATGTCCCCAGGACATCCTTTCTTCCAGAGGATATCATTTGGAAAAGGTATCCTTTTAGGGCAGTGATGTTTTCATGTATGCTGAGCGTACAGACGTGTCTATTACTGGTCCCTGCAAAACAAAATTTCATGCTTAATTAAATAAATCCCTTTATTTTGCTTCGTTACACATGTCATAAAGCTTTTTCGCTGGAGGGCTGTCTGCCTCCTCGGTGCCAAGCAGGAGGCACCGAACTATATAATTCAAAAGGATATCTAATATAAAGCTGGAAATTAGCGGTCGCCACTCGCCACATGGCGACTAGATTTTTAAAAGTGGCGACTAAAGAAATTGCCTTTGGTCGCCACTTCTCTTCTACCCATTCTTTATAAAATATACCCCATTCCACGGCAAACTTGGATCGCGCGGCGGCTTTTTCGCGGTAAACGCGTCGCGCAAAGAATTCAGGCTGTTCTAAAATCTAACCTCGCCACTTGCAAACATATTTCGGAAGTCAATTTTAATAGTAAACACTTAAAATTCTTCTACCCATTCTTTATAGAATACCCCAATCCAATGCAAACTTGGATCGCGCGGCGGCGTTTTCGCAGTAAACGCGCCGTGCGCCTCGAATTCAGGCTTTCTCAAATCTAACATCGCCACTTACAGACATTTTCGGAAGTCAATTTTAACAGTAAACACTGGAAATTGGCAGGTAGTCTTATTCATATACTAAAAAAACGTATGGCTTTTTTCCATTTTTCTATAAAAGTATTAGATTTTGATTTTAAAAAAATGTCAAAATGAGAGTTTCGGCTGACTTTCGGGAGACAGAGATGAAAAGGAAGCTCGTGAGATAATCAATCGGCTGAAACTCCGATTGTATTAAGTTCGCAGAAAAATTAAAAACGTCATTCGACGCATTTTCTTTGTTATTTTATACCACTTTCTTTTCAAACTTGGCATTTCTATCCATTCCCAACGGCCGTATCGCATTCAGTCATACGCGTGGTTTCTCGAAATTTCAATCTTTAAAACAAGCTTTATATAGTAATATAAATTTTGGATTTATTGCTTTAATATGAAGAGATTTAAATAAAATCCTGAATCACAAAGCAACCGTAGTGGTAGTAAACGTGGAGCTACAGATAATTCTGTAAAAATAACATCTTTTTTCGGAAAAAGGTAAGTGCGTTTTCTGTTATTATTAAAAAAAAAAAAAATGTATATATGTATGTATATTTTTAGTTCTTAATCAGAAGAATGCATAATTTATTGAATATTTTATTTATTTACTACATATTATTTAATATTTGTTATTGCATATGAACTATTTTTTACTTTCTTCTATATGTAATATAGAGAAAGTATTGGATTCGCGAAAATTTCCGACCTCCATTTTTTGACGGATCTACGCGTTTTGGGGTGTCCTGAACACGAATTGATAGTTTTTAAAAAATGTCTGTCTGTCTGTGTGTGTGTGTGTGTGTGTCTGTGGTTTAGTGTTTTCACCGTATCTCACGAACCAATGAATGAAATTCAACCAAACTTGGTATATAGTTGGACCCTGGCGGGGCATTGTGCTGATTAGATTTGGGGATCAATAGCCCAGCAGGTAGCGCTGTGATCGTATTTTATGTAAATTTTTAACATGGCAGTATAGTTAGAGAGGGGGATTATAATTGCAAATTATTAAAAATTCATTATTATTAAAGAAAAATTAATTTATAATTCATTTGTAACATGAAAAAAAAAAAAAAAAGGAAAAAGAAACTTGCAAAATAAAAAAGTATAATATTTTTTTTATTTACATATACTAATATATTTTCATGAATCAAAGATTTTTTTTTTTTTTTTTTTTTTGAAAAAGTAGAAAATCGACACCATTCAGGATAGTGAAGGGGCAATATAATCAGAATTTTTCTGTTATAAAATAATATAACCAAAAGAGCATTTTAAACATATGAATTTTGTATTGAATAGTATTTTCTTACATTCCTAGTATAAATTATGTAAATCTATTCCTATTTCATTTATTAAAATTTATCAGAAATGTATAATTGTGGATGAGTTTCAAAAAGTTGACTACCTTAATTATTTTCTTAATGATTTGTCGAGACTGAACATTGAAAAAATTAAAGAAAAGAAAATTTTATTTTACTTTTACTTTTATCAGCGAGTGGCCAGTGGCCACTAACTTTTTAAAAATGGCCACTAAAAAAATGAAGGCTAGTGGCCAGTGGCCACCAACCAAATTTCTTAATTTCCACCTTTAATCTAATAGAGTGTTTATACAGCTATTTTGAAGAAAATTGTTAGAGCCATTTTTGAGATATGGACTTACAGCACTTCCGGAGTTATCCAATTTTCACCACAATGTAGAAACTTCATCTGTACACCAGACTTGTTTCAGTTATAAAGTTTCATAGTTCTTAGTTTCTGAGAAATAATAGCCAGAAGATTCCCCACACGCATATACACTGACCAATTGCCAAAAACCACTTTTTTGGACTCAGGAGACCTTAAAACATGTAAATCAGGTGAAATCTCGATATCGAATTTTTGGACCAGATACAATACTTCCATTACCTATGGTAGTTGGGTAATGGAAGTAAAAATAGTGATAAACAACAGAATGTTTATGATATATATAATTTTATGTTGGAAATATATGTATAGTCTATTGAATTAGTGTGGAGAATATTCAAGTCAAAATATAATGCTTTGAAAATATTTGGAGATGAGCTACTTGATTATGTTATTTCTTTATTTGTAAGTAAACATATAAATGAATCATATATACATATATATAATTGTAACAAGAAGTTGTTCAAATGAGCGAATCATGAAAAACGGCAGTTTTTCAAGTGACGCAAGCGGAAGCCCAAACTGACGCTGCGAACTCATATATACGGCTAGTTTGACTTCAGAGAGATTTGTAAAAGCCGACACTTAATATCTCAGCAAATATGCCATATTTTATTCTAAATAGTCTTTTATCTTCGGTCTTAATCTATCCTGAAATTTTTACATTTCTACAAGCAGTATGTTTTGAGATCTGAATCTCAATTTAAAGCCAAAATGGGAAAACGGTTGGTGTAATGAACTCAAATTCTGAAAAATATCTCTAAAACGGCTCGAAGGATTTTCATATAATTAATATATGTTGTTAATAGGATCTTTCTGAATCTAGTAACGTCTTCGTTTTTTTTAGGAAAACTCTTGTTTTTTATATAAATCGCTTTAAATATGGAACTATATTACTATGCTGATTACATGTGTTTCTCCGGGTGAAAAGGCTGTTATGCGGTTCTTTCTTGTGAGGTATGTGGGCTGGTTGATTGTCCGACTTCAATGCAGCCAATGAATTATTTAGATTTTTTTTTAACGCAAAAGTACTTTATTATATGTTTAAAATATTTATTGTATATATACAAAGTCAAATTCACTTAAATATATTTTCTCTTCTGTTATGAAAAAAATATTTTTGATTTGAAAATTTCATATTTAGTCAAAAAAATATTTAGATAATATTTTAAATAAGGAAGTATTTTGTAATTTTAGATATTCCATTTTATCATAATAATGATGAATTTACAATTTTTTAAAGCGAAAAAATTTTTAATCATTCATGAACATCGATTTTATAATAGCTCAATGATTTGCGATTCATATTCATGTATCATTCCGCGTCGGGA
Organism: Salticus scenicus; assembly: GCA_963930645.1. Taxonomy (NCBI): domain Eukaryota; kingdom Metazoa; phylum Arthropoda; class Arachnida; order Araneae; family Salticidae; genus Salticus; species Salticus scenicus. The sequence continues at coordinate 168,420,158 of OZ005654.1, read as the reverse complement.
ATAGAAAAAAACAGCAAATAGAGTTTTGGTGCCATCTATCGGTTTTTATTTAAAATATACACTTCCGTAAATACATATATATATGTATTTTCTTTTTAAAAATTAAAAATCTCTTTTGAAAATACAGTTAGAGTTTATTCATTTATTTATTTTTCAGACTTTAAAATGAAACATATTTTAAATATTAACATAATCAATTTTTTTTTAATTATTATTATTTAAAGCAATAATGACTAGGGGATGAAACAGGGTTTATTAGAAATAACACTATTTCGTGAATTTTATTAAAATTCATGAAAAATATGTCAAACAGCAATTATTAAAAAACACGTCAAAATAAATAAATAACATCTTTACTTTGAAACCCTAATGTATTTAAAAAATATTATTCTTTCTTTTATTTTTTTAATTAATTAATTTCTGCATGAAAAATTCTATTTCATAAATATATTTACAATTACAATAAACAAAAAATCCTCCTTTAATTTTAAATAACTATTTCTACCTGTTTCTAAACAAGTTTTTTTTTTTTTTTTTTTTTTTTTTTTTTTTTTTTTAAGGGGAAAAAAAAAAATAATAAAAAGTTAAATATATATGTATATGACTTTAAACTACTAGATGGCGCCACTACATTTATTTATTTTTCTTAAAAAAAAAAGAAAGAAAGAAAAAACTTTTAATTGCTTCGAAACATGTAGAAATAATTATTTAAAATTAAAGGAGGGTTTTTTGTATATTGTAGTTGTAAATATATTTATGAAATAGATTTTTTACGCAGAAATTTCATTTTTTTTTTTTTTTTTTTTTTTTTTAAAGCTTAACTTATATTTTCCATAAAATTTTTCTCCAGGTGATTTTATCTTATTTTTAAAATTATAGAAATGTAAAGCTTAATTTATAAGTTTGAGAATCCCAGTCAATAAATTTTTCTAGGTCGAAGCTTCTCCATTTTGTTTCCAAGTGGCAGGCTACTTGAAAATTTGTCAGTATGATAACGTTTGAAATACTGAATTAATTCACACTAAATTTGTAGTGTAGATTTATCTTAGAAATGTATTTGATATGTTCATTTGCCAACTTAATCTACCCTCTTGTTTCCCTGTGCTAGCACACTGAAAATTTCAAATTTACATTAGAAAGGTTTTATGAACCGATTTGCTTAAAACTCCATATATACAAACCTTCATTAATAAATCCACTAAGTCCATTAATAAATTGTAGCTGCCATTTTGGAAAAAAGTGGTGGCAACTTCATAAGAAAAGATAAATTAGTTTACCCTTCCTAGGAGCCAGAAGGACTTATTTTAATTTCTTGATCAAAAACCACTAAAAAGTAATGATATCAGTTCAAAAAACCCTTAACGGCTTAAAAGTTTGTGACGCCGCTACTTTATGGCTATAAGAATTTGAAATATGAGTCTTAAAAATAATGATATCAAATTTTAAGTGACGCTTTGCAATTAGTTAAAGTATACATAGATTTTCATATTTGATCATTTACTTTTATCTTTTATTTATATTTATAATGCAAACGTAATATTTTTAACTTCAAGATCAGACAGATATATAAAATACACTCACTAGATGCTTTTTCATTCGTATTTAAAATTCAAAATAACAGTTTTAAAAGGAATTATATAAAAATTCCAGTGGCGCCTCGGTGTTATTTTAAAAGATATGTTTTTAGATTCCATTAAAATTACTTTTGTTTTGTCTAATAAAGTATATTTACACATTTAAACAGTGCTTTTAATTTTCAAATATACTGTCAAATAATTATACTTTCACCGAGTTTGCATTATAAAGTAAAATTATCTATTTCAATAAATTGATTTATCTTTTGCGTCACGCTATCCAAAACTGCAAGAAAAATTTGTGTAAATGTTTTCTTTACGTCACACTACCTCTTTGAGCAAATTTTCACTTAGTTGGATACTATGATACTATGTTTTGGATAGCGTGATGCAAAAGATAAATCAATTTATTGAAATAAATAATTTTACTTTATAATGCAAACTCGGTGAAAGTATAATTATTTGACAGTATATTTGAAAATTAAAAGCACTGTTTAAATGTGTAAATATACTTTATTAGACAAAACAAAAGTAATTTTAATGGAATCTAAAAACATATCTTTTAAAATAACACCGAGGCGCCACTGGAATTTTTATATAATTCCTTTTAAAACTGTTATTTTGAATTTTAAATACGAATGAAAAAGCATCTAGTGAGTGTATTTTATATATCTGTCTGATCTTGAAGTTAAAAATATTACGTTTGCATTATAAATATAAATAAAAGATAAAAGTAAATGATCAAATATGAAAATCTATGTATACTTTAACTAATTGCAAAGCGTCACTTAAAATTTGATATCATTATTTTTAAGACTCATATTTCAAATTCTTATAGCCATAAAGTAGCGGCGTCACAAACTTTTAAGCCGTTAAGGGTTTTTTGAACTGATATTATATACAATATTTTTATAATCAATAAATCAGGTCTTTCTTTTTTATTGTTTACCTTCTGATAATTTCATTTCATTAGACAAACCAAGAAAATGAATTTTAATCTGATTGAGAGTCACTTTCATTTTCCAATGTACAATCTACATTTTCAGACAGCGAAAAAGTTTCAATAGTTTATTTCAGGGTTGGCAAGTTTTTGACAACTGACGGTTTTATCCGGATTTAACCATAGTTTTAACCATGTCAAAAACTCCTTTTTGACATAGTTTTTGACAACAATTATCAAAAACCCAAAATTCTGTACAAAAAGCATTCTGAAACTATTTTTTGCAACTAATTTATATCTACATTTTATTACATTTTCCTAATTTTTGGTTTTAGTCCCTTGAGTAAATTTTATAACAGTTTTAGACACCAAAAACCACATGTCCCATCAAAAATTAAAAGGGTGAATTTTGTCAGTTTCTTTTTGAAAATAGAAAATAATTTTAGGCTACTATAAAATAAAATATGGAATGAAGAATTATAAATAGAAATGTACATTAGTAAAACAATCAATGCACAAATTCCTTTTAGCTTTTAAAAATAAAAATATGTATTTCAATCTCAGACTGTTACTTTTATCATTTCGCACTATTCTAGTTCTTTTTCTCCTTAGAGAAAGTATGCAATAACAAAATACTAATTGTGAAGCCTTTTGATGTCTCTCTTAATTTAGATTTTAGAATTGATTTATACAAAATTAAGAGATCCTCTACAATCAATGCTGAACTGAATGGTGTAATGCATTATGAACTGAATAAATTCTATTGGAATATTAATGCTTATTCTACAGTAAACTTTTAATTTTGTAATTACTAATTAGTATTACAGGGATCCCAGCAACCCAGCATGAAAAACATCCAAAAATAGTTGCTTTAGTCACCTTTAATGTGTAGGCTATTATAAAATATGGAATGAAAAATTAGTAATGTATATTAATAAAATAATCAATGCACCAATTCCTTTTAACTTTTAAAAGTAAAAATATATTTTTTAATCTTATACTGTTACTTTAAGCATTTCACACCATTCTAGTTCTTTTTCTCTTTAGAGAAAATATGGCATACGCAATAACAAAATACTAGTTGTGAAACCTTTTGTATTATCTCTCTTAATTTAGAATAGATTTATACAAAATTAAAAGGAATCCTCTATAATCAATGCTGAATTCAATGGTGTAAAATGCATATGCATTATGAGCTGAATAAGTTCTATTGGAATATTAATGCTTATTCTGCAGTGAACTTTTAATTTTGTAATTAGAATTACAGGGTTCCCAGCATGAAAGACACTCGAAAATAGTTGCTTCACTTGCCTCTAATGTATAAAATAGTAGCCCTTGGGATATGAATAGTAGTCTTTGATTAAAAGTAATAATAACAAATTACAAGATAAATATTTAAAATTTTAATTATTTCAACGAAATTAAGCTTTCAACTATTTCAAGGCATGGAAATAAATTTCCTTGCCTTACACATCCACTATTTTACCCTAGGTAATGGAAATATTGCACAAAATTTAAAAATTAGATTAAAAAAAAAAAAATAGAGAAGAACAATTTTATGTTGTAAAAAAATCTCCATTTTTCTTAAAATAGAGTTGATTAACCTTAAAATAATAGCTTTTAAGCTACTTTCGCACAAAAATAGTTGCCATAGTAATAGCAGGAGACTTGGCGTTGGAATATTAAAACAGGAATAAACTACTACGTCAGAAACGCCAAAGAAAAATTATTGAGGTGCATACAGCTGTTTCGGTAGCCTAAAGCGTACCGTCATCAGTGCAAAAAAATAATTCTGAATCTGGAGAAGTACTCGTATATATAGGAGAGGGACCGGATTTAGTTCAACCAATAGGATTACGGAAGAGGTGGGGAGTGTGGCCAATAGGAATTAAGGAATGTGTAGCTGTGTAAACAGTAGAAAAATTAAGGAAATGTGGACTGAATGTAAAATTTCCAACAATCAGACAAATAGGGAACAGCGAAATCACAATTTACAAGGCTTTTAAAATTTTTATAAATATGAAAAGCTTCAAAGAAATCGAGTTCATGAATGGATTTAGGTCTGCAAATTATTTTAGCTGAATTAAATTTAAAATTATGATTTTCCTCCCAGCAATGTTTAGAAATAGCCGATTTATTGGTTTCTTGTTTGCGGACGTAATTCATATGTTCTTTTAGACGAAATTTAAGACTGCGTTTAGTTTGGCCAATATATGATAAACCACACTGACAGGATATACTATAAATGCCCCAAGAATTATGCATATCAATAGGATCTTTTAACTGAGAAAAGGTGAGTTTATTGGAAGGCGAAAATATTATTTTAAAATCATATTGTTTGAGAATTTTAGCTATGGTTTGACTGGTTTTAGAAAAATAGGGTAAAACAATACTGATATTAGAAGTGACTGATTTAGTAGACGAAATACGAGGGAGTTGTAATTTTTGGATAGCTTTGTCTATAATGGAAGGGTCATAACCTCTGTCAATTGCGATGGCTTTCAGGTATTTAATTTCAGAATTCAATAAAATAGGATTTGAACAAATATTAAGGGCACGGTTTACAAAAGTATAGAAAGCAGCCATTTTTTGGTTAGGTGGGTGACATGAACGCGCATGGGGAGGAAGGGAGACTGCAAAATTTTTACGATAGACAGTGGTTGAAAATCCATTTACAGTGCGAGAGACGAGGGTGTCAAGAAATGGAAGGGAGCCATTATTTTCTATTTCATATGTAAACTGGATATTACTGTCAATTGAATTTAAGGTTTCTAAGACATGGTCAATATTGTGAAGAGATGTGTCAATAAGCGTGAAGGTGTCGTCAACATAACGGGTCCAAAAAGGAAAAGATATTTTCTTAAAAAGCTTGCTTTCGAAATAGTGCATGTAAATGTCTGCGAGAATTGGGGAGAGAGGGGAACCCATGGCTAAACCTTCAGACTGACGATAGAATTTATTTTGGAAAGAAAAAGTGGTTTGTGATAAACAAATGCGGGTAAGAGAAATTAATTCTTGTATTTCAAAAGAGGTGAAATGAAACTCTTGTAATCTATTTTCGAGACAACAGAGGGCGCCACTTATTGGAACATTAGTGAAAAGAGATTTTACATCAAAAGAAACCATCAAAAGAACATTGCTGGGAGGAAAATCATAATTTTAAATTTAATTCAGCTAAAATAATTTGCAGACCTAAATCCATTCATGAACTCGATTTCTTTGAAGCTTTTCATATTTATAAAAATTTTAAAAGCCTTGTAAATTGTGATTTCGCTGTTCCCTATTTGTCTGATTGTTGGAAATTTTACATTCAGTCCACATTTCCTTAATTTTTCTACTGTTTACACAGCTACACATTCCTTAATTCCTATTGGCCACACTCCCCACCTCTTCCGTAATCCTATTGGTTGAACTAAATCCGGTCCCTCTCCTATATATACGAGTACTTCTCCAGATTCAGAATTATTTTTTTGCACTGATGACGGTACGCTTTAGGCTACCGAAACAGCTGTATGCACCTCAATAATTTTTCTTTGGCGTTTCTGACGTAGTAGTTTATTCCTGTTTTAAAGTTGCCATAGTAGCTTGGGATTGATTGTAGTAACAAAAAGTTACTTTTTAGTAGCCGCTGGGAGCCCTGGTATTACTCATTACCTAAAATATATTTTTTAATATTTAATTTTTAAGCTATAAAATGTAAAAAAAAAAAAAAAAAAAAATTAGTTCATGTGACGCATTTTACAGTCTTAAATTTGAAAAATTCAATCTTGGTAAACAAGTTCTAATTTAACAATTGTGAATTTTATGATTGTGAAAACTGAATTTAAAAAGTAATGAATAATTTGAATTAAAATTTTTTTTAATAGAATAGCTTGATGTTTAGACATTTATAACAATACGTGATTATGTCACTTTTAGCCTTTACACCATCACACCTTTGTGGAGACATTCTGATATTGATAATAATAATTGCCTTTCCAACATCACACCCTTGTGGAGACATCCTGATATTAATAATAATAATTAACCTTTTATTATGAAATATTAATTAAAAACCTGTAGCTATAATGATTTCAAATTATATAACATTAATGTTGTATTTGCTGCTTACGTCACATCTATGTGAAAAATGAAATATTTACATAAGCATATATTAATTTTAATAGTAGGTAACTTAAAATCGGTGATTGAATAATAATAAAAATCATGGATTTAAAGAATTTAAGGATTTAAATTAATAACATTATTTGTAACTAACTTGAATAATTAAATAATAAAAGTATAAATAGCACTTTGAAAAAGGCATCTAATAATTTCAATATTTTTTTGCTATTTTTCTCCACAAATATGAATTATACTTTGTGTTTTAAATAAAATTATACTAATGTAATACAAAACTTTTTATAATATATAAAGTATGATTTACTCAGGTTTGTATCTTGACTTTCAATAAAATACTTTTAATAAGGTTATTACCTGAGGTGTTTTTGACAGTTTTCGACATGTCATGTCGAAAAACACTTTTTGACGTCAAAAACCCAACCCTGCTTGTAGCTCAGGTATGTTAGTTTGTTCTTTTGAAGCCTTTTCAATAAAGGTTTCAATTCTTGTTAGACTTCCTTTCAAGGAAGTTTTTGCTTTTACTAATTTAGCAGTAGTATCCATTTTTATCAACTGATCCGAGCTCCTGCTCAGACTGACCAGTATTTTGTAGAAACTTTAATGCAAAAGAATATTCTCTCAACGGACCTTTAAGTATTATTTAGTGTAAACTAAATAAAAATATTTACATTTAGTCCATGGCGAGACAGGCCAAATTATGCGTAGAAATTAGGTTTTGTTTGCCACATCTGGTAACAAAGAAATTGATTATTTTTCTAAAAGGTAGATGTATATAGAGTAGAAAAACACAATGTTCCCCCAAAACTACCGTAATTTCGCGTATATAACCCTCGGGTAATCTATAAAAAAAACCTGACTTAGTATGTCTTGCGGGCTATTATCCGGTGCGGGGTATCTATCGCGAACAAGGAGAAAATCAAAGCATCTCTAGTGAAAGTAGCTGAATGTGTATTAAGTTTGGGATTCTATTACTATCAAAGCGGTAAAATCTGGATTAAAAAAAAATCTAGATTTTTAATGTATAATGACGATGAAATTGAGGACAGTGAAAAGGAATTTGATGAGGAGGACAATAAGGATGATGAAGACGAACTGTTCCAAACAATACTGGAGCCTTTTAATTCTGATACAGAAAAATCCGAATTCGATGGATTTGAATGAACTTTGTAAATAAATTTATTATTAATCTATAATTTTCTTATAAATTGAATAAAGGTGTTAATCATTAGAAGTTACTCCAGTTTATAGTAATTTATGTAGAGAGAAAGATTAATAATAAGTTATGATTATTTGCTCTTTCATTATAGAAGGTAAGTAAATTTATTTGTTTATTATTTATATTTATTTGTATATTTGTTTATTATTTGTATCTTTTCTTACTTATTACTAAAATAATAGCAATTGGTATTGAAATTACAAACGGCAATTGCCGACCATGTGGTTTTAGAAGTGCGGGCTACCTTTAGGTTATAATTATTTTTAGATAAATTTTTTATGCTGCGGGTTACCTTCCGCCGCAGGTTATATACGCGAAATTACGGTAATTGCACATTATTATTTTATAAGCACAAAAAAAAAAAAATAAATAAATAAATAAATAATAATCCCATAATGCCATACTTTTATAAGAGCTGTTTAAATGCTTTCATATTTTATACTCAAAATTTTACAATATATTTAATTTTATTTTCCTAAAAAAGAAGAGAAAAGTGTTTTAAAACTGCCTATAAAAAACAAATATGGAAATATAACTTTTTTTCAAAGTAAATTATATATGCATTTTAAGTAGAACGCCAAATAATTATGCAAGAAAAAATCTTATTTTTTAAACCTTATACTTTTAACTAAATATTATAATATATATTATATATATATATTTATTTATTTTTTCATTAACCTCCAAGTATAATTATTCGTGTACTATAAATATTATTTTTTTAATGTATAGAATACTTTTTTGTAATGGTAAGGATGGTCATTTTTTATATAATCAGAGACAATAATTTCGATAGTTCTAGTAATATGTATCTATTCAATAAACAATACACTGTGTAATCTATATATAATAAAAAAGAATATTATAAAATCTTGGTACTAAAATTTCATTAATATCTAAAACCAAATAAAATCCTTTCTTAAATTATATATACCTTACACAAGCTTTTCATAATTTTTGGCTGATTAATTTCAGTCACAATCGTGACCATCCTCAGAGCCAAGACAAACGTCGACGTCCTTCTGTTTATAATCTCGCGGGATGATGTGGTTGTTACTTCGCTTCACTTCAGAGTCTTGCAAGATGTGTTGCACTGCAGCAGGGATGATGGAATGTTCTCTATCGTTTACAGTGTTGGGGTTAGTAATAATTTCGAGGGCCTCCCGTTTTAGAGCGTAATTATGGTTATTGTAAGGTGCTATTTTTTGGATGTTAATGTTTATGCGGTTATTATTGTGGGTAGTGGAGAAAGCGGTAGATGTTTTTCCTAATTTAAGGTCTGCACAGTGTTCTTTTTCTCTATTGTGTTCTAGAAACTCTTGTTCTCTTTGAACAAGTCGTCTTTTAGCTTAGTGAGCAATTTTTCGAAAAAATAAATTTAAATATTTTACTTATAGATTCACACTTAGAGTCCATAATTTACTTACTGAAATAAAATATTTAAATTAATTTTTTCGAAAAATTGCTCACTAAGATAAAAGGTGACCTGTTCAAAGAGAAATATTCAAAAAACAGAATTTGAAAAACTTCTTTTTTGAATGAGATATTTTTATAAAACGAAGCAACGAAAATCCCATTGGATAACATGGGAAGGGAGAAAGGGAGCTATCTGACTGATGTGCAGCCTTAACACAAAAAAATTCTTTAATATGACTGCAGTTACTTTTATATCCACATAAAAACTTATAAAAATTTCATACCATCAGAAAAACAAATTTTTCAAACATATATAGAATAAAATTTTTATGTGTACATTACTCATACATTAAAATATATATATATATATAGTATTTAATTATCAATATCAGTTTTAAGCATGTATGAAATCAAATGAGCATTAATTTTCTTAAACTGATTTAGAAAAAAAATTTGTACCTAAAAATCTCTTTTTTATCCCCCCCCCCGTTTATACATTTGGTATAGATATGAATATAAATATATAATTTAATTGAGAAAATATAAATATATTCATCAATTTAAGTCTAAAAATAATTACGTATGTGAAAAATATTGAGCACTTCTTGCTTTATTGTTTCCAGAATTGATCATTTATCACTATCTAGAAATGGGGAAGGGGGGGGAGAATTAAAAAATAATTTCATGAATAAGAAATATTAATTTCTCAATTCGACTTTTAGAATCTAAAAGCAAGCTTAAAATGAATATTGCCATTTATATTATGGATGAAGAAAGACTGAAAAACAACTGCAGAACATTTGATCGGCGATTGCTAGTTGGGAATAAGCAAAGGGGGAGAAAGGAAAAAAAAAATAATTGCACGAACAAGAAATATTTAACAATTCTATTTATTTCTAGGTTCTAGAATCTCATAAAGGAAGTTTAAAATTAATATTGACGTTTATGTTCTGGATGGAGAAAGATTGGAAATCGGAAGGTGCAATCATCATCGAAATTCCATTCACAATCACCGATCGTTAATGGGATTTCTCTTTTTTAAACGCACGATATCCGCAATTTTTTTTTTAAACGGAAGAAATATTTTCACGAATTCACGGAAAAAAATGGCTATCAAACTAGGGATGAAACGGATAGTGATTTTGCCGGATACCGGATATCGGATATCCGGAGCTCCTTTGCCTGCCGGATACGGATATCCGTCAGATATCCGGCATTAGTTTTGTTTTTTGTTGTGTTGTATATTTCTTTTCTTTTTCTTTATTTTAAAACAATAAAACATAAACGTATTTCACATTCTTTTAAACACACTTTAAATATAATTTACTTAAGCACATTTATTTAGCATTCTATTTATTTGTGGAATATTGCGATGAAGAATAAAACTGAAGTCTAACATACTCATTCCTACACTTGCAATTTGTCACAAATATATAGGTTTTGTTCAGAATTATAAAACAAAAACTTATAATTTACACATTTTTTACAGTACTAAAAAATGTGTGTTTGATATGTATTAGAAAAAAAAAAAAAAAAATGAAACAAAATATTTTACTAATATAATTATAGTTGAAGGGTTGGTTATTTTCATAAAAAAACGTATTTATTGTGGCCATCACACACCACTTACTGTTTAAAATGTGCAAAAGTTTAACCATAGCTTCACACAATAAATATTTTACATATGGAGTTTGGTGCAATTTTAATCAATAGATGCTGAGATATAGGCTTGTGAAAAATCATTGTAGCAGATCCACTTGTCGGCTGATATACACCTAAATAAGGCCGACATCAGTTGAACGGAATTTTTGTCACACGCACACACACAAATACAAATTTTTAAAAATTGATCAAACCAGGTTCTGGACCTCTTAAAATGTGTACATCCAGCGAATACCAAATGTAGAAAATTTTTATGAATCCAATATTTTCGTTTGAGACATTTATAAGAAAACATAAAAGAAAGAAGCAAAAAAAAAAAAAAAATCTAAAATCTTCAATGGCTTAGTATGTTATGGCCATTGCAAAACTTTATTTTATATCACTCTACATAACAAAGCTACATGCTGTTTAGCATGCACAGAAGAAACTTAATAATAGCTTTGCACAATAAAGATTTTAGATATGGAGTTTAGTGTAATTTTAATCAAGATTGTGAGATGTAGCCAAGTGGAGAATCATAGAAGATGAGGAACAACTGCGACATCTGTTGGTCAATATACACCCAAATTAAACCAGCTTTCTTTCTCTTATTATTTATCTTGCATATCAAATTAAGTGCAGTTAAATATTATAGATGTTGAGATTTAGCCTTCCCATTCACAGGGTAAATTGCAGCATAGTATAGCCACTTATCGACCAATATGTACTAGAATTGAATCAACATGATGTTTCATATAATGGCCCTCTCACATACCAAATTTTGTGTAATTATACACAAATAAATCCAAGATAATTTCTCCATTCACTGGAAAATTGCAGCATAACAGTATCGTCTATTGGCCGATATGCACAGAAATTAAATAAACATATTTCATAATAGCCCTGTGACATACTTAGCCTTTTTTTAATTATACAAAGTAGAAGAGGTATAGTCCTCCTTTAAATGAGATAAATCACAGTATAGCAGCCCCACCTATTGAGTAATTTGCACCAAAAGTCGATGGGCACTTTTTCTTTTGTTAATGCGCAACTATGTATAAATTTATATGAAATTCTGTTCACTAACTCTTGAACTAGAGCTGCTACACAAAACTTTTGTCAGACAGACATTTTCTAAAAACGGTCAAATTCAAAATTCTGGTTCACTGAAAATGCGTAAATCCACCAAAAATGGGAAGTTGAAAATTTTACGAATAAAATGCTTTCTTCGATTGAATATAGAAGAAAGTAATGATTCAAAACAAATTTATATTTTTGTTTCTTTAAATGCTTTTTACTTATTTTATATTCTGCACAGATAAGAAAAAAAATTTAGCTTATTTATTAAAATTCTTTTATTAAAAGTAAGTTCAGTTTTTCTAATGTACAAAATCATAAACTTTAATAATTGAGCTTTTTTTTTTTTTTTTTTTTTCTTTAACAATCTGAAAATGAAAATACAGACTTCCTGAAAATTTAAATATTATTTCTATTTGAAGTAATTTTAATTTTTGGGACTATATCTATGCAGCGCAATGGGAAATTCTAGATTCAAGTGTTTTAGCAAGATATTCCATTAAAAGTGCACATTTATGTAAATTGCAGTGCTTATTTTTTAAAATCCAAATCAAATAGGTAGAGGACACGTTTAATTTAATAGGTAATGGCACAGACAATGATGCCAGAGGGTCTGCTAGTATAAATATAATGTCACAAAAACAACTTTCTTGTGTAGGGGAAAGTGGATTGTAAATAAACAGGCAGGTTCTAGTCAATAAATGCACGTTATTTGACTCATTCTCGAAACAATCTAACAACTTTTACTTCCAAGACTAACAATATTACTAAACATTCTCAACTTATTAAACAAAAGTCATGAAAACAGAGTTATATGCACTGCAGAGGATGAATATTATTTGTTCAGGAACAACAATGAACAGCTCTTTTTATTGTTATGGGGAAGATTAGGGGGAATGTTATAGATCACTCTGGAAAATCTTAGCTAACTCTGCACAAAATTAAAAAGGGCTTTCTATATCTCTTAAACCTGAAGCTACTTTTTGTTAAATTTGTTTGCTAAAAAGGCCAAATGCGACTTTTGCATTTTTTTTTTTTTTTTTTTTTATGCTTGAATTTTCTCCTCCGGATATCCGTCGGATATCCGGCTTGAAATTACCGGATATCCGTATCCGGACTGCTGATATCCGGTACCCCGTCGGATATATTATAAACTAAAAGTTTATGTTTCAAATCATTTCTATTAAGCAGATTAAATACAGTGGAAACATTAAGATTTAAATTTTAAGGGCTTCAATAGAAATAACCCGACCAGTGTTCAACTATTATAACACATTAAAGACCAAAGTTTTTAACAAATAAAACAACTTTATTCAACAAGATATAATGATATATTAAGATTTCAAATTTATCAAGAAATTAGATTTAACAAGAGATTTAACAAGAACAAGATTACCTTTTACAGGTGTTGAGCTAGGCATATTGATAAACACAATGAAAAAGCAGATGACAATATACTTCAAGAAACGTCGCAGAGCCTCCGCGATCGCCTGGTTGATCAGCGGGAAAATACGATGAAGAAATATACTTCCGCGATCGCCTGGTTGATCAGCGAAAGTGAAGCAAGACGAAATAACACAAAATTGAAATGAAGACAATTACGTTCATCCACTATACACTTCAATTTAGAAACTTTCATTTAACTTTTAATTAACTTTTAAAAAGATTTCAAACTTAAACAAATGACGCTTAAAAAGCGTCTAAACAAAATTTAACATTAATTAAACTATCAAATTTAACAAACTCGTCTCAAAAGGACGTCAATTTATCATTTTATTCAAAACTTCCATCATCCATGAACGACGGAAAATTTAACCTTTAACAAGGAACAATTTAACAAACAGAAACTTAACATGTGTAAACTATTAACAACTTAACAACGGCAGCCATCATTTCTTAAAAAAAAGTGCAATAGCCAAAGAGCATTAATAGCTTAGCAGGAACAATACTATAAGCACATACATCGTTACTTGACCATCAAGCTACTTACACAACTCATAAACTACCGCTTCATATCTAATTGAAGACTAGCTGGCCATTGCTAAACACTGCCGATAACTGCCCTTTAACACATGCATCGCGATCTTTTTATACTGACTGACAAGTCAAAAATCTACATATAAACAATGCATTACCATTGCCACTCAACAGTCAAAGCCAAAAATACAATTTATCATAACTACTTTAATAGAAGTGGCAACAGCAAAAATTAAGAAAAATATGCAGAGTAAATTTGGCAACAGCAACAATGTAAACAGAACATCGTTAGTAATGGCGCGATGTAAGTAAAAGATGGCTGATAGAGTTTAAGTAAAGAAAACTTTTAAATTCAAATAAAAAGGTAAGTTAACAGTTATATAATAAAAGATAAGCATTTATATTCATAAAATTAACTATTTTTGTGTGCGAGGACAATTGATAGATATCAATGCCCCCCACCGCAGCATACATAAAAATTTAATTAACAAAATCCCATCATGAGATTCCTCATAGTCCATAGGAAGTGTCACAAGTGATATAATAAACTAATTACCATGAAGATTACCATTGACAAAAACCTAGATTTTCAAGTGATGAAATACAACTCCTCACCCTGCAGATATACTAAAGGAAAAGGTGATATGAAAAATACATCATATACAATATTATATACAGTTATATTATGCAATTCAATTTTATATACAAGAAATGAATATATACAATATATGAAAAATTATGAAAAAAAATGAATATATATACATAATGAACAAATACGCAAGGCGCCTCACGATTTCACACACACATTCACACCATGATAACATAATATAAAAAATTATGAAAAGCATCTACAGAGCGAAGAAATTTATTCAAACACGAAAGATTTATATAAAGATCACTTTTATAAATTTTAACAAATCACTTTTTGTCAACGGCTTCGTAAACTGGTCGGCAAGATTCAATTTAGAGGAAATATATTCAATATGGAATTTGCCCTCATCAAACCAATCCCTTATAAAAAATAGTTTAATATTAACATGACGTGTATGGAAATTCTCAATCCTGGACTTTGTAAAACGTATTGCAGCCTGATTATCAGCATATAAGGTAGGTATTTCAAAATTATTTTCTATCAGATTTAAATTAGAACATTCACATAAAATATTATAAAACCAGTCCTGCTCACGAACACAATCACACATAGAAACAAATTCTGACTCCATCGTTGATATGGTAATCCCTTTCTGTTTATTAGTACGCCAAGAAACAGCAGCACTATCCAAAAGAATCAACTGGCCACCCATAGAAACATAGTCGTCCCTATTAGCGGCGAAGTCAGCGTCAGAATAAGAAATTAATTTAACCTGTGTGCATTTAAGATGGAGCTTATATTGACTGGTGAATTTTATATATCCAAGAAGTTTAAGTAGGCCCTGCCAATGTTTAATACCTGGATTTTGTTGGAACTGTGAGAAAATGTTGGTAGCATATGCGATATCAGGTCTAGTACGGTTTGAAATGAAAGAAATACAACCTAAGAGATTTCTGTAAGGTAAATGAGAAGCTTCATCGATGTCTTCTTGAATAACAGGACAATCACTTTTTGAAAATTTGATACCTTTAACAATAGGTAAGGAGGAGATAGGTACACGGTGATTTTGAAACCTCTTAACGACTTCGTCAATATATTGATTTTGGTGGATCAAAACTCCTGTATCTGTATACTCAAACTCCACACCTAATAACTTGCGTGTGATACCCAAAATTTTCAAATCAAACTTTGATTTCAGCAAACTTAAAATGTCATTAGCTTGAGATTCAGTCCTGGCAAAAACAACGATGTCGTCAACATAAACCAATAAAACAGAAAAATCATAATATGAATAAGCACAGTTACAATTTTCAAATTTATTAAAACCAAGTTCCAACAATACTTTATTTAATTCATAAAACCATAATCTGCCTGACTGGTGTAATCCGTACAGTGCTCTATCCAGCTTACAGACCCAGTCTTCTTTACCTTTTTCAGTAAAGCCAACTGGTTGCCTCATGTAAATTTCATCCTCTAAGGGAGCGTACAGATAGGCACACTTAACATCGCACTGTACATTAAACCAACCATAACATGAGACTAAAAGAGAGAAAAAAAATCTAACAACAGAAAAGTTTATCACAGGCGAGAAGGTCTCATCGTACGATTCGCCCTGGATCTGGTTGAAACCTTGCGCGACCAACCTGGCCTTGTATCTGACAATGTTGCCAGACTCGTCACGCTTTACTGTGTAAACCCAGCGGTTTCCCAACGCAGTCTTGTTCTCAGGGAGTCTCACAAGATGCCAGACACCTCTCGTGGCCATACATTCTAACTCTTCCAACATAGCCCCATGCCATTCATCAGATTGTGCAGATTTTAAAGCCTGTTTATACGTTCTCGGGACCACCACATCTAGTCAACTAGCCGTGCTGGACGCGGAAGGTATAACACCAGGATTAACAACACCAGTAAACTTATTAAACTTGGAAAAATCAAAATCAGCAGGGTTAAAAACAATATTATTTAAATTACAAAACTTTTTGACATCATTAGGTGACCTTTGACAACACCTTTTACCCTCTCCATCAGGATAATAGTAAATATCGACCTTTTCTCCCTGAGGTCGAGGCACAACCTTCCTGTACCACACGGGATTGGTCATCCAGTTAGGAGAAGCAGTCTGCGGAGTAACTTGAGGAGCAGGAGAGACGGCTGGGACGACAACTTCAGTCTCGCTGGGCAAGACCCCAGAGGTACCAGGCTCCGGACCAGGAAGAAGGTACCGGTCAACGGGCCGTGGTTGTTCCTCCGGGACAAGCACCAACTCAAAAGAAGAGTCGCCCATCACCGCTCCACTGCGTAGAACATCACCGCTTTCAACAAAAGAAACATTAATGGTTTCCACAACCTTCCTCTCGTCTTCTAACCAGACCCTGTAACCACGGGTACGCAAGGCATAGCCCACAAGGACACCACGTTTTGATTTGGAGTCTAACTTGTGCTTACGTCTAACCTTTGGAACACCTACATATGTCAACGTACCGAATGGTCTTAAATGTCGAACAGAAGGTTTATTTCCTGAATAGAGTTCAAATGGAGTTTTAGAGTTCCCACCGTGACAAATCCGGTTCCACGTATAATTAAAGTGTAAACAAGCTTCAGGCCAGAAATCATCAGACAAGCCACTGGATTTTAGCATAGCCCGAACACAGTTCATGATTGTTTGGTTGAACCGCTCACAAACTCCATTTTCTTCTGGTGTGTAAAAGTTGGTCAGCTCATGATTTATTCCATTTTCTCTACAAAAACCCTTAAAAGAATCATTATCAAACTCCTTGCCATTGTCAGTTCTGATCGACTTCAACTTGGTTCCCAAAAACCTTTCAGCCCTCAAAACATGTCTCTTAAAAACATCAAAACACATGGATTTTTCCTGGATAGGGTAAACGGATGATCTACCAGAAAAATCATCTATTATTGACAGGAAAAAACGTTCACCTTTTTTGCCAGGAATTTTAATTGGACCCCAAGTATCCATAAAAAGTCGATCTAAAGGTTTTTTGGAAGAAGAATGACTTAAGGGTTTGAAAGAAATACGATTTTGCTTACTCACATGACAGGGATCACAAAAAAAATTATCAACTGATTTTAAATTGGGCAGACCTTTTACAGCAGAATTACGGATAGTATTAAAAATTAAGTCAGGACTTAGGTGATCAAAACGAAGGTGCCAGGTATCAAAGTCTTTTATATTAACAGGTTTTATTACAGGAAAAGCTGAAATTTCAGTATTATCATTTAAATTTTCATTAGAATTCTGCCCCCCATTCAATTTAACACTGTGCTTATTTTTAATTACTCTTGGAAATGTATAATAAATCCCGTCATGGAGTTTAGCAGAGAAAAGGAAATTACCATACTTGTCGACCACGTTTATTTTGCCGGCCTCACCAATAAATTTAGCACCACCCTGGTCGAATCTAGAACCACTCAAAAGATTTTTCCGCAAGTTCGGCGAATACAAGACGTTCCAAAGTTTAATAACAGTCCCATTAAAATTCAGTTCTACTTCACCTTTACCAGTAATGGGAAAAGTGACGCCATCAACAGCCACGTGTAACTCATCACCAGAAATTTCAGAAAAATTACAAAAGAAAGATTTATCTTTGCAGAAGTGATGAGAGGCCGCCGTATCATAAGCCCAGCTGCCCTCTCTATCAAAGCTACTTAAATTTGCTTCAGCTATGAAATTTTGAGCTTTAGGAGTTTTATCACGTTTTGACTGTTGATTAGAGCCACCCCTCTTAGAAAAATTACTTCTGAGTGGTTTTTCCTTTTCTTTTGCAGCTAGATCATTATTTAACTTAACTTTACAATCTTTAATAACATGGCCTTTTTTTCCGCACCTCCAACAAGTAAAAACAGGCCTACGTTTAAATTTTACATTTTGGGCCTCAATAGAACATTCCGTTCTACTTTTATCAAAATTTCTAAGTTGAAGGCGCGTTTCCTCGGCACATAACTCAACAATAATATTTTTAAAGTTAAAGTCCTTATCAGGCCAGCGAAGAATTTGTTGAACAACCTGATCAAATTTATCAGGTAGGTATCTCAAAACCTGAAAACATAAGTATTCGTCAGCAATAGGTTTATTAATGGATTTTAACTGATCAGCAATTTTAGATATTCTAGCTGCAAAAACACCAATAGATTCGCCAGGTTCTAAAAAACATGTCATAACTTCAGAAAACAATTTCATATGATAACTTCTACTATCTGGCTGGAAGTTAACCTTTAAAATTTTCCACGCTTCTGAGGGGTCAGTACATTCACTTATTAAACTTTTAAATTCATTATCAATATTCAAATATAAAATTGACATGGCAGCATTCTGCCTTCTTTTAAAGTCTTGTACTGCCTCCTCAGACACGGTTTCACTGACTTTGGGCTTAGTTTCGTTACCAATGACGATATCATAAGCATTTTTATCCATAAGTAAAAATTTAATATCACACTTCCAACCAGAGTAGTTAGTGGCATTTAACTTGGTAATTTGAGGTACAATATTATAAGCCATTTTTTTTTTTTAATAGTTACTTAATTATCAATTATACAGAAAACAAGAAAAGAACAACTGGTCAAGTTTAAAAAATGACACCCTCAAAAAAAACTTGCCCATAACCAAATATTATAAACTAAAAGTTTATGTTTCAAATCATTTCTATTAAGCAGATTAAATACAGTGGAAACATTAAGATTTAAATTTTAAGGGCTTCAATAGAAATAACCCGACCAGTGTTCAACTATTATAACACATTAAAGACCAAAGTTTTTAACAAATAAAACAACTTTATTCAACAAGATATAATGATATATTAAGATTTCAAATTTATCAAGAAATTAGATTTAACAAGAGATTTAACAAGAACAAGATTACCTTTTACAGGTGTTGAGCTAGGCATATTGATAAACACAATGAAAAAGCAGATGACAATATACTTCAAGAAACGTCGCAGAGCCTCCGCGATCGCCTGGTTGATCAGCGGGAAAATACGATGAAGAAATATACTTCCGCGATCGCCTGGTTGATCAGCGAAAGTGAAGCAAGACGAAATAACACAAAATTGAAATGAAGACAATTACGTTCATCCACTATACACTTCAATTTAGAAACTTTCATTTAACTTTTAATTAACTTTTAAAAAGATTTCAAACTTAAACAAATGACGCTTAAAAAGCGTCTAAACAAAATTTAACATTAATTAAACTATCAAATTTAACAAACTCGTCTCAAAAGGACGTCAATTTATCATTTTATTCAAAACTTCCATCATCCATGAACGACGGAAAATTTAACCTTTAACAAGGAACAATTTAACAAACAGAAACTTAACATGTGTAAACTATTAACAACTTAACAACGGCAGCCATCATTTCTTAAAAAAAAGTGCAATAGCCAAAGAGCATTAATAGCTTAGCAGGAACAATACTATAAGCACATACATCGTTACTTGACCATCAAGCTACTTACACAACTCATAAACTACCGCTTCATATCTAATTGAAGACTAGCTGGCCATTGCTAAACACTGCCGATAACTGCCCTTTAACACATGCATCGCGATCTTTTTATACTGACTGACAAGTCAAAAATCTACATATAAACAATGCATTACCATTGCCACTCAACAGTCAAAGCCAAAAATACAATTTATCATAACTACTTTAATAGAAGTGGCAACAGCAAAAATTAAGAAAAATATGCAGAGTAAATTTGGCAACAGCAACAATGTAAACAGAACATCGTTAGTAATGGCGCGATGTAAGTAAAAGATGGCTGATAGAGTTTAAGTAAAGAAAACTTTTAAATTCAAATAAAAAGGTAAGTTAACAGTTATATAATAAAAGATAAGCATTTATATTCATAAAATTAACTATTTTTGTGTGCGAGGACAATTGATAGATATCAGGATATTTAAAACTCAGCCGGATACCGGATAGTTACCGGATATCCGTTTCATCCCTATATCAAACCAATTTTTTTGATTGCCACTTTTTCAAATTAAGTCGGCGAGTGGCGACCGTGAGTCTTGACCTCTAGTTGCCATAGTAGCCTGGGATTGATTTTAGTAGCAAAAAGTTACTTTTTAGTTGCTGCTGGGAACCCTGTATTACTCATTACCTAAAATATATTTTTTTATATTTAATTTTCTATAAAATGCAAAAAAAAAAAAAAAAAAACTTAGTTCATGTGACATACTTTGCAGCTTTGAAATTAAATTTGAAAAATTCAATTTTAGTAAAAAGGTTCTAATTTAACAACTGTGAATTTTATGATTGTGAAAACTCAATTTAAAAAGTAATGAATAATTTTAATAATTTTTTTTTCAATAGAATAGCTTGGTGTTTAGACATTTATGGCAATAGGTGATTTGTCACTTTAAGCCTTTCCACCGTCACACCTTTCTGGAGACATTCTGATATTGATAATAATAATTGCCTTTCCAACATCACACCCTTGTGGAGACATCCTGATATTGATAATAATAATTAACCCTTTACATAAGGATTTCAAATTATATAACATTAATGTTATAGTTGCTGCTTATGTACAAAATGAAATATTTAGGTAACTTAAAATCAGTGATTTAATAATAATAAAAATCATGGATTTAAAGAATTTAGTATTTAAATTAATAACATTATTTGTAACTAACTTGAATGATTAAATAATAAAAAATAGAAATAGTACTTTGAAAAAGGCATGTAATAATTTCAGTTTTTTTTTGCTATTTTTCCTTCACAAATATGAATTATACTTTGTATATTAATTAAAATTACACTAATGTTATACAAAACTATTTATAATATATAAATTATGATTTACTCAGTTTTATATCTTGATTTACAATAAAATACTTTTAATAAGGTTATTATGTGAACTTTTTGACAGTTTTCGACACTTTTTTGACATGTCATGTCGAAAACTACTTTTTGACGTCAAAAACTCAACCCTGGTTTATTCATATTTAATATTTCTCCAGAGTTAATAATTTGGTTTGGAATAACAGTTTCACAAAATAATTTTTATGATTTATGTAATATAGACGAAGTAACCTCGAAAAGTGTCTTCTTAATAAAGATGTATAATTTAAATAGCAACTTCGTTGATACTTTACTTCTTTTGCTATACAATGTATTCCTTCTGAGTTTTTAAATGATTATCATCCCTTAATATTGCTGATTTCTGCAATGATTCACTTGCATTATATGTTAAGCACTGTGAAAGCTTTTATCTCTTCTTTTCAAATTATATTTTTCTTTAACATATTGTTCTTTTTTGCATATTACACTTATGTCAGAAAAAATGCCAGTACTCGTTAAAAAAAAAAAAAAAACATACGACAATTTAACCGAAGTGTTTTGACTTCACTGGTACATTTTTTTCTTTTTAATTGTTTTTAGCTTTTGCAATCTTAGTTTTATTTGTAAAACACATATAACACTATCGATGATATCCATTGTTCGACTATATATTCAAATTAATAGGGATGAAACGGATAGTGATTTTGCCGGATATCGAATATCCGGAGCTCCTTTGCCTGCCGGATACGGATATCCGGCATTAGTTTTGTGTTTTGTTGTGTTGTATATTTCTTCTATTTTTCTTTATTTTAAAACAATAAAATATAAACGTATTTTATATACTATTCTTTTAAACACATTTTAAATATAATTTACTTAGCATATTTATCTACATTCTATTTATCTGTGCGATATTGCGATGAAGAATAAAACTTAAGTCTAACATACTCATTACTACACTTGCAATTTGTCACAAAAATATAGGTTTTGTTCAGAATTATAAAACAAAAACTTATCATTTACACATTTTTTACAGTACTAAAAATGTGTGCTTGATATGTATTGAAAAAAAAAAAAATTAAACAAAATATTTTACTAATATAATCAATCATAGTTGAAGGGTTGGTTATTTTTATAAGAAAACATATATATTGTGGCCATCACACACCACTTACTGTTTAAATTGTGCAAAAGTTTAACCATCGCTTCACGCAATAAATATTTTACATATGGAGTTTGGTGCAATTTTAATCAATAGATGCTGAGATGTAGGCTTGTGAAAAATCATAATAGCAGATCCACTTGTCAGCTCAGTTGAATGGAATTTTTGTCACAGACACACATGCACAAACACAAATTTTTAAAAATTGATCAAACCAGGTTCTGGACCTCCTTAAAATGTGTAAATCCAGCAAAAAACAAATGTAGAAAATTTTTATGAATCCAATACTTTCGTTTGAGACATTTATAAGAAAACATAAAAGAAAGAAGCAAAAAAAAAAAAAAAAAAGAATCTAAAAGCTTTAATAGCTTAGTATGTTATGGCCATTACAAAATTTTCTTTTATATCACTCTACATTACAAAGCTACACACTATTCAACATGCACAGAAGAAAATAACAGCTTCACACAATAAAGATTTCAGATATGGAGTTTAGTGCAATTTTAATCAAAAGATTGTGAGATGTAGCCAAGTGGAGAATCATAGAAGGTGAGCAACAACTGCGACATCTGTTGGTCAATATTCACCCAAATTAAGGCAGCTTTCGTTCTCTTATTATTTATCTTGCATATCAAGTTAAGTGGTTATAGATGATGAGATTTAGCCTTCCTATTCACAGGGTAAATTGCAGCATAGTATAGCCACTTATTGGCCAATATGCACCGAAATTGAATCAACATGATGTTTCATAAAAATGGCCCTCTCACATACCAAATTTTGTGTAATTATACACAAATAAATCCAAGATAATTTTTCCATTCACAGGAAAATTGCAGTATAATAGCATCGTCTATCGGCCGATATGCACAGAAATTAAACATATTTCATAATAGCCCTGTGACATATTTAGTCTTTTTTTTTTATTATTATTATAAACAGTAGAAGAGACATAGTCCTCCTTTAAATGGGAGAAATCACAGTAAGGTAAATGCCCCAGTAGTGGGCCACTTAAGGGCATTTTCTCAATTACTATAAAACTTTCAAGAAGTTTTGCTAAACTATATTTTTTTATGATTGTTCAAACTCTTATCTATAATAATAATCTTCTAAAATATCAAAAATATTGTAATATCAATTTAAAAAAAATTAAAAACTTGGATCACTCTATGCCCCAGAAGTGGGCATAGCAAAATTTTAATGTACCAATAGTGGGCATACCAAAAGTGAGCCACCCATACTTTCCAAATATCCTTAAAAGAAAGAATAGAAACATTATACACAGTAATAATAAGACTAGATTAACATTTTTGCACTGTACATATACAATAAAAATGGCTTAATGTTGATGAAATCTTTTATGCATTCTTGCCACATGAAATTTACATTTTTTCTTCAATAGGCAATTTTTTATTATATGTGAATGTCAACTGTCTGTCTTTCATCTTAAGTTCTGGTTGGGGTATTACAGATAATAAATCTTGATATGTTATGGTGAATAAATAATTTTTGACAATTACAAAGTCCTTTTTGGTCTTAGTGGATTTTAACCCCTGAACTTGTATTGATTTATGTTTTATATCTTGAATTATGCATAAATATCTATATTTTTGTATATTTCTTCTAGGGTACGCCGATTTAAATCAGCTTGATTAAAATCATGATTAAAATCACTTTGATTTTTTTAAAAAAATCATTGATTTAAATCAAAAATAAAATTTTACAATTTTGGGTCAATATGTAGTTTTATATAGTCTTAGAACATAAGAAAACTTGAACTTACTTGTTATTTACATCAAATACCCAATCCCCCCAAAAAATAAATAAAATATCTGTGTTTATTAATTTTAAAAATGATTCTTTTAATTTTCTACAACTCTATTTTTGTCTTTTTTCTATTTGTCTATTTTTATTAAACCAAATAAAAATATTTACCAGACCATCAGAAATGAAAAAGACAAAATAAATCCTTTGGAAACCTCCGGAATTTACAGTATCCCTTATACCAAAACAAATAATGAAACCGGTTATTACATAGGCATGACCAAACGAAAAATAAAAAACCGTATTAAAGAGCATTCAGCTGACATTAAATTTGGAAAAACTACCACCGCACTTACCAAAATAAACGCCACCGAATCCATAAAAATAAATTTTAACGAAACTCGCAAACTGGCAGATTTAAACAACGCAACATATGCCGCGAATCGCGAAACTATCGAAATTTTGTTTAACCCACTTACCTGTAATGGCAACGACCCAGCACAGGAAATTAACCGTAACTGGTGTAGAACCATCAGAACTACTAAAGATCAAGTCGGTAACGTCAACACAGCAAAGCAAGCCGCCACCGTGCAGCCTCTGATGATGGGAGGGGCCCCTTCCCGAAAGTGCTAAGGCTATAATCAAGAAGTATGTAAGGTCTTCATTTATTTGCAATATTTAAATTTAAGGGTTTCAGTAAAGATGATTTGACTAGTGTAAATGAAAGTATGTTATCTCAGTGAATACAAAAATTTAACATTAACAAACCAATTTTATTCATAGAAGAAATATGTATAGATAATAGTAAACATTTTATAACAATGACAAGATTCAAATTACTTTTTTAGGTGCAGATCAGATACACACATTTGATCATTTGATGGAGCTTTAACAAACAGTCCTGTAAAACTGTAGACATAGATCTTTCTTGAAATACACAAAACTTTTATTAGTAACATTAAAATATTATAGATGACATAATCAAAACATATTAATGTAGATATGATGTCTCGTGGTCGCCACGTTGACCAACGAGGAAAAGGGAAATCGCAAACACTACATCCCGTGGTCGCTGTGTTGACCAGCGAGAAAATCAAACAAAGATCTGCAGAAAGAAATCACAAGAACTTGAAGTCCATCATAGCAAACTGCACTAGTATAGGTATGAACCTGCCACTATTTAAACTATAAACTGTATAAAGATTTTAACTGTATAAAAATTTAACTCATTTAATTTAAAACTTAACATATTTCAGCGCTAAAGGCTGTAAACAATTAACAACATCATTGAAACTTTTTAAAATTAAAAACACAAAAACTAACATCGATTATCAAATTCATTCTTTCATAGTTTCAAAATCGTGAGATGAAGAAAACAATTAATGAGATTAAACTCATTTCAACTGTAAAAACTTAACATCATTGAAGCTGCAGCAACAAAAAAAAAAAAAAAAAAAATTAAAGGCAGCTATCAAATCTCAAACTATACAGCCATACTGGAGCTGATAAAGCTGTCAACTGCCAAATGACAAGTGCTCAAATGCCAAGTGCGAAGTTATTCAATTCGCCGCGATCTTTTATACTACCCAAAGTCAATAAATCTGCATATCAACAAACATCGATAATGCCACCCAACGGTCAAAGCCAAAACATAATTTATAATAATTATTTCTCAAGTAGTGGCAACAGCAAAAATAGAAAAGTTATGCAGGCCAAAAGTGGCAACGATATAAATGTAAAGGTAAACAAACATACTATGTATTGACACGCGAAGTATTTTAAGCAGGCGAAATGAACTTTAACTGAAGGAAAATAAATAAATATCCATTAACTTCAAAAGAAAAGGTAAGTTAAAGCTTTTTTCAAGAAAATAAATGTATTTACAGGGGTGTTTGTGTTCTGTGTTTTCCCCTGATTTCAGGGTTTTTACTCTAACCCATCTGTATTTTCATATTTCCTATAAAGTTATTTTTTGCTTTCTTTGTTTGTTCATTTGTTATCCAGCTGATATGTGAAGGAAATGTAAAAGGATTGAGGACTTCTGGCCTAAATAGTTTGAGTATTATGTGATATTTTGGGTTTTTTCTAATTTGAGGCTCTAATTTTCAGGGTTTTTACCTTTGAGTTACAATCACCCCTGTATTTATATATAAGAAATTAACACATTTTTATATGTGAGGACATTGATAATTATCAGTGTATACTCGGGCCGGGCCTGGAGGAAATTTTAAGCCCTAGCCCGGCCCAAATCTTTTTCTAAATTCCTCGTTAATCAACGAAAAAGAAAAATGATAAAATACTTTTTCAGTCATTTATTTTACATAATTTTACAGTCTGGTATGTCACATAAAATTTTATTTTGTTAAAAGGTGTCTGTAACTACAATTTAATTGTCTATCAGCTTGACTGTTTGCGATCTGATTTTCCACAAATATTTTAATCATGTCTTGATATTAATATATTTCATTTAAAGTAATATTAGATGGTTTCTAATTCAAAATAATATGCATGTTACTACCAGTTTGCATACATGTAACAAACAAAAGATATTAGATACGTTACTGTATATAAGGCTTTGTTTTCTATGGTCTGTAGTGTTTAGGTGGTATGAAGGCTATAAAAATCCTTCCGCTGTAATTTTTCCTCTAAGGCTTCTTTTTTTTTTTTTTTTTCTCCGGGGCACTGGATGAAAGAAGCATCAATTTTAGCATCTGCAAAAGCATCTTTTATTGAATTGGTTGGATTAGCATTAAAGTTTTGTTTACAGGATCACATGAAAGATTTGGATACATTGTGGTATATAACAGGAAGTGGTTGAAAGTGTATTTTTAGTACTATTAACCATTTTAAATATCTTCCTATATTGTTTGAGGAATGCTAATATTTTCGATTTGACTTTTTGTCTGTCTTCGTGCCTTCTGTACGTCTGTAATAATGAAACACCGTTTATATATAAATATCTTGTAAACATTCAGCAGTTTTGTTAAAGAACATTCTATTACTTTGCTATATAAAACCTCTGCGAAACACATACTAAAAATCTTTTTCGTAGAAAGGCATTTTTTTTTTTTTTTTTGGTAACTTTAAATATTTTTGAATCAGGCCGGGCCTGGGCTGAATTTTTTTATTTCATACCGGGCCGGGCTGGATAAGCAAACCTTTCCAATGGGCTGGGCCCGGGCCTGAAAGTTTCGGCCCATGCAGACCTCTATAAATATATAATTATTTGTAATATGAAAATTGTACATCGTAGGTTTAAAATATTTTGCTTTTGTTACTAGTTTTAATTTTACACAAAATAACTTGATAAAAAATTAAATTCAAAATTGTGATAAAATACTGAATAGAATAAAATAGGAATTCATTTTCAGTTTAGGCCAAACCAATATTAAGAATATGAAGGTCGTTTAATTTTTAATTAATTATAATTAATTACTATTATTTTGTAATAAGTTTTCTTTCAGTCTAAAACTGTTCTCTTTTGAAATAAACTTAAAATTCAAACCCAATTAACCCCCCCCAAAAAACCCACCTGGGCTGGGCTTTTAAAAAAAAACCCGGGTTTTTTAAAACCCTGCTTCGAATCTTACATTGTCTTTTGGTCCCGTAAGTCATGATAAATATAATTCCCAATAAAAATGTATTTTTTTTTTTTTAATTCACATATTTTTGTGAAAATTGAACTGTAGCTTTATAATATGCTGTCTAGGCCAAATATTAATTTAAAAGTAATGTGAATGAAAATTTGAAAAAGTTTGAAAATTGCAATCCCCCCCCCCCCCCCCCCCCACACACACTATAAAACACGTGACATCTTAATTGGTTACAATCATTTCCTTTTTCATCATATACAGTCGTCTGGCAGTTGCCACCAACATTTCACACTTTAGTTAATTTTAAAAAATCTAATTGTTGTATCGATAACTTGCTTGCACTCTTAGATTCAGAAAAATAGTCCCTTTCATTTGGTACCAAATTCGTAACGATTGGACTAATATTTCTAATTTATTTTCCACCTTTTCTGCTTTTAACTCTGTTAAAATATCTATTTTTATGCAATCGCGGTGAATTCTCAGTCATTGAGATTGCTTTTTGATTAGACATATATCGACATTTTAATTAATATCTCCACAACTAATTAAAATTTTTAAATTCTGTTTCCAAGAGACCCTCGGGAAGGCTCCTGAACATCTGTATGTCAATTCTTGTACTTCGTTCAATAGGGACTGAACGTATAGAAGAACAGACAGACAAACCTTTCCTTTTATTATTATAGATACAAGCAAAATATATTTATATAATCATTTTGAAATTCTTTTCTTTGAATTAATTGCAATCATAATCTTGATTTAATTTTTTACAAATAAAATATTTATGTGAATTTTATCGATTATTCCAGATTTAAGTTTTTATTAGCATTTTTCTTTAGTTTCTGCCATGCTGATTTTCACCTGTTATACCTAACCAGCAGTTTTTAACTGCCCTGGCAGAAATTTACCAGCCCTGTTTGCTAAATCCATAACCAATACAGTTAATTCTTAGTTCAATCCCCACCTATCATGAAAAATGTTTCCTAGCCAGATTTTATTTCCTTATCTTTCAGTATAAATGTGGGAAGAAACAAGAATAAGAAAATATTTAATATATTGCGATTATAGAAATATTTATTTAATCAAAGAATTAATAAATATTGAAGTTCTAAGTATAAAAAGGGAAACTATTCATATTGACAGTAACTTTTATATTTCTCCCCTGTAAACAAAATTAGTTTAAATCTGTTCAGATTATAATGCATATACTTAATTCATTTTGTGTATTACTTTAATATCTTAAAAGTATCAAATTTAAATGAGAAATGTCCTTATGCCTATAATATATAGGATGTTTTTATCATATTGTTTACTTATTTTATTAGATGCAATAATAATAATTTTAATGTTTTTAAATTTTACTAAAAATTGCTTTTGTTATAAAGACAATAGTAATATGAATTATATAATGTATTAAATTAACAGTAAGATGTGAGTAAGAAAAGGCCAATAAAGACGGGCTTTAATTGAAAAAGATCGGCTTTTTTGCAGCCCTGATATAGAGTACAAAGTAGATATATGTGCTTCTTTCATAACTGCAAATCCATGGAATTTGGATGGTTCTAAGACCCAGTTTTGTTTTTATAAAAGTAGGTACTCTTTATTAAACAAGACAATTTTTTTTTTATATTAAAGATCCTTTTTCTTTAATGATTTTCATTTGTTCTCTTTTTCCTTCTTTTAAAGGATGAAATTGTGCATTCTAAATAAAGACTATAATTTCAAGATTTATTTCTAATTGATTTCTGGATTGCTAAAACTGAATTCTGGATTCAAGGAATAACATTTTCTCTAATACTTCATTTTTTCAAATAACCAAATTGTTTAACTTTATTGAAAATGTTGTAAAAATAGTTTATAAATAAAAATATTCCATTTTATTATTATTATTATTATTTTCTTTTAAAAGGTTATTTATTATTATTATTTACAAAAAATATATTTACTTTTGAAATTTAAAATAAAATCATTGTTAATTTCTGAGGGAGAACAAAATTTAATCTGGGTTTGAATTTTCAAGACCCATATTTCTGAAATTTCTATTTTTTTTTTTTTTTTTTTTTTTTTTTTTACATGATGCTAAGCTCTTATTTTTAAATCTTTAATATTATGTAGAGATGTAAGGTGAGAACATTCTCTGAGAACAAGAATATTCTGTGAATATTCTCTGATGCTCCAAATTCAGAGAATAATTGAGAATATTCTTATTTTTCTTAAATATATAAAAAATTTTCATGTTTATAACTTAAATTATAAAACTTTTTCATAATTATTCAATTTTAAAGGCACAACTAGAACAAATAAACTTTATTTCACAATATTCTGTTTACAATTCATTATAATTTTCAATGGGAGAATATTCTCCAGTAAGCTCCACAAAGCAATTTTTCTAAATGTTCATTATTTATTCCATGACAAAAGCATTCAATGGCAAATAATGAATAATAATTATTTATATTGAAATACAAATTTCAATTTTTTTTTTAATGTTTAAAGATTTGCATTTGTAACAAAACCATCACTAAAATTTGAAATTTAAAGAGAGTATTCTCCTCAGAAAGATTTTTGAAAAAAAAAAAAAAAAAATGGACTTATTTAATAAATGTAATTTACGCAATTCATATTTCTGTAATTCTTATTCTATATATAAACTATAGGTTTATTATCTATTATATTGATGATTTTTGATTAAGCAGTAATTTGATGTTATGTGCATGAAAATTAATTTGCTTGAAAAAAAATTCCTGAATCATAAAAAAAAGTTTCTAATTTAAAAATGAAATTGTTCTTAAAAGTTAGTAAATTTAAATTAGACAACATTTAATAGTAAAAATTGTCACATAAAATCAAAGTTAATAGTCAACTTAATTTTTCGATGAAAGATCATTCATGCTACCTTCTTTAATTACAAACAACTTATCTAGTTCTTTATCTTTATCAACAACATTACTTTGTTTAAACTCAACTGTTTCTGCTCTTTCTTTGGCTAGGATCTGATTATTTCGCAGGTACATGGGGCCAGTGCCCTGGGCACGAAATTTCTGAGGGGCACAAAATTTTACTCACAGCTAAAACTCTATGATTTAAATGTCCCAGTTTTTCCTTCAATCTGTGCTTTTTTTCGTTTATATGAATGAAATTTCAAATTAACACAATGGGAAAGTTTTATTCATCTTTGGGAACAAAAGGAGAGAGAGATTATTTCAGCATATATATATATATATATATTTCAGCTATACACAATCTTTCTTTATAGTTTATTCTTTACAGTTATACATTATGTGATGCATGTTATGTTGATTCATTATATATTGAATTATATTACTTTGTATTTTTAGCTGTTATTTTTATATATCATCCTTTTTAAAAACTGATATAAAATCAAATTTTATGAGTTTTTGTTATGTTCCTCAAAGAATAATAATAATAATAAAAATAAAAAAAAGTTTTAATTGTATTTATTAATGATTTTTTCTTCTTATTGTCATTCTTATTTTTAGGAATTATATTAAGGGAGTCACTTTTTGGAGCCTGTAGTGAAGCTGAAAAATATCCTGGACAGGCAAATTTTGTTTGTAAATTTTGTGGAAAAGGTTTTAATTATAAAAGTCATTTCAGAAAGCATCTATATGTGCATACAGGAGAAAAACCATATTCTTGTGATACTTGTGGGAAAAGATTCAACCAGAAGAGCAATTTGAATGTGCATCTTCGCTTACATTTAAAATAGCATTTGTTGTATTATACTAATTATTAAATGTAATTTCAAGTACTACTGTGTTTCATTTAAAGTAATATTTTTAATATGTAATTTCAAATTATTTATAATGAGAAATAGGCACACAAGGGAAGTTATGGAAATTAAAATTTTTTAAATTAAATATCACAATTTAGTTTAATTTGTTAATAGATTATTTGCAATTAGAATAGTGTACAACCAGAGCCTCCTTAAGTAGATGCCTAGCGAGTCGCTCGAAAACTTGGCAACGGTACAGGAAGAACATAGCCAGTAGATGGCGCTTGATACCATGTCGTAAAGTTCTGTTTATTTCCGGCAATTCAATTGACTTTCAATTGAGTTCTTCATGGTTTATGTTTTATTAATTTAATAAATGTGAGAGGTTTTTTCTTTATAATATGGTGTATTACGTCGTTCCATTTTGTAAATCGGACAGTCACCGTGAAAATATATGTTTTCAAATGGCCTGCAAATATTTCAAGACAAGGTATGTAAACTGCATAAGTAATTTTTGAATATCAATAATATTTTTCACAAAAAACATTATTTTTATTTATTATCGTAAATTCTATGATTAAGACAAAGATAAATTTAAAAGAAATT
The DNA here is from genome assembly GCA_963930645.1 of Salticus scenicus. NCBI lineage: Eukaryota > Metazoa > Arthropoda > Arachnida > Araneae > Salticidae > Salticus > Salticus scenicus. The sequence continues at coordinate 168,387,941 of OZ005654.1, read as the reverse complement.
ATGATATAAAAATTCGAAGGGTTGACACCTCTGTTAGTAAGTTAGATTTAACAAATAAAATAGTTATGCTTATTATAAAATGAAATGAAATTTTTATTTATTAATGTAGGAATACAGAAAAATAACTTGTTCTTAGTTACTTTGAAGTAACTCTATATTGTAGTATTTTATAGTTTTATTCATAAATTACATTAGTAACTTATGAATAAAACTATAAAATACTCCAATATAGCAACAAGATTGATTTACATTTTTTTAATACCACTGTTTTTTAAAAACTTGTGTAAATGTGTATAAAAATTTGATTATTTCAGTTCAATCGAAACAAAAGTGTTGGGAATCTTGAAAAGAAAAAATAGAAAATTTTTATTTCTACTTTTGTTCTTTTTAAAAATATTAAATTTTAAGATTCATAACATTACTTTTATTAACCTTTTACCACACAAATGGAATATAGAATTAAAAATTCATGTAAAAATTAAATATCATGATTACTGATTTGAAAAATTATCAGATATGACAGAAATTATATGTATAATAAAGAAATTATATGTATAATAAAGACAGAAATTATATGTATATAAATATTTTTTGAAATAGAAATTCTCCACATCCATACACTCACACACACACACATATACTGGCTAATTGCCCAAAACTACTTTTTTTGGACTCATGAGACCTTAAAAATATAAATCAGGAGAAAACTCGATATCGAATTTTTGGACCGAACACAATACTTTCATTACGTACGGTAGTAGGGTAATGGAAGTAAAAATATTTCAAGGATGTTATTAATTTGTCCTTGAATTTGCCAATCTTTATCAAATTTTTCAAATTGAAACCTAATACGAGTTTTAAAATACAATTGTGAATTTCCTGCATTTGTTTGTTTTTGAGTTATTCTGATAATAAATATGCATATAAATCAATCACTAAAAACAAACAAACAAAAAAATGTTTTTTTGTATTCAGGGAACCCCAAAATGTGACTTTATTCAAAAACCTGAATTGAAAATAGAACTTCAAAAAAAAAAAAAAAAAAAAAAAAATACTTTGTTTACATTATAGGTTCAAAAAATTAATTTTCCTTCTTCAACAGTATTCGTCGACATAAAAAAAGTGTAGCAAAGCACTTCCGTCAATTACATTCTACAGAAAAGAACGTTTAGCTTAATTTTGGATAGCCCTGTATATTTTCAATAAACTATGTGCACATCAGATTGTGCATTTAAATTTAGTCTTATATGAAAAACACCTAACACAAAATGAAATACACTTTCAGCATTTTCCAAGTATATCCTAGATAGACAAACCGACGCACACAGACCAACCGCTAAAAACATTATTTTTCATTTCAGGAGACCTCAAAACATGCAAACATAACACAACTTTATTTCGAAACTGTCTATCAGTTTCGAAAGCATATCCTCTCGGAACTGGTGGAGCTAATAAAATCTTGAAAAAGAAAAAAACTTTGTGCGAGAGAAAACTTATACTCAAGAAATCCTTAATTTTAAAAATTTAAATCTTAATGGTTATTTATTTATTTTTTGTGACGGACTAGAGAACAGATTGTTTTCTTCTCCAATTTTTATTACTGAATGTTAACTTATCTCGTTAATGTGCTGGTCTATTTTTCTTATAAATAATATAAAATTCTCGATTTAAGAAAAATAATTCACACCTAATAAGGTAAAAATGTAACGTAATGGACATGGGAAAAAAAAAAAAAAAAAAAAAAAAAAAGACATGATTTTAATAATTTATCATTATAAATTATTCATTCTAAACTGAAACACATTTAAAGTTCAGAGATTTTAATTTATATAAACGAAACTTTCATCTGATATCTAAATTAAAAAAAAATTTGAAATTTTTATTGAATAAATATATAAAAAATAGTTTAATCACGTGATAGACATGCCATGTTTTTGCTTATTTAATTTTAAATTTCGTTTTTTAATTAATAATATATTTAAAAAAAAAGGTGTTATTTATTAGATACGCTGTAATTCAATTAGTTGAAAAGCTAAAATAGGTCTTGTCCACTTCCAAAGAAAATTAAAGCCTATACTTTTTTAAATATAAATATTTGAATATTTTTTTGAAAATATTTACGATAAAGCACTTTCACATCATTTTTTCAAATTAAAAGAAAAAAAATATACAGTTTTGGACTTTAAATTGAAATTAATAGCTAGATTTTTAGATGAAAAATATAACTTATCTATGAAAGAGAAGAAAATTGTTGCTCTGCGTAGGTGCTGTCACGTAGCATTAGTTTTGTTTTTTAAATGTTGCCTAATTTAACATTGGGATTCGCTGCGCGTGGAAGGCATCTACTTAAGGAGGCTCTGGTACAACAATCATGGAAATTTGTTTGTCCAATTAACAAGAGCACTAAATAAATACAGATATTAATAAAATTAAATACATATATTTTATGCAAACTTTACTACATATCTCAGTGATTTTATTCAAAAACAGTACAACCACTTCACTTTAAGATTTTCTAAATGCAAACTGTGTGTGTTACTTTAATACTAAATTACCCCAGAGGTTCAGTTGAAATTTTTAATAATTTAAGCAAATTATGTAGTACATGGTTTTTAACATATAAGAGTAAAATGCACCCAAAAATCTGTTGTTCTTCTGAGATTAAAACTAGTTGGCATAGGTGGACTCTGCTCAGATCCCCATCATATTTATGTTCTCATAAATTTCTAGTGCGAGGCATATTATAATCATGTTAAAAGAAATGAATTTGACAGAATGAAACACATGCCTAATAGGCTATCCACTGTTCTTCGATATATTTATATTATTTTAATCTATTAATTTATTTTATCAGGGTCAATTCCGTTGTTCAGTTTTCATGCTACTATTTCCAATGCAATAATCCTCAAAATTCATATTTATATGAAAAATTTACAATTTCGCTATGTTGATAAAATCGTAAATTACGAATAATTTATGAAAATTTCTTATTAGAATATTTGTATTCGATCATGTTCAAATAAATATCATAAATGTAATTTTGAAGATGTCTAATGTATTTATGATTCTCAAAATGGAAGTTGATGCTCAATTTTGCCTTATTCTGACATGTTAAGTAAATCGTAAATTCCAAATAACTTACGAATTTTTTAAATTGGAAAAATTCTAGTGTATGATATTCATGCCAGTATCCTGAATAATATTTCGAAAGTGGTTTGACATCTTTACGATGAAAATATCCCTCAAAATTGACGTTTATGTGAAATTTTGCCCTATACTGCCATGTTAAGAAATTCGTAAATTTCCAATAACTTGCAAAATTTTCAAAGTAGCCTATTTATAGTTACTGATGTTCATTCCGGCATCTAAACTGATGTTTTAAAACTGGTATGACATTTTTACAGTAAAAAGTTTCCATTTAGTGCACGTTTAAGTGAATTTTTGTCCTATTCTCCCATGTTAAGAAAATCGTAAATTTCTAATAATTTACGAAGTTTTTAAATTCGAATGTTGCAAATGAATAGGGTTCTTGCCAGTGTCGAAAGTAATATTTTAAAACGGATCTGACCTCTCTGCGACAATTTGTTCTTGAGATATCGTGTACACAGACTAACAAACTAACGGACTAACACACTAACAGGCACCCTACAGACAGACATCATAGAAATTTTGTCATTTTCAGATTCCTCACACCTGAAAACGTGTAGAAAAGTAAAAAAAACGAGGTCGAAAATTTTCACGATTACCTAAGTTCCCCATACCTATAGTATGATGGAGAACTAAAAAAGTAGGAATTCACCATAAATAAAGGGGAAAAAAAAAAAAAAAAAAGTCTCAAAATAATTAACTTGCCAGGACATGCACACCAAATTAGATCTTTAAAATGTGATGAGGTATCTATATATTGTACCCCAGCAATTCTTTCTTTTTGTTCATATTTTTTTATTTTTTCTGTGAAAATGTTAAGTAAAAGAGCCAAGAACATAATATAAAATAAAGAAATAGATTAATATATATATAATGGGATACCCTCCTCATCTCATTAAAAGTATTAAGAGCCTATAGAAAGACACTTCTCTTGTTTTAGACCTAGGTTTTAAAATTTCAAATAAAATAATAATAAATCAAGGTGTGTGACAGGGATGCAGTTTATCGCCACACCTATTTAACATCTATATTGACTATATCATCAGAATCTGGAAAAACAAAATCAAAACAGGAACAGGTCTTGAAACATTTTGTTTAACAATATACTATTTGCAGACGACTTATGTCTGTTTCAAGCAGGGTTGGCAGGTTTTTGACGCATGTCAGTTTTTGACAGTTAACTGTCATGTCAAAAACCCTGTGTCAAAAACTGTCAAAAAGCTCACATTTTACACTTCTTGGTATATTTTAACAATGAAGTAGTCATATTTAGAGAAATAAAAAATTGTAATTTTACAAAAGAGTGCTTAATTTATATGTCTCTCATGGTTAAAAATAATTCTTAGAAGTCTATTATATGTTTCCTATGAATGCTAATTATTTCTATTTAAGTACAGAAAATTTATATCTTTACAAAAAACAAAAGATCGAACATAGGAATTTGTATATTCTAAGGTAAACTACTTATTGCATTTTAAGTTATAAAAATTTTACAGTATTGTTTTTTAAAAAATAAACTCTGCAAAATATATGCTGATTGATAATTAAAAGGTGGCATAAGTATTTTACTCCAATGAATGAAATTATTGTGCTATTAAATATTGCATCATGTTCTTTCATTTTGAGTTATAATGGTGCATGATTAAAAATTTGAGGTATTGTATTGCATAGTTGAACTAAATTTTAATATTACATAACGCAATTTTAAATTAATTATTTTTAATGAAAGGAATAATCTCTTTCGTAAGTTACTACCTTAAAGGTATGAAAATCTGTGTTTATATGTATTGAAATATTATATTAAATACATTAAAATTTCGAGTGAAGTCACTCCAGATTTTTTAGTGCTAACTCTAGGCTAATTTGGCTGGGTGTTGCACCTGGTGGCTCTTTCAAACACGTTTTAGCACCCAGTGGCTCTTTTAAAAACATATTAGTACCAAGTGGTCTTTCTAATATTTTAAATGTTAGAAGCCTTTAAATACTTTTCTTCCTGATATGTAACCTTCTAGCAATAGTTTTACAGCATTCCTGGAAGAACAAATGCATATAGCCTACATATATGCAGGTAAAATTAGTAATTTACTTTTGTCACATACAAAAATCACAACACAGAAGACTGCAAATTATACCCGTTTTGAAAATAGTTTGCCCTTTTTATTGAATTCCCCCTGGGGGCTCTTTTATTCTAGAGTCAGCATTATTTTTTGTTTTTTAAATATTATGTTTGAATGCTAAAAATTTTCATTGAAATTTGAGCACTTAACATAATTTTAAAAATTAACCTACCATTGAATTCACAAAGTAATAACCTAATGATGCATTTAATATATTTTTTAAACCATAATAATGCTAAAGCAAAGAGGAAAAATTAATAATAATAATTAGCAGGAAAAATTTAAAAATTTTAAACAATTTTAATTTTGATTTTTTTTTATTCAATTAGTTTTAAAGAATTTTTAATATACTTCATTGTATTATTATAATTTACCACCTATATATGCAAATTTTTATAGCTTTAAGACAATTTACGAAAAAGATTTTTAATGTTCACTCTTTCCTTAAGATGATGCATTGATGTTTCCTAACATTTCATTTATTTTTCTAGAAAAATATATATACAAATAATGAATGTTAATTTATGTACTTAGTACATTGCAACTTAAAAATATGCATAAAATCATTTAACATTATACTTTAGATATTTCACATATGGTATTCGACAGTTTAAACCAGTTTTTGACACATGTCACGTCAAAAACCAGTTTTTGACGTCAATAAACCAACCCTGGTTTCAAGACTAATGAAGATAATTTGCAACGCGCAATTTTTATTCTAGACAAAATTGGAAATGATTATAACTTAAAGGTTTCAAAGTGTAAAACGAAAGTGATGGCTTTTGAAGGTAAAAAACCTATAAGAACAAAGATTATCTTAGAAAATAAACCAGTTGAACAAATTTCACATTTTAATTATCTAGGGTTTGACATGTCTTAAATTATATACAAAACAAGCTAAATAAGTTCCGATACATCTGCACTGCGGGACTATAAGAACAACAATAAGAAATACAAGAAAAGATTCCAGAGTAAAATTTTTCAAGACAATGACGATACTAACTCTTCTATATGGAAGCGAGACATGGATGCTCAAAAAGAGTGAGGAAAGAGAAATACAATCTTCAGAGATGAAAATTTCTAAGGAGTGTGAAAGGTTGTTCTATAATGGATAAAATAAGAAATGATGACATCAGGAAGGAACTAAAAATTAAGCCAATAATACATACTATAATAGACTATAGAAATAAGTGGAGTATATATATATATATAATGATGATCTATTAAGCATATATAAATTTTTAGTGTGCAGCTGTACTACTGACTTTGTGAAGGTGCCTCTTTTCTGAAAATTGATTTTGTGAAGGTGCCTCTTTGACAAAGGTCAACTTTGTGACAATACATCAGTGCGGCACTAAAAGCAAAGAGGTGCCTTCACAAAGTCAATTCTCAGTAGTATAGATACACACTAAATTTTTTTATTTCTGTTTAACGTTAAGTCATTCAATCTTCAATAATATTTCAACAATCACTAGATCTAAATTGTTGTAAATTTTTTAATTTATATATATATATCCTTAATTTATATCATGTAACATAATTGTGGTTTTACTGTTTAATGTTTAAAAGTTAGGTTTAATTTTAATATGTAAAGTTTTTTATTATAAAATAAATTTTATGTCCATTTATGTGTGTATATATATCTAAAACCTGAGTTATGAAAATTTATTTTATTTTACTTGTAAATATATATTTTTAAATTCATTATTGTTTAATCAAAACTACCTAAGTACAACTAACAAAATATTTGAAATATATTTCCAGTAACATCAAATATTTTTACTGTCTGTAACTTAAAATATATATATATATATTTATCTGTTTTTTAATAGTAATGTGGAAATGGTTTTGTATAATTTTTTCAATATGCAAAAAGACAATATTAAAGGATTAGGAAACTCAAAATATTACTGAACTGTCAAAAAAAAAGAAGAAAATTGTAACTGTGTGTAGAAATAAGAAATTTTCATTATCTTTACATTATTGAATAATAAATTGAATGCAATTTCTTTTACTTGTAGATCTTACTGTGTATTGTCTGTATTGAAAAGGATTTTATTAATATACAAATTAATCGGATCAAGTTATTGCTTTTTTTGGCACCTACTAAGATTATCAGGGATCTTTGAAGACCTGAAGCATGATATAATACCTAATTTTTTATTAAAAACATAAATAAATAAATAAAAAACTAATAAAAATATTCTTGAATACTTCTACTTTAAGTGCAGATAATGAACATTGGAAAATAAATAAATAAATAAATATTTTATTTTTCATCAAAAACACCCACTTCCTGAAAATGCAAGCATTGGATTGATTAAGAAATTCATAACTTTTAAACAAATTAAGATACTTGAAAAATTTTGCATAAGAAAGTTTAAGAAGATATTTTTATGGGAAAAATCACAGACTTGATGGATAAGTATTTTTTCTGTACGTGGATTTCTAAGAAATGAGACAAAGAAAAATGGCTTGGGTCTCCAATGATCCACAGTAACCTGATCGGGTTAAGATTTAAAGAAATATCCTCTTTCCCCCTCAAAATAAATAAATAATAAAGTTACTTAGCTTTTTATTATGTTTTACTATCCATATACATATTTTTTAATTATTTATTTTTATTCATTATTTTTTTCAGGTGATATGCAACTGTATAGCATGCAGGGAGAAAATATCTCTTCTGAACAAAATAATTTGAAGTTTTCAACTACAACTAATTTACATACTATTTGTAAATATTGTGGAAAAGATTTTTTGTTTGAAAGTCGTTTGAGACGCCATTTGCTTGTGCATACTGGGGAACGACCTTTTGTGTGCAAATTTTGTAATAAATCATTTAATCAAAAAGCTTCACTTGGCCAACATATTCTGACTCATAGTGATAAGAAGCCTTATATGTGTAATATTTGTGGTAAACAATTTATAAAAAAAAGCATTTTCATTGCTCATTCTCGAATGCATTCTTGTCCATGAGCAGAAAGCTATTTCTGAATTTATATAGCTATAAGTGTTTTATTTATTTTTTTAATGAGGAATATTACCTTTTTTTTTAAACATGCTCTCAATGACAAATATTTATGTACTGTAAAATGCTGTTTCAGAGCTACATTTATTCATGTTTACAACGTTTTATTTAAATGATTGTTTTAAATAAGTTTAGAATAGGGTTTAAGAAACATAACTGTAGGTTGCCACTGGGGACCTGAATGCTTTAACTGGCATTGACATCCCCCGTTTTTTTTTTTTTTTTTTTTTTTTTTCCCTCTTCCTTTTTCTAAAAGAAAAAGTAAGAGCAAACTTTCAATGACTGTTTGTTTATAAATGTTTGCCTAAGATTCATCCTTTGAATATTTTTTTAAAATATCCTTATTTGAAGTTTAATATTGTTAACTTTATCCCAGACATGAGTAGTACTTATCAACAAGCTAGTGTTTTATTGAATCCTTTTCAAAATTTATAGAGTAAATCTTAAATAGTTTGTGCAGCTCGTTTTCTTCCTGTAAAATGCTTTAAAATCTCTTTAAAACTCTATATGAAAAATGCTGATGAAGCATGATCTGCAGTGTGTTGATGCTGCTGGTTGCATATAACTAAAACTCAAGATATTCTTATTCTCAGCCCGGATGAAAATAGTTCACCAGTAGAAGTCATTGAGCTTCGTTAAAGTTTATTGTTTGTTAAGGTAGTATTTACTACTATCAATCAATTTCAGAAACACTTATATGAAACAGGTTAAAATAGGAGCTCATCTCTTTCATGATAACAAATTAACCCTTTTAGTGGGGACTAAAATTACTGAACCTATATGAAGAATGCTGGATGGATTTGCTAAGGTTTAAAAAAGAAAGTATTAAAAATCATAATAACACTTATATATAAAACTTTGTATTTAAGTGGGGAGGGGGGGGGGGATATCTCTTTACTAAAACAGTATTTGAACATAATAAAAAACATTTGGTCATAGCTCTACTGTGTTCCTTATGTCAAGTATCAATGCATGTCTTATTGTCTTATATTTTAATATATGTGCAGTCTCCGCATCAAACAACAAGATTAATCCACAAAAAGTTTAATCCACAAACATTTTTTTTATCCTTTTGTAAATTAAATTATTTATAAAATTTTATAAGTTTATTTTGAGTTAGTTGTCTTGTGATGCATATAGAATGGTACTATTGCATACACAACAATAAATTGTTGTTAGCACTTTTAGCAAGTGTTGCAAATGCCTATGTCACTGTTCGATGCTTAAAGGGCTTAATTATCCATGGTTATATATAATAATTGTTACAAATTTATAAAGGTCGTTGAAATTCATAAATTTTGTATGTAACTAGAACATTTAATAGGAACATAGTATATTTATTTGATTTGATTGCCCTTTATTCAACATTGTCCATTGTCATTGATTTAATCTGATTAACAAATTGTTTATCATTCATATACAAAATTTTAAATAAATAAATAAATAAATATATATATATATATATATATATCAATTACCATTTTTGTTATTTATAAAATAAAATATGGTAGCGAAAATTTCAGTCCTGTTTTTGGCAGTATAATTATTTTAAGGATAAAAGTTTGGAAAAGTGCATTCCTGTAAATAAAGGCAGTACAAGTCAATTTCATGTTCTAGGTAAAATAATAGGGTGCTCCTGCCATGTGTATATATAAAGGTATATTTTTTTATAAACTATTTTTAAATGTTTATTTGTTAATTAATTTTATATTCTAAAACTCTTTAATATTAAATCTTACATTAATTGGCAAGCTCTTTTTCATGTCTCTAGGAGAAGAAATATACTACCAAAATTTATGCAAAGATATCCTATATCCTACTTGTAATTTTGTTTGTCATCTGTTTAAAATTGTAAGTGAATGTATTTTAATTTTATTAAGATTATAAATTAAAAAAAAAAAAAAAAAAAAAAGCATGTTTAAATGAATATTTTAATGTAATTTTTTTAAAACTATATCTCTGCTATATTCTAAAATTGTTATGTATGTATATTTATATGTGTTCTATTTTTGTTTAAAAGTCTGGTTATAGCTTTTTATTTATATTAATAAAATGTCTTTATTTTCTCTATCACTCTTTTCTTAATAGTTGAAGAAAAATATTGCTAATCTAATTTATTCATTTTCATGCCATTTTACTTTAATGATAGTTTTAAAATTTCTTAAAAAAAAAAAAAAAATGTACAGGGTCAAAGTAATTGAATGCAATTAATTGGGCGGAGATGACTAAAGGACAAAATGTATTTGTGTGCATGTCAGAAAATGAAGTCATATGAAGATTAACAGTCGTTATTAAATTATCCAAAAGAAAATAATCAATTATTGTTAAATTTACTTTTTTTTTTTTATATTTATATTCTTGATTATGATTTAGAAATTATAATCTTAAAACATATTTTTCTCTATATATATATTTTAAGGTATAAATTTGTATTAAAATTAAATAGTTTTAATGATTGCTTTTTATTCTCAGGAATTTTAGAAAATATTTTTCCAAATTCTTCAAGCGAAGTTAAATTACCAACAAAGCAGACTGGAAAACAGTTTGAATGTGAAATTTGTGGGAAAACATTTAAACAGAAATTACATCTAAGTGATCATAAATTTGTTCATACTGGTGAGAGACCTTATCGCTGCAGCTACTGTGGTAAAGGTTTCAAGCAGAAAAGTGTTCTTAAAGTACACACTGCTATCCATTCTGGTGAAAAAAGATATGCCTGTGATGTCTGTGGAATGCAGTTTTATATGAGAAGAGATTTGTTTAGACATTTTTCTGTCCATTCTAAAATATGAATAAAATATTTCCTTTTACAATCGCAACATAAATGGAATTGCATTAACTCAAGGGTGAAGCTTCTCAAGGGTTGCCACTGAATTTTTTTTTTGTTGTTGTTTGTTTGTTTTTTGAAAATGTTGCTTTTTTAAATTTTATGTTAAATTACATTATTTTTATAGACATTTCTCGTTTTGAATATTTTATAATGTATTAAGAATTCTTTACTTACATCATCTTGAAATATCACTTATTATAAATACTTTTAACAATAACCATATGATATACCATTAATAAGTCTCTCTTTACCAGTGGCGAAGCGTCCATGGAAGCGATGGAAGCAGCACTTCCTTTATTTAAGTTTTAAAACAATAATTTCATTGTTTTAGGTAGGAAAAATGAAATAGTATTTTCAGTTTCTCGTTTTCTAGATCCAATCTCGTGATGGCGAAAAACTTAATTGATTCTTCCTCTGCTTTTAGTTGCATGTATCTTCAGTGCTTCCAAGAATTTCTGAATCACGCTTCACCCCTGCCCATCACCATTCATTTTGCAGCCAAGTAGTTTTCAAGGTTTTTGCATGTTAGATAGTTTCACCCCCTATTAATTGCTGACATTTACAGCCCTGTGGCAAGATCTTTTTATGCTTTCTGCAACAAGTTTTGATACTGCAAATCTTTTTCTGCAAGACCATATTATTTAACCCGTTAACGCCCAAATTAATTTTGCAAAATATTATTAGCTGATTATTTCACTTCTAAATTAATCTAGACAACTGACAGTAAAATATATTAACTTAAGCAATTCTTCTGATAGTTTTAAATTTAAAGCCTATCCTCGTTTATTGACATTTAGTGTTCTAGCGATAAAACTTTGAGATAGAAAAACTTTGATATAACAGATTAATTTACTATTATATGTTGACAAAGATCTCAAAAGTAAAGATTATAATATATATTATTATTCAACTTGATTTAAGTTAGTATACATGCACAAAAAGCAAATGTATGTGCGACGAATGAATAATCATAAAATGACTATCCAAATTATGAAATAATAGTTGGCACATAAAACTTTCAGGGATCATTTAGAGTGATGCTATAAACTGACACTAAAAAGCAGAAATCATTCCAAGAAATCACAAAAATATACGTGCCATTTTATTAGCTCTCCTCAAATGAGGACACTGGGTGCTAATAGGTTAATAATAGCATATTTTCTAATATATACATATAATTATACAGTGGTGCCAACTTATATGGGCCCGTGGGGCTCAAGCTCACCCAATAATTTACTCTTCGAGCCCACCCAATTTTCATTATTCTGATTTATTTAAAAAAAAAAATGGTTGTCAGCAAAAGTTACAGTGTAAATGAAAGTGTGATGTAGTAATCTTATGTATATTTTTATTTTGTATTATTTTTTTAATTATAATCTATTTTTAATGTTTCGTGAAGTAATTATTTGTGTACTCAGTTTAATGATTAATAACTGCTGAATTCTCTTTTTCAAAACGTATAAAAGAAAAACTCTTAGCAAGCAAAATTTCATCACTTCATCTTCTAAAAAAAATACCACATAGTAGCTTTCATTCTTGGCTGCAACATACTTTTAATCATTTGGTCAAATTATTCTTGTGGCAAATTAAATAAACGCCAAATTGTTTCTCTCCATTGAAATTGGCTTGAATTATTATTGTCTTTCGATCGGTCCTTGAGTGAAGATGCTAAAATTGTGATTCTGATAAAAAGATTCGATAACAGGTCATCTTTCCCTTTTTTTATGCAGATATATAGTTATCTAACAAAGTTATCCATTGAAGAAAATTCAGAACATGTTATCAGATTGGTGAATATATATTTATTTGCATTGTTTGTTGCAGGCGATATATATTTTTTTTTAAATAACCCTTGATTCGGTTATTTAGAGGCATTATAAAAAGCAGCTTTCACAAATTAAAAAATTTGAATTCAATATTGTGCACAATTTACTTTATTGATGTTGCTACATAGAAAGAAGGAAAGCTGGCATGTTATTGAATCTTTTTATTGGTGTCACATAGGTGCCAACTTCGTTTTTTGTGGGAGACTTCCGATTTCTAAGTAAATCTTCTAGCTTTTGATTTTTTGATTTCCTTCACTTTAAAAAGAAAGTCGCAGATGTAGTTCGTTGGAAAAGAAAACTTCAATAACGATCAGTGTTCAAACGTTCCTCAGAAGCCTTTAGATTCTCAATCTTTCTACATCTACAATATAAATGTCAATATTCATTTTAAACTTGTTTTATGAGATCCAATATCCTATAAAAGAATAGAATTATTTAATATTTCTCACTCATGTAATTATTTTTTTCCCCTCACATCCTTTTTTTTTTTCTCTGACTATTGGCAATCAAACACTGTGAAAACCTATTGTTCCTGAATCTTTTTCCATCCACTGCATAAATATCTATATTAATGTTAAACTTGCTTTATGATGTTCTAAAACCTATAAAGAAGTAGAATTATTTAATATTTCTCACTCTTAAACTGTTTTTACCCTCCCCCTCCCTTCCCCATCTTCCATCAACGATTAAACGTTCTCCGATGTTCTAATTTTCTCAATTTCTAAAAAAAGGATCAGTGTTCAGAACTTGTTTTCTAAGTTCTGAAACCAATAAAATGATAGAAATGCACAATATTTCTCACATATGTTACTTTTTTTAAGGCATTTTTACTGAACTTGTTAAATATTTGTTTCTTCCTCAATAAGTTAAAAATGCTGTGGTGTCATCAAACAAAAATTATGCTGGTTCTTATGCAGGTTACATAACTCCAGTAATTAAAAGTGTAAGATTGGAGTTGTACAGTGCAGACTTCTAATACAATACATTATTTCCATTTTTTCCTCTTCAAGTTTAAAATATTGTGTCATGAATTTAGACTAGTAAAAGACACTTCTGAAATATATTTACTTTATGTAAAAAATATAAGTATTATACGAGAAAAAATTAGTATAGTACATAATGTGTACATGCTGATTATGTACTTTAATTTTACGAAATGGTATATTATTATTTTATTATACAGTTTAATCAATCTTCCTGTTTTTTGTGAAATCTAGTTTTTGAGCAGGAATCTTCCTATTTTTATCTGTCTGAAGGTAGCACATATGACATCACATTTTGTTTGTCTTCATTGAAAGGCTTATCAAAATGATCATAAAAATTTTAGCCAACTTTAAAGGAGAGAAATAATTTGGCATTTATTTAATTTACAACAAGAATATTTTAATTGAATGATTAAAAGTACTCTACAGCATTTAGACTGAGTTAGAAAGAACAAAAATGGAAGAAACCATATTATATATATATAGACTTGTCTTAAATTGGCATTAACACTATTTTCTCTCTCTCTCTCTCTCTCTCTCTCTCTCTCTCTCTATTTTTTTTTTTTTTTTTTTTTTTTTGAAGGTGAAATAATGGCATTTTGCTTGCTAAGATATTTACTTTCATGTTTTTATTTTTATTTTTATTTTATTGATTGAGAGAGAGAAAATTCAGTGGTTACTAAAAATTAAATTTAATACACAAATTATTTCATAAAACATAAGAGTTGAATTCAATTAAAATCAAATAGAAAAATTAAAAATACATGTCATTACTACATCACAGAAAGTTCTTTTCGCTATATCTTGTTTTTTTTTTTTTTTTTTTCATATGCAATATGTTATTACTCTGTGAATTTTATAAAATAAAAAGAAATATTTAAAATTGTATTATTATTTGTTTATGTAATAAAATAAATATATATAAATTAATAAGAAGTATTTATTTGTCTGATTTAATTTATATATATATATAAAGAAAAAAAAAAGTCTAGACGTGTAATTCCTAATATTACTTGATAATGCATAAATACCCTATTGATGAATAAACAATATATAGAAAACACACTTAGATAACCCAGCACACAGATTTGTATTGGATATTATCATTTATTTCACAAAATGATACAGTTTCATTTAGTGGCATACCAAGGGTAGGGCAGAGAGGGGGCAGGCCGTCCCGGACTTCTGAAGAAATTTTACCTTTATGTATCTGGTGACGTTCTCCTGCCATTATTTTCACCTGAAACATTCCATGCGATTCCACTTTAAGCCGAAGGTTACTGTATAGAGAGCCTTAATGTACAAAAAGTGATACTAACAACTCCAAAAAAAGAAAATATTATGCAAAGCATGATTAAGCAGGGTAAGCAAGACCAATGCATTGAACCTCTTGTTGGATTGGCTTCCGAAACAATCTTAAAACTTACTTCAATCTTCAATGCCTTTTTATAGTAACAAACTTAAAGAAGTGCAAGGGGACCTCAGTATAGGACAGGCTCCAAAAGGGCCTCCAGCGAGACTTCCGTCCCCAGGTCTTGAAAGGCATTGGTCTGCCACTGGTTTCACTAGTTAGAAATTTCTTGGAATTAGTAATACCAGGGTTTATACTCGTACAATTTAGAATTTGTTAAAAAAAAGTCAGGGAAAATAAAAATATTCATTAAAAGTCAGGGAAAATCGGTTATAAAACCTGGAAAAAGAAATATTTTCTTTCTCTCAAGTTATATTTTTCTTGTTTAGCTTCATATCAAAATTCAATTGATTAAGTATTGTGAAAATACACATGTAAACAATGATTTCTACCTGAATCACTATCATGGTCGACAATAATATGACACCATACAGTGGAAGTAGCTGTATGTTTTGTCCTGTCTAGAGGAGCGTTTCTTGTAATATGTCACTAATATTATCTTGAAAATTGTCTGGGAACTCGGGGAATTTTTTTTACGATATATGAGTATGAACCCTGAATACACACACATACATACATGATGAATTTGAATTAATCTACAGCTTTCTGGTCTGAAATGATTCTAGAATCGTTGCAGATAGCACCACTTTTTTTTTTATTGAAAAAATCAGGAAAAAGGAATTTAATAGATAAAGGCTTTCAAAGTGAGAACCTTCATTGGTGATATAGTACAACCTACCAACAAAAGTTTGTTTATAACTCCCTCCAAATTCAATCAAAACTTTTAAATTTTCATACCTGATCCCTTACTATTGCTCTAGAAGGCTAAGTCTATTTCTGAATGTTGCAAATCACTTCTGTAGCTATAGTGTTCCATTTCCACCACATCCATATAAATATAAAAAATGAAAATACAACCTCAGGTTAACATTATACTTTGGGAGACATTGTCAAAATGGGGAGGAACTGATACAAAATGAATTTCTTCTATATCCTCTCACACTGCACACATTTGTAGCATCATCTAATATGTTTTTGAGAAGTTATTTTGGTTCAAAATTGTAGGTTAATTAAAATTCACCATATTTATGTATAGATGAAATATTAGGAGAAAGGTTTTCTTACACCTCCTCCCCCTCCCAAACCTTTCTGCAGTTTGTATAACTTATTCACGCTCTTCATATAATTTTTACACATAGTTTTTTGCATGGAAACAAATAGCAATTCTAGGCAAAATAAATTTAAGACTATGATTAGCCTATTTTCTTATCTAAGAATAATCTAAGGTTTTAAAATTAAAATTAAGATTTGTTCATGGACTCATTTTTGAATTGTTTGTATAGTTTTTTTTTTTTTTTTTTTTTTTTTTTTTTCGATTTTCTTCTAATATAACAACTCATATGCACACATTATATTCATTGCTGTGATATTGCTATTTTATTTGAAATAAATATTTATTTGAAAATGGTTTGTTATTCTTGTAGTACATTAATTTTGATTTTATAATTGTTATTTTTTTTTAATATTGTTTTATTATTTTTTTAGAACATCAGGATTCTGGTATGCTTCAGGACAATCCTGTTATTATAAGCAATGTCACTAGCCTATCTGTGCCGAAGATTAAAAAACCACAAACAGTGTATGTTTGTGAATTCTGTAATAGAACGTTTGGATATAAGTCTCTGCTTGAAAGGCATGTAGTCAAGCATACAGGTGCAACTCCCTATAATTGTAGTAGCTGTGGTCGCTCATTTAGATATCAAGGTTCTGTCAGTAATCACACATGTAGGAAAGAGCTATCAAATTTAGATAATCAAACACCATGAAAATGAAAAACAGGCTAATATTTTTATTTCTGCATTTATAAATATATTAATTAATCATTCTGTACTACGTAGCATGCATTTGTTAAAATATTGGAATTTACTTTTTCTTTGATTTGATTTTATTGTGGCTCTAGGTATAATATTGTAAATGCTATTTAATGAAGGTAATGTAATAAAGTTTAAAGGAAAATTAAATTTATCTTACTAGAAATTTTTACTTTTTTCTTTTTTTAGAAAAGAGAAAGAAAAAAAATTCTGTTTTTCTTTACATTTTTCCTTTCCTACGCTTGAAACTTCAGTCACAGCTGTATCAAATCTTGAGAAATTCAGATATTTTCTTTATATCTATATGTAGGTGAAAGAGAGGCAAACTTCATATCCAAAATTCGATAGAGTATCGCACACAGTTTTTAGTAATGCAACTTTTTTTTTTTTTTTTTTTCAAATAAAAATTGTGGCCATTCTAATGCAGTGTTTTAAATTTATTACTGACCAAGTTATTTCAACTAAACATTTTTTTTATTATGACCTTATTCTTTTATTATGACGTTATAACTATTCTTGCATAGATTCAGCAATGTTAAATTTTGGTGATAAAATACTCTTCTATTAATATCTTGAATTAGATATATTTCAAGCCATCAATTTTAAAATAATACTTAATTTCCTGAAAATATTGCACTTTTTGTGATTTTTTTTTTTTTTTTTTTTTTTTTTTTCTTTTTTCCTCCTTGTAATTTTGAATAAGGAAATAAACTTTGTTTTATCTCAGCTTATTTCCATATATTTCATGTATACTTTGCTGCTTTTATGTGACTAAAGTAAGTATGCCGAATTTATAGATAGAACAGAAAGGAGTATTAATTTATATTTTCACAATTTATGTATTATTGTGAGCCAAAAGATCAAGAATCCACTAGTGTTTGTCACCCTTGACGAACACTGGTGTTTTAACATTTTTAATAACTGGGTAACATTTTTGATTAAAAATACTATATTTTCATTTAGAATTATGATGGTATAATTTTTATTTTAATTCGACTATCGACGCCAGTAATAGCAAGGGGTATTCGTAAATGTAAACAAATGTATTTTAACCACAAGAACGTGACCTGTATTGCACTTGTAACTTTTGTCTAGCTTGTTTAAATAAAGTCAGTCATAGTACCTTTAATTCACTTAGACTGATTTTAAACCACCTAAAATTTTTCATTGTATTTTTCTGGAAAAATTAAACAATGGCTCATAAACATATTTAGTTATAAAAAGCCTTTTCTAGTTTTCTGTTATATATTTTAGAAAAACAGATAGTACTTTATACATCTGTCTAATGTATTTTAAATTTTTATGATGTCCTGCTTTTGCGAAGATGTATTTAATTGATGTTTTAAAGTTGCTTCATACGAATTAGTTACAAACTATAAATATCATTTAAGCACTTTTTTATACATTTTATATAAGTATTTTATTGACCATGATTAATTAATTTTAATTCATATATATTCCGAAAATAATGAAATACAAAGACGTAATTTCATAATTAGCATGACTATGAGTCGGTTCAAAATTATATTAAGGCTTTTTGTTGTGTGAGATACAGGTGAATAAGAATTTATATAGAAAATATTAAACATAAAAAACATTTCTTAAGCAAGTTTTCTATTTATACATTATATTAATTATGTAAGATAAATAAATGAAATATATAAGAGAATCTTTTAATTAAAAAAAAAAAAAAAAAAAAAAAATTGTTTTTTTTTTTTTTTTTTTTTTTTTTGAGGGGAGTGAGAGAGGTAATTCAGTAGTATCAGCTTAATTGGTCCCTATAACGTTGAGAGATATTATCATACGAAAATAAAGCATTTTATAAAAAGATAGTAGCATTTGAGACATAGAAAAGTGGGTGAAGGGAACAGGGCAAATAAAAACTACTGGTAGAGAAAGAATTTTTTTTTTTACTCGTTCGTATGTCTATATATATACAGTGAAATACATTTAACACGAAAACGCTTAACATGAAAAATCAGTTGACTTGAAATGATATAGCAGTCCGGACAGTATACTATGTTATTTAATACAATTTTTTTCTTTTAACACAAAACAAAAATTGTTTAACACGAAAAAATTTCGCTTTTAATCTTCAGTGGCATGTTTGCTTCTACAGAGGTGCCAACATTTTAATTTATTCCAAAGCATTTTTAGACCCGCCTTTATTTCCATACCATTTCTTTCTTAAGAGTAACTTTTTCTTATTTTATCGTAGTTACATATTGAAGGAAAATAATCTATAAATAAATTGGTGTGGATTAAATTAAAAGCTCTGGTAAAAATGCTCCGGAATAAATTAAAATGTTGGTAACTATTCTACAATATGTTACCTTCGATGATCATGTGTTTACAGCAGCGACAATAAGATTTTTGACATCATTCATCATTAAAATGATTCCACTTAGGTAAATTTTTATTACGAATCTGACAACTGAATCAGCGATGCAGTTTCTGTCCCCTCTGCTTCAGAAAAGAAGAAAATAATGAGTATCCGCAGTTATTTAGATGCACATTCGAATTCAGAGATGAATAAAACAATATATAATCTTGATAAATTGTTAAACAATGTGGTGCTGAAAAAGACAAAAAAAGATATCTGATTTTTTTTTCCCCCAAAAAAACCAATCATATTTGTACTTGATTTTTATCCTAATGGATGTAAGTTAGTAGTATTTTTTACAGGAAATGGAAATAATAATTGATGACAGGGAAAACATTGGCCAATTTTGTACTTTTTTTTACGAATATTTTTTACACGAAAAAATATTTCGGTCCCCTCAGTTTCGTGTTAAACGTTTTTCACTGTATATAAAATTTAAAGGACTATTCTTTGCCTGTGTAGCATATATAGTGTTACATTAGTTGAAAGACTAAAAAAAAGATAATGGGAACTGCATTTTAAAAATTTCAGATTATGTATAAGCCTTTCTTAAATAGTTTAAACTTTCTTATAGCTCTTATTTACGTAAAAATAGTATCTTATTTATATTTTTTTATGATGGCTCAAAATCACCCATAATGACAGAGTAAAACTGAAACACATAAAAATATTATATTTTGTGTTTCTGGAGTTATAATTAAGTCTATATTTTTTCGTTCTTTGTCAATAATTATGAAAATATTTTGAGTATATGTTTAGGAGAATGGAAAATAGTTAAAATGTTAATCAAAATTGCTCTGTTGACTGTTGTTTTTAAATAATTAAAATTATAAGATGCAGGTCCATGATATTTGATAACATTAGCTTGATGTGTAGAGTAATACTAGCAGACTTTGCTCCCTTCACTGGTCCCTATATTTAAATAAAATACGAAAAAATCCACATCATTATCAATAATAAAAAAAAAAAAAAAAAAAAAAAAAAAAACTTTGAAATCAGTCGAAACTGCAGTTAATGTTCCCGTTGTCTTCTGTAATAGCTTTCCGTCCCACAATATGATGATTGACTTCTACTGCCTTTGGCATTGACTTAACTGCTTATTATTACCCCCTCTTCCACGGGTAAATTTAGAATTTTAGCGAAATCCCATCAAATTATATATTGTGTACTTTTAACTAACATCCACACATCAAAACTTGCCTTTCTAGGTTAATTTAAAGTAGAGCTAAGGTTAAAAATGTGTTTTTTGGTCTGCCCGCCTGTGGAAAGAGGGAGGGGATAATTTCGAATAATCGCCTTATAATGTGTGTTGAGTACACAAAACCAACCGACACATTAAAAAATCCCCCTCCGTAAATAAGTAAAGCTTGAAAGTAAAGCTTCAGAGTAAAGCTTGAAAACATTTTTTTTTTTTTTCTTGCCATCTGCTCATAGAAGAAAGATTTACACAAAATCTCCCCATACTAGGTGTTGCATACATATGACCAACTTACGCATCAAAAATCACCTTTGTAAGATAATTTAGAGTAGAGTTATGCTTGGAAATATGTTTTTGCTCCCCTACCTTAAGATTTGGTCAAAAAGAATAATGCACAATCTCTTTAAAGTGTGTGTTGGGCACTCATAACCAATTCATGCATCAAAAAATTGCTTTCCTGACATAATTTGGAGCAGGATGTCTCTTGAAAACATGTTTTTGCATCCACCCCACACTTAATGGGGAAGGAGAAGCGAAAGATTTCGCAAAATCCCTTTATAGTGTGTTTTAGGTACACATAATCAACCCATACGTTTAAAAAAATAATTGCGAACAATTGCTTTTTATATACCATGTTTTTAAATTTTCTATTGAATCATATAAATGCTACTGTAGGCAGTGAGGACTTAAAACAATTGGCTAAAAGTATTTAAAAAATGCATTGTCACTGTGTTCTAAGCTATTCTGAAAATTTCAAAAGTGTAGCTAGTCAGTATGATTGATGATCGGGATGATTATATGATTGCTGAATCATATAAATGCTACCGCAGGCAGCGGGGACCTGAAACAATTTGCTAAAAGTATTAAAAAATGCAATGTTATTGTTTTTTGAGCTATTCTGAAAGTTTCAAATGTCTAGGTAGTCAGGAAGTTAGTTAAATAAAATTTCTATTGAATCATATAAAAGCTACTGAAGGCAGTGGGGACCTAAAATGTCTAGATAGTCAGGAAGTTAGTTAAAAATCAATAGCAAGCTTTATATTGGACAAACAAATAAGAATACGAGTTAATAAAAGCATGGTAAAATCAGTCTTACTGCGATAATTTGGAGCGAAGTCGCACTTGGGAAATGAGTTTATTACCCCCTCCCCTGCTACTTACCAACTGCTGTAAGTAAAGATAGTTTTGCGGACGAATAAAGTTTTGAGAACTTTTCTTAAAAGCAAACAATTTTCAAATTATTTTGCATATAAATTTGTTTTATTTGCAAAACTGTGCTCAGTAGTTTGTATTTTATCATTTAATGTTTTGTGTTTTACCATTTAATGTTTTAAACTCTAAGAATGAATTTAGGTTCTAAGTATGTACCAAAGATGTTTTGTTACATTACATTTTCTAAAAGCACAATTAAAATCTAATTATTCAGTAAATTGTTACGTTTTATTTAAATGATGAGCACTGGTGCATTTTTATAGGTTCAATTTTTTTGTTTTTTAATTTGGCTTAATGTATTGAAAAATTGAAAGTATCTAACAACAACAAGAAGAATCAGAGTATAAAATAGACCAAAATACAATATTGATACATGAATACCACGTGGGGAAAAAAAAAAAAAAAAAAAACATTTTAAAAATAAGGCCTGATGAGCACTGGTGTCGTTACCTTATGTTAAATTGTTAGATGTGTACTTTCCTAATATATATATATATTTTTTTGGGGGGGGGGGGATTATTTTAATAATGTTAATAAAAGTATTTATAGTGTTATTAAAAGTATCTGTAGATGGTGTACATAAAAATGGATTAGTCATTTAAGAAGTTAAATTTGAAAGTATAGATTTTATCAGTCATTTTCAGAGCCAAATTATAAAATACTTAATAAGGTTTTTCTTTTCTTTTTAATATTGTATAGGGTTATTGTATCCTTTGGCTATGATTGTTTACATTGCTGAGGCACTTAAAGCTACAAATGATCTGAGGCTTTAAAAAAAAAAAAAAAATGATTTTGACAGCAGCAGACTAACATTTTAACAATTTAGAATCTCATTTAAAAAAAAAAGCTTTATTATTAATTAGTAACTGGGGAAAGGAGAGGCTGTTTTGTATATCAGAACACTTGTAAATAAGTATATTGGATATAGTATATTTGATCAGTTTCATTAAAAACTGCCACACGGAGGTGCACAAAGACCAATTTACTTATAAAAATCAAGGTTTTTTTTTTTTTTTTTTTTATTGTAGCTGTAATAATTACAAACTGAATAAACACTGTAAAATGCAAGAACTCAGAACAATTTTTTTGGGTCAAAATAAGACATGATTCTTCATCAGGTGAACTAAGTACGCATGAGTGCTGCAAACAAATCCTTGTTTGTCGCACTCATGCTTACTTTGTTCGCCTGGCGAAGAGTCGTGTTTTTTTTCTTTTGACTCTAAACAATTGATGGGTTTTCTTGCATTTTATGGTGTTTATTCAAAGTTTTGAGGAGGGGGAAGTTGCTTAATTTTTTATATTCACTAATCAAAATTACATAAATGCCAATTTACTTATAAAAATAAAGGTTTTTTAAAACTTGTGATAATGCAAAAACAAGATTTATTCTCACAATTTTAAGTAAATTAAAAAAAAAAAAAAATATAAGTTTTATTTCCTCCTTTTGTTTCTATTTAATTTGTTCATATATTTAGTTTTTTTTTTTTTTTTTTAAATAATATATGCATACATATATAAACTACTGAACTTGGTAAAAAATAATTTTTCTTACTGTCAAATCTAGTTTTCATGTATAATTTTTAGAAATTAGTGTTAAAATTTTTATTAAATGTTCTTTTTATAAAGTTTTATTTTGTCCTTAAAAATTCCTTATTTTTAATAAGAAAAAATCATTAACATTTTATTTTATATTTGAATTATTAGCAGCTTTGTATGTCCTGATAAAATTTAATTTCAAATGTTACTTAAAAAGAAAGTTAATGCATTACAAATATTAATCAGCTATCTGAAGTGAGTAAGAGAAAATTTTCTTTCTGTATAAATAGATTTTTCTTTTAGTTATATCCTTAAAAGTTTTTAATATTTCAATATTTTTTGTTAATTCTACCATTTTATTTACCTATTAATTTAAAATGTTGTGATTTTTTAATTTTTTCCTTTTGATAACTTATTTATATATTTGTTTATTTATTGTCTTTTAATTTAAATGAACTTTCTTTACAGAATTTTTGAACCTCTTTGTATATTGTGCATTTTAATATCTGATTCATTTTGCTTTTATGTTGATACTGAAGTTTTTAATTTATCTTTGTGTTTATGTAATTCATGTGTGTAGTTTTTTGCTTTATTGCAACCTTATAATTTTTGTATGTTGGAATTGTTTTTAAAATTTTCTATATCTTTAACTTTTATTAATATTTTCTAAAATGACAATGCCTGAAATATTTAGATAAAATTATGAATTTCTTTTGCATCTCTTTTTCTCCCTCCTTAATGTATGTATTGCATTTTCAAATTATTATGTATATTGAATCTGCTTTTCAACCATTTTTGCCTGTTTGAAATTTATTTTAGCATACATTTCCTGTTAAAAATAGGCAATTTTCTTTTTATAGTGTCGTTTATTGTTACATCACTTATTAAGTAAAAATAATTTTGTGCTTTGTTTAATTATTTATTTTTAGTTAACCTTTTGAGAGGGGCCCTTACGAAATCCTATGGTGAAGGACAGATGCTCTCACAGCCCCTTTCAAAAGGTTAAAAATAACTTTCATATTATTTGTTGAATTATTTTTTTTTTTTAAATCTTAGTTTAGTTTCCCCCCCCCCCTCCATTTTTATGCATGTTGAACATTTCAATTTTTTTTTTTTTTTCTTTTTAAATATATTTTTAATTTTATGTCAAACTCTATATTATGTGGCAGTTGATATAGATTAGTACTAAAAACAGAGTATAAATATGTATGTAAGTTAAATTCCCCCGTCCCCAAGCCCTTTCCCCCTCCTTTTTTCTACTAGAACTTCTAAAAACAGAGTTGTCATGCTACCTGGAAAACCTGGAATAGTCAGGGAATTTCATACAGTGATTGACAAAAAAAAAAAAAAAAAAAAAAAAAAAAAAAAAAACTCTGCCAATGCACAGGCATTTTTCCATTTTTTTTTTTTTTTTTTTTTTTTTTTAACCTTTTACAGGCCAAATTTAGATCCAGGTATATTTTTCATTAGTTATTTGCATATTTTACTTTATAATACTTTAGTTAAGGGATGTTAATCCTTTAAATGGAAAAAAAATACATACATAAATATTAATTGCCATTAATAATAATTATTAATATTCTTAAATTATTAAGATTAATATTATAGATTATTAATATAATCTGATTAATATTATCAAGTTTGATGTCCTTTTTGACAATAAGAGCTGTTTAAAATAAACCAACTGATATTCAGAGTCATCGGATACTTTCAAATTTTTATGCATTTTTTTTATTTGTACTCTGTGGGAAAAAATATGAAAATGATCATTTTGGGGATTTTTTGTACAGTTACCAACTAATGATAGGAATGTTGCTTCTGTTTTAAAAAATCAAGTCATCTTTTAAGTATGTCCGCTAATTTTTTCAAGTCAATATTAGTGCAATTTAATTTTTTAAATAAGTTTTAATTTGATGTTCCCAATTGGGAACATTGGCCTGTAAAAGGTTAACACCCCACCCTTCTTTTGTGCTTGTATATGAAACTTCTTATCTCACTTATAAGCGACAAATGCTATCACTACATGCAACTTTTGTCATATGTAAATTTTGTGTTTTCATGTGGTCTGTGGCGCCAACTTATATGGGCCCGTGGGGCACGAATCCACCCAATTTTCATTATTCTGATTTATTATTTATTTATATTTTTGAAACTTAGAAAAAGCATTTTCTTTGAAAAAAGTTAGGAATACAAGCCCCAGGCAGACTCAGTTAAATGTATATCAAATTAAAACTTCATATTTTACAAATGAATTCTGATCAGTGTAAATTCTTATAATACATATTAGGTTTCGAAAGAAGAAATTTTTGGTGATAGCAACAGAGACCAGACGTTTCCCGGAAAATATACTTCACACCCTCCTTTACCCTGCAGTGAAACTTGACCAGACAGAGGTCCATTCTTAATTCCATCATAACTTTAAATATTACTGAACCAATGTATCCTTATCCGCCTTCATCTCTTTCCAATGGAAAATAAATCTGGGGTGACTTTACTCGACTTTCCGAGCATAATTAACGGTTGTGTAGTTAAAGTAAAGTAAGAGGAGTCGTTAAATAAACAAAAGAGAAGATTATAATAGAGTGTTTCAGTATTTTTCACTGTATAGCATATTGTTTATTTTAACGCTGTTGTACTTTAAAAAAAAATTGAGCCCATAGATTATAATGATAAAGAATATTTCGGTCTGTCCCTGTAAAAATCTATAAATCCTATATTCAATGAAATTTATACATTTCATATGTCAGTGACCTGTAATATGCATATAAACTTTCAGCTGAATCGGGCAAAACACTATTGTCTAAGATGCTGTCGCACTTAGAAAAAATTTAAGCCCATTAAAAAAAATTCTTAATGCGTTGAGCGCCATGCAAATTTTTAAAATCCATTAAAATTCCATAATGATTCCTTCTGTAATAAATAAAAATTAAGCAAATTTTTAATAAATTTCCGATCATTAAATTTAATATTTTTAGTTTTATATCCGCCACCGATGGTTGACGCGGCGCGGCTTTATATCATATTTGACACTGTCAGCCAGCAATGGCTGACAGGGCTCGCAACGTTTTAATTTTTAAATGTATTGCTTTTACTTTCAGGGTAAAACTTTCTCTAAAATATTTGAAGTATAACATGTTCTGCACACTCCTAAAGTTTCAAGATGATTCCTTCAGTACTTAGAGATATATGACAAAATGTCTGGAATCTAAGAATGGCTGACATGGCGCTCAACGTGTTTATGATTCATAGTCTAATAATTCTTTTAAAAAAAATTGAACCCATAAGCCTAATGATAGAGAAATTTTCATTGTGTACCTGTAAAACAAGTTGGCATAGGTGGACTCTGCTCAGTTCCCCATCATATTTATGTTCTCATAAATTTCTAGTGCAAGATATATTATAATCATGTTAAAAGAAATGAATTTGACCAGAGCTTGGTACAGTGACAGAATGAAATCCCCGCCTAATAGGCTATCCACCGTTCACTTCGATATATTTATCCTATTCTAATCTATTAATTTATTTTATCAGGGTCAATTCCATTGTTTAGTTTTCATGCTATTATTTCCAATGCAATAATCCTCAAATTCATATTTATATGAAAAATTTACAATTTCGCTATATTGATAAAATCGTAAATTACAAATAAATTGCGAAATTTTCCTGTTAGAATATTTGTATTCAATCATGTTCAAACAAATATCATAAATGCAATTTTGAAGTTGTCTAATGTATTTATGATCTTCAAAATGGAAGTTTATGCTCAGTTTTGCCTTATTCTGACATGTTAAGTAAATTGTAAATTCCAAATAACTTACGAAAATAATAACTTTGGAAAATTCATAGTCATTAATATTCATGCCAGTGTCTTAAATAATATTTCAAAATTGACGTATATGTGAAATTTTGCTCTATACTGCCATGTTAAGAAATTCGTAAATTTCCAATAACTTGCAAAATTTTGAAAGTAGCATATTTATAGTTATTGATGTTCATTCCGGTATCAAAACTGATATTTTAAAACTGATATGACATTTTTACGGTAAAAAGTTTCCATTTAATTGCACGTTTAAGGGAATTTTTTTCCTTTTCTCCCATGTTAAGAAAATCGTAAATTTCTAATAACTTACGAAGTTTTTTAATTCGAATGTTGCAAATGAATAGGATTCTTGACAGTATCGAAAGTAATATTTCAAAACTGATCTGACCTCTCTGCGATCATTTGTTTGTGAGATATCGTGTAAACAGACTAATGCACTAACAGATACCCTATAGACAGACACCATACAAATGTTGTCATTTTCGGATTCCTCACACCTGAAAACGTGTAAAACAGTAAAAAAAAAAAAGAGGTCGAAAATTTTCACGATTACCTAAGTTCCCCATACCTATAGTATGATGGGGAACTAAAACTACAAGTGCTATATTCGCTAAAATTCCTACAGTTCGTGTAACGGGGATCTGTAACATGTAAATTTTCTGTTCATTTGAATATTGCATTTAGACACTGTCTCTTTTTAAATAATTTAAACCCATAGGATATGCCATTATGATAAAGAATTTTTTCTTATGTTCCTGTACAAATTGATAAGTGGTAGAGAGTCCTCAAAATTTATACAGTTTGTTCAGTGACAACCTATAACATCTATATAAATTTTCAGCTCAATTAGATAAAGCATTTAAATGATATCACTCTATAATTTCAGCCCTTAAACCATAATGATAAAGAAATTTTTGTTGTGTGCCTAAAAAAAATCTGTAAGTGCTAGATTTACCAAAATCTATATTCAGTTCGTGTGAAAGTTACCTATAACATTCCTATAAATTTTTAGTTTATTTGAATAAGATGTTTAGGCATTATTGCATTTTAAATAATTTGAGCCCATAGACTATAATTATAAAGAATTTTTTATTATGTCCCTGTAAAAATACTATAAGGGCTAAATTCACCAAAATTAAAAGGGATCATGCGGCAGTAATCTACAAGCCTACAACATATATACCAACTTCCAGCTCACTGGAAAAAGCATTTAGATGCTATCGTGTTCACTCACAGAGATACACACACACACACACACACACACACACATACATATGCATCATCGTAAAAATAGCAAAAGTGAACTCAGGAGACCTCAAAACATATAGCTACACCAAAATCTCAAATTCAAATTTTTGTCATGATTACAATACTTTCCTTGCATAGCATGTTCGGAAAGTAAAAATCTTTATAGCATTATTACCTAAAAAATATTTCAGTCCACCCAATCTTTTTCAAAAGTTGGCGCCATTGCATGTGGTACCATAATTATATTGCCCTCAACACAGTCAGTGCTCAATATATAGTTAGACTGGAATTTTTTTTAGAATATACCCGGAAAAGTCAGTGAATTTCATTCTCCTGTTTGACTGGCAACCCTGTTTAAAGACCAGTTTAATGCAAATAACAACACTAAAGATATTATTATAATACATAATATTTTGAATTTATTTCATTTCATAATGAATTCAGTTGATAAATGTTTCATGAATTGTTTGTTTTTTTAAATATATGCAGGGGTGGATTTAGGCTTAGGCCTGTGAGGCCTGGGCCTAGGGACACCTGTGTTTTAAGGGCGCCAAATTTTTACAGGAGATTAATGTTTGTTAGATGGAGGTGATTAAAATTTGAAAAATGGCTAAAATTTGAAAAGTAACTCCGATTTAAAAGATAATTGAAACTGAACACCAATTAGTGTTTTCATCAATTTAAGAACACTTTCTAACCCATTCTGGTCTATTATGGATTTTTCTTACTTGTTCGAAACACATGAATATAGACTATATTTGTACGATTGATCAGATGGAATGGATAATTTCGTATGTAACTACAAGATGCTCCTTTTTTAATACAGAAATGGAACGACCAGGATTAGATTTATGCTTAGATTCTCTTGGCTAGTGCGAATGGAGACAGATTTCATAAGCCTATTAAATTTTGAAAAACAATTTAATTTTAAACCCAAATTTAAATAAAAAATGCAATGAAAATTCAAAACCGATTAGGTTTTGAATCGATAGTATGATGAAATTTGGAAGATCCCTGCGACTCTGTATGTCTTCATTTTATGAATAGAACTAGTTTTTCTTAGTTATATTTATTGGTGCGGGGGGGGGGGGGGGTGGCGTCATAGCAAATGGGCCTAGGGTGCAATCTAAGATAAATCTGTCTCTGAATATATGTGCCAGAATGTTTTCAAACTTGTTTATTTGCTTAAAAGGATTTTATCAGGTAGTTAAATTCTATTGGAGTGTTAAGCCTCTCCATTCTATCTTTGTGGAAACATCCTGATATTGATAATATAAAATATTGATACATATATACTTGCCAACATCCTAATTAATATTCCGTAGTGTGTCCATTTTTTCACACCAGTAAATTTTTAGAGTAATATTCTCCAAATGCAATTACGATTAAATAAGAAGAAAAGTTCTCCTAAAAGATACTGGTGTGAAAAAGAAGATGGGGCTAACAATACTACGGAATATTAATTAGTATGTTGGCAAGTATGTATATATTGATTACAAATTATAAAATATTTGTGTTGTAATTATAATATTTATATTAAAATTAAATTATTTAGGTAGTTTATGAACAATCATTGAGTACTACTTCTCTAACTTTAAGTTGTGCCAACTGAAAAGCATAAATTATGGCATTAAGAAATTTAAAATAACATCAAGAGTGATAATATATTTTTGGCAATATTTAAAGAATAAAAAATGTAAATAGTACTAAGAAAAATGTATTTAATGGCTTTCAATAATTTTTGCTACTTTTCCTTGGCAGATAATTTCAATTATATTATATAATTTAATTATAATTCAATTACATTAATGAAATGTAAAATTTATGATACAGTACCCGCCAAATATTAAAATCACATTTGTACTAAGGCAAAATGCTTTTATTAAGCAGCTGATTTTTATATCCGGTGAAGGTTCTTGCACTCAAGAAAAAGGTATTACTTCCTTGAATTAAAAAAGAAATTTCAAAAGTTAACGATTGATGAGAGCAATAAACAGTGTTAATTAATTTTTGACCGACAATTAATTAATTACCAGCAAACCCGTGCGAAATATTCACTCTTTATTTACCTTTAAAATTTGAAACTCATAAATGTTATACCAATTTCACCACCTAATTAAAATTTTAATATACCAGAAGCTAAATTATTATTAAAACCAAATTAATATTGCACAATAGTGAAACCAAAACCATTCAAAGAAAGGTTTCCGTTCACAACCCAATTTTCATACACAGGCAGTACAATTTTAATGTAGGACTCCCACGACAGCCTTTTACATTTTCTTAATTTTGGTATATATGTATATATATTGCTTAAAAATAATTAAATAAAATAAAATAATTCCTATTTTGATTATACTTTTTATGATTGTGTTTTTTAGTCAATTTATGACACAAAAGTTCAAATTCTGTATATATTTTTAAAATATTGCTAGGTTTAAAATGATGCTTGCAAAGATTCTGAAGAAACAACTGTATATTTTTTTTTTTGTAAAATAATCTCATCTGTGGTTATTTATTTGTTTTCTCTGTCATTGAGTTTAATGGTCCTTTTTTTTTTAATTATCATCCATGTCGGCGTAAGTAATTTAAGTTATTTTTGTCTCTTATTGGTTCTTAATCTAAATAGCAACAATGTTGTGTCAGTCTTTCCTCTATGTTAAAATCAGTTCTATATTTTTGTGTGTTGGTATTGTTTTGTATCTATTAATTGCTAAATTTTAAGATTAACTTTTATAAATATCTATCATTTATATATATTATTAAAATTAAATAAAATTAAATAGTTCCTATTTTGATTATATTTTTTATGATTTTTTTTTTTTTTTTTTTTTTTTTTTTTTGTCAATTTATGACACAAAAGTTCATATTCTGTATATATCTTTAAAGTATTGCTAGGTTTAAAATGACGCTTGCAAAGATTCTTAAGAAACAACTGTTAAAAATATATATTTTCGTAAAATAATCTCATCAGACAAATGTCGTCATTTTTTCTTATTGGTCCATTGAGCTAAGTCCGCGTGCTTAAATATTGTCCATGTATAAATATTATTTTTTTTATCCTCATGTATCGTATCGTTTCCACAAAAAATAATTGAAACTGGTCCATGTTAAAGAAATATTATATAGATTATTCATTTAAAGTAAGTAAATTAAACACTTACTTTAAATGAATATACAGAAGTACTCCATATAAAATTAATAAACACATAGTGCATACAAAATTAGTCAGTATTTAGACATTTTTAAAAGTTTTTTTGCTTCTTCATTATTTCAGAATGAGAACTAAGAATTATCTTTTAATAACTAAAAATGAAAAAAAAAATCACTAGTGAATCCAAAGCAGTAACTTATTTTGATTTTTAGAATACATTCCTGGAATTTATTACTGAGACAAGTGATGAAGCGAGCTTATTTTGTTATTATGCTGCAGGTGTAAAATTTTTGCAAAGACAGATAATGAGGGAGATTGTTGTGCTTTATTTTACTTTTATTGAAAATAAAAAAAAACTAAATAATTTTTTTTTTTAAAGTGCTTAAATACACATTTTTGTTGATGAAGAGATTTTTTTTTCTTTTGTTTATTAACCGGCGATGCTGATTTTATTAAACTGTGGTTTGAAAAGTTGTATGTATTGATTTGATTCCGGCCCTGACAATCTGATCAGATTAAGCGACTGATTTTATTAACCAGTGAATTTATTAAGCAGCAGGAACTGTATTTGAATTATAACTTAACTAGTTTTGCAGCTTGATTTTTTTTTTTTTTTTTTTTTTTTTTTAATTTTATTTACAAGTTTTTGATGTATCGTGTCCAAGAACAGTTTTTAAAGGGAAAAAGCTAATTCTGAGGGTAATGCTTTATAATTTTCATAAACAGCTCTTGCACATTTTTGTAATTTCATGTATGCATATATAAAGTTCCTGTCATCTGATATATTTAAAAGCAGATAACTTTTTTTCTGAAAGTAACATTTATTGCAAAATTAAATATCTTTTTTTGGTTTAAGAGTTTGATATACCTGCTAGCATATACATTCTATCCTAATTGTAATTGTTTCTATTTTTTTATTTTATGGATAAGAAAATGTGTTTTCCTTTTCGCACTGTAACACAGTGTCTAATGAATGCTCAGAAGTCTAAGAAAGACAAAGTTGTTCTTATCAATTATGTCATGTTGTGTTTTGGTACAATGATATTCCCCTGCAATATATGGAAAAGAAATTTCGTCAGAAGCGTGATCTTACTTGGCACAAATTTACTCACACTGGTGAAAAGCTATTTAGTTGTACTTATTGTGAAAAAAGGTTTTCTCGTAAAGATAAACTGAATCTTCGTATAAAACATTAGTGTAAATTAATAACTGCAGTCATTGTAAATTAATGAATAGAAAAATAAGAGGCTTAGGTTTATAATTTGTACATGGTGGCCACAAAATAACTTTTCCTGTTTGGAGGGATCTGCAACTGAAACTAATGTACAGAATGGAATCAAATTTCATATACAGAAGACATGGGAGATATTTTGGTGAAAAAAAATTAAAAATCACCTGTAGGGAATATGTTGGTGCTGTTGTCACATATGCACTATGAAATTTGCATGAAATATCCACTATGAAATTGCCATTTACACAGTTTTCTTAGTGTATATGAGCTATTGGAAACAAAAAATTTTAATACTTACTCTTGAACCACATTCTTTGAGACCCAGGGAAGCTTCTGCGTAAGTGCTGATTCAACGAGTGCAGTGTTAAAATAGGGGTGATAGTTATCTGATTGAGAGAAAATAAGTGATAAGAGAGCACCAAATGACTGGGTGTTTTCACGAATCCCAACCTGTTGGTCAATTTAGCACACCTCCAAGCTTTTGGAATCACCCACAACACTAGGCACAGGAAACGTGGCTGTACTATGCAACGAATTTATTACAAGTATAGGGGGAATCATTTATTTCACAAAATGATATAATTTCATTGAGTGGTGTACCAAGAATGGGGCAGACCACCTTGGGCCATAAGGGGGCCTATAAAGAAATTTTACTTTTAAGTATATGTATCTGGTGAAGTTTTCATGCCATTATTTTCACCTGAAACATTCAACTTTAAGACGAAGGTTCCTATCTGTAGATTCTTAATGTACAAAAAGTGACTGTAGAGTAACAACTCAAAAAAAAAAAAAAAAAAAAAAACCCTCATCTATGCAAAGTTTGACTAAGCAGGGTAAGCAAGATCAATGCCTTAGACCTCTTGTTGGATTGGGCTTCTGAATCAATCTTAAAATTTACTTCAATCTTCAATGTCTTTTTATAGTAACAAACTTAAATAAAAAGTACAAGGGGGTGGGTCTCAGTATAGGAGAGGCTCCAAAAGGTGTCCCAGTGAGACTTCTGACCCCGGGTCTCGAAAGGCATTGGTCTTTCATCGGTTTCACTGATTACAAATTTCTCAGAATTAGCAATATATATATGTATATAAATATATAAATTGAAGAATTTAATACCTTTATAAAATTTAGCAATTCATAGATACATGATAAAAGAAATATATATATATGCACACACACATACATACAGGGTGAATTTGAATTAATCAACAACTTTGGACTGAAATGCTTCTAGAATTGTTGCAGGTAGCACCACAATTTTTTTTTTTTATTATTGAAAATATCATAAAAAATAAATTTAATAGATAAGGCTTTCAAAGTGAGAACCTTCATGGGCGATATGGTACAACCTACCAACAAAAGTTTGTTTATAACCTCTCCAAATTCAATCAAAACTTTTCAATTTTCGTACCCATTCTAGAAGGTTTAAGTCTATTTCTGAATGTTGCAATTCTTTTCTGTAGCGTTCTATTTTATCCACATCAATATGAATTTAAAAAATGAAAATACAAGCTCAGGTTAATATAATACTTTGGGAGACATCATTAAAATGGGGAGGAGCTGATACAAAATGAATTCCTTCTATCTGCATGCATTTGTAGCATCATCTAATGTGTTTCGGAGAAGTTATTTTGCTCAAAGTTATAGATTAATTAAAATTCACCCTATATATATATATATATTATATAATAAAGATGATCTATTAAGCATAGTAGAAGCCAAGCAACAGATAGAAGATCACTGAAACACCAATGACCAATAAGATAAAAAAAAAAAAAAAAAAAAAAATCATCAGTGGATGAAATACACTAATGTAAAGAAACCAGATCTATTAATTAGCAGCCTGCAAAACAAACGAATCAATAAAGTAAAACAACAAATCTTAACTTAAAACCATAAACTTATCAAAATTAATGAAAAAACAACCTAAGAAACACAAGATAGGAAGAAGGAGGCAGGCGGCAAGACTTGTGACTTGCCTGTGGGGTTACACTAGTTTTATGCCGGCAACACTCCCCCAGCCTGCCACAACCAGAACAGGAACCATATGGATATAAAAATGCAGATTTCAAAGCAGATGAACAACAATGAAACCACGAAGCCACAATGAAATTCACCGATTGATCACATTGTGTTTAACAGTATAATTAGAACATTAAATATAGTTGACAACTCAAAAAGGAAAAAACTGAAATTTTAATGGAAAATGAAAGTTTGCATAGTAATACAAAGCAAATGCAACAAGCCTTCTACTTTTTTTTTTTTTTTTTTTTTAATTTAATTTCACATACCCACCCAACCATCCAGCCTTACAACACCACCCCACCTCCGTAATCAAACATCTGCCCACCCAACCGCCACCTTTTTTATTGTCTTTTATTATTTTATAATTTTTTTGTTGATATACACAAGAGTGTACACAGCTTTTTTTTTTTTTTTTGTACTGACAGAGACATGGTTAAGGATATAAAATAGAAAATACAAAGTTTTTAGGAAAACCCATTTTAGCAGTGGCTGTGATCAGTTTATTAATATTCTTGTTTTTAAACTTTGCAGAGCATAAAAATATTGGGAGAAAGGTTTTCTCCCTTCTCCCCCGGGCCGCCCCCTCCTCCTCTCCCAAACCTTTCTGCAATTTGTATAATTTACATTCTTTATGTAATTTTTTAGGCATAGCTTTTTGCGTGGAAACAAATAGCAATTCTAGGCAAAATACGTTTAAGCAAACAGACTCTGATTAGCCTATTTTCTTAGCTAAGAACAATCTAAGGTTTTAAAATCAAAAGTTAAGATTTGTTCATGCACTCATTTCTGAATTGCTTGTATAGTTTTTTTTTTTTTTTTTTTTTTCTAATATAACAATTAACTCATATATACACATTATTATATTTATTGCTGTGATTTTGCTATTTTATTTGCTATTAATATTTATCTGAAAATGTGTTATTCTTCATATAGTACATTAGTTTTGATTTTATAATTGTTCATTTTCTATATTTTATTATATTATTATTTTTTTTTTTTTAGAACGTTTGGATTCTGGTGTGCTTCCAGATAATCCTGTTATTAGCCGATTATCTGAAATATCTATAACCAGTGTCACTAGCCTATCTGTGTCAAAGTTTAAAAAACCACAAACAGTGTATGTTTGTGAATTCTGTAATAGAGAATTCAGTTATAAGTCTATGCTTGAAAGGCATGTTGTCATGCATACAGGTGCAACTCCCTATACTTGTAATAACTGTGGTCATTCATTTAGATATCAAGGCTCTGTCAGTAATCACAACTGTAAGAAAGAGCCATCAAATTTAGAACACCATGGTAATCAAACACCATGAAAATGATTTGGTTTTGATAAAAAGGCTAATGTTTGTATTTCTGCATTTATAAATATTGTGACATACCGATGTTCGCATGAGCAGAGAATCGAAGACCCGAGTGATTGTGTAGTGAAGGAGAAGAGATCAGCGGCGAAATGCCAAAGTGAGCGGATGTTTTGTACCGGCCTGTGAGCTGGGAAAAAAATGAGAACATCTTGTGTATTTTTTTCATAGTGCTTTGAGAACTCATCTAAATGAATATTTATATACCCGTTAGTTTTAACTTTTCATGATTTTTTGTTTGTGTTGTGCATGTGTATAAATAAAAGTATTGTGTACAAGATCTGATCTCATACTGGCCTTACGTATCCTGGTCTACATGTGTTACAGGTTAGCTCAATATTTATTTGAAGGTTTTTCACCAAGATTCCAAGCAGAAAAAGAGGTGGGTGTTCTCTGTATATTTATTTGTTTCTATCTCCAGGCCAACGCGTTAATTGGTTTAATCAATTTTCTAAATGAATACTGTACATCAGTACAGGGTTTATATTATTTATGTTTTATAAGCGTATAAAGGTCAGGGCTTCTTCATATTTAATCTTGCAGCCAGCCTGGCTAATCTCTTTTTTAAAAAATTCTGTTGCTGTCGTCAATTGTTTTTTGTCTGCAACAGCATTTTCTCGCAGAGAGCAAAGTGGTCTGCATCATGAGAGGTATCAGTGTGTTTCGAATACTTCAAGGAAGGCATTTCAGATAGTTAGAAATCTGTATCATCTTAATTAATCAAGTTATTAATTAAAAACATCGGGTTTATGAGGGTACTCTATTTTCCATTAAAGAAATAATTTCTCTTATTACATTATTTTTCATAATGTCGTCATTATACACAGGGAAATAAAAATGTTATCACTGGGGTAAAAAAAAAAAAATCTGCAAATAATTTTCTATTTTTTCTATTTTTAGAAAATTAATTTTTTTACTGGCAATATCTTATGTTTATTTATTTTTTGTGTTCTTTTTTTGTGAATAAGGAAATAATGTTGTGTCTGTATAACTGACCACGTTTCTTTTTGCCATTAAAGTGTGTTTGCCTTTTTTTATTTAAAAACAGATTTTAAAATTCTTCGTATATATTTTGACATACAAAAATATTTAGGTTTAAATTTAAACTCAGTTATAAATTAAAAAAATCTTCTTATTTACAGGGTGGCGACAATCAGGGAAATCATGGGAAAATCAGGATACTTTATCACTCTGGAAATATCAAGGAAAAATCAGGGCATTTTGTAAAAGCATCCCAAAATCATTTAAATTGTCATTTTCGCCCAGTAAGCATTACTGAAAGATCGCCAAATAGGTGTTATTTTACCATGATTGCGCAGGATTAGCTGCTTTTTTATTAAATTGGCACCAAGTGAACATTAAACAAAAAAAAAAAAAAAAAGTGCAACAACATTAGGAATAATTTTATGTCTCTATGTTGTTAATATGTTGTGCAATAAAAATGAGTTATATTTTTATAATTTTGTTAATTTCTCCAAAAATAAAAAGATTGAGATACTTTTACCCACCAGTATAGTTTTTTGAATTGCAGTGGTTTAGTGAGCATGTTACACAAGAATGTGATATACACAAAATTATGGAATCTATGTAATAAATAACAGAAATCATGGAAATTTGTCAAAATTAGTCATGGAAAATCAGGGAACTTTTTTTTTTTTTTTTTTTTTTTTTTTTTTAATTTCTGTAGCCACCCTGATTTAGCATTGGTAATTTTTTAACATTACAGAATTAGACATTTCCATGATATGTCATATTTCTAATTATGTCAAGAAAAAAAAAAAAATCATCACCTAAAATTCTTATAATGAATTGAGTAGATTTTATCCTTCGGTAATGTGAGAAGTAGATAAGAGAAAAGGTACTTTTCATTTTGTTGGCGCAAATCTCGCCAAGCAAACATTATTGGCAACAGCAATACATTTATGGATTAAAAGTAAATTTGCAACTTAGATTTTTTTTTTTTAATTATTTATTTAAAGTTTCTTAATGTATGTTATTAAGAATTTGACAAAATAAATGTTATATTTTTTATGGGACAACACTTTTAAAAGCTAGCTTTAAGCAAAGCGCTTCAGAAAATTTAATTCATAAAAATATTAAAAAAATAAAATAAGTAAACTGTCATGTCTCTTATTTTTTTCTTATTATTATTCGAAGTGTTTTGAAACAATTACTCTTTCTTAGGTGCTTAATGATATTGGCGTCTGTTATATCAGGGCCGCCGAGTAGTTTTTTGCAGCCCACGAGAAGTCTAATGATAACGATTAAAGTTTGACACTTTGGATAACACATTAAAAATTAATAAATCCGTTCTGACTTATCAAAGTGAAAGTACCTTTCAACGATTATGGTAGCTAAAGTTGTAACTGAAATATTGTTAAATCAATTAATCATTCTTTTTATTATGGTTATTAATGTATGTTTCATAATTTTTTGATATTATTGTTAATTCATGAATGAAAATACTTTAAATTAATGTATTCTGCTCTGAATCTTCACCCTGGCCTTCCCCGAAAATAGCTTATATATACATGATTCATACACTCACAAACATGTAGACGCACATACATGCATAAGTTGCAGACCACATGAATAAAATACATTTCCAATGAGGCCCACCAAGTATTTTGGGTTGGACAAGCCTGGTTATATCACTCTTGGCAACTTATCGCCTCACCGGCAAAATGGAAAAAAACCAAAGAGAATTAATAATTGAAGCTGTAGGAGGCTTTTCCAAATTAAAATAATAATAATAAACTTTTGTTTTTGATATTTTCAAATGTCTAAAATTATTTATATAGCAGTACAATAAATATATACAGAGAGTATTAAGTATATACTAACTAAAAAAATTCAACAGTAAAAAGTACGGGCATTAGTAAAAATAGATTCTAATATTTTTAAAACTTTATTCTAACTTAATTAAAAGGTTCTATTTTTTTTTTTTTTTTTTTTTTGTTTAACAAGCAGTTCCACCAAAAAAATTTTCGAATTCAGAAACAAAAATAAATTTTTCCTCCCGAGAAAATGTATTTGGATTGTTATTTGATTTCTGTATATGATCAGATTGTTGTTTTTTAAGTGAGAACATGTTTAAAATTGTGGCTTTTTTTGTCAGAAGAAATTTTTTTTACACCAATCATCATCATCAACTTCAAGGAGTAGGGAGGGTGCCTGTTCCGGCTTCATTGGTCAATCCACCACTTTCTCGGACATCCTTGGTCTCTTCTGCCTTTC
Source organism: Salticus scenicus (assembly GCA_963930645.1). Classification (NCBI taxonomy): domain Eukaryota; kingdom Metazoa; phylum Arthropoda; class Arachnida; order Araneae; family Salticidae; genus Salticus; species Salticus scenicus. The sequence goes on along the minus strand of OZ005654.1, from coordinate 168,348,329 downwards.
GGGGTGTAGTCAAAGGCAGCTCTGTGGAATCTTGTCACTGGCATGTGTTGTACATGTTCTTTCCATTTAGTACAATATTCATGTACTCTATCACATAAGTTGAATATCTTCAATTCATTCCTTATATCTTCATTTCGGTTCTTGTCGGTGATTGTGCAGCCCCTTATTGATCTTAGATGTCTCATTTCTGTTACTTGAATTCTACTCAGATCTTGGCTCCTCAAGGTCCATGTCTCTGAGCCATAGAGCAAGACAGGAGTAGCCATGACTTTATAAAGCTTAAGTTGAGTTTCTTGTCATGTTCTCCTCTTGAGGATTTTACTCAAGGTTCCGCAGATGTGTTGGAATTTGTGCAATTTCTTTTGTATTTCGTTCTCATATTCATAAGTAAGATCACATCCTAGGTAGGTAAGGTGTGATACTTGTTCTATGACTTCATTTTCAATCACAATTTTTGTGCAAAGTTCTTTACCTTTGAAAGCCATAGATTTAGGTTTTTTTATCGAGATTTTAGTTCCATAATCTTGACAAATTTTGTGGAAGTCTATACGTCAATCTCTGTAGATCATCTTCACATTTCTGAATGATAGCTTGGTCATCTGCGGACAGCAGTGTGTTGATATTAGTGGCTGCATTTAGCCTAATGCCTGTGGCAGCTGAATTTTTCCATGCTCGTATGATGTCATCTATGTGGAGATTAAACAAGGTTGGAGATAAACTACAGCCCTGTCTGACTCCTTGGTTAGTATCAACCTCGTTGGTTTTGTGTAAACCAATGTGTATCTTTGTATCTTTGTATGTTGATATAAAGATTGACATGCCTTGATCAGGTGTTGGGGGAATCCCCTGCATGTCATGATAGACCGTAGCTTTTCCCTGCTTGCACAGTCAAATGCCTTTTCAAAGTCTATAAAAATAATATGTGTTTCCAGGTTGAGTTCTCTACGTTTTTCAATAATCTGTTTTAAAGTGAATAAATACATCATCTATACAGGATCTGCCTTGTCTGGAGCTAGATTGTTCTTCTAAGAGCATTGATTCCGACAGTTCCCTTACTCTGTTATTAATTATTTTGCTAATATAATTTATAGGCGGTATTTAGTAGGCTAATGCCTCTATAATTTCTGCAGAAATTTCTATCTCCTTTCTTAAAGATTGAGATGACCTTTGCAGTTTGCCATTCTGTGGGGATCACACATTCTCTCCAACACATATTAAAAAGGTGTAATAGTGTTTTATGTTGTAAATCACTATCATATTTTAAAAGTTCTGTATTAATATTGTCTGGACCTGTAGCTTTTCTATTCTTAGATGTTTTCAATATGTTTTTCAACTCAATCATATCAATATAGTCGACATCCTTCTCAGTCGTTCCCATCTCGGTGATTAAGGGGACGGTTCGATTGAACCAAAGATCCTTATAATGTCTGATCCATTCCCTCGCTTCAATAGTGTCAATATTTGCTCGATCTTGTTCATCATTATCGAGATTATGAACTTATAGGCCAAGGTTTGTCTGCCATGTATTATTTTCAATATCACTTATAAATTTATCCCATGAATCCTGATGAGCTTTGCGAATGATATCTTTTGCAAGATTTCTTTTTGCCTTATACAGTTCTTCAGCTTCCCTTGTTGTTTTTTTCTGAAGGATATTTAAATCCAAGTTGATTACCAGTTGAGCTGTCCGGTGTATTAGATCTTATCCAGTCATAATAACATAATTACTTATGATTTTATTAAATGGTATTAAATATATTTGTTCTTCACAAAAGTATATCGAATATCACTAACTACAAAAAAGTTATATAGTTTTTTTTATCTGTATCCTAAGAGAGGGGGAAAAAAAAAAAAAAAAAGTGAAATATTATTTATTTAATCTGTATTTTTACTCGTTATCTTTTGTTTTTCTTCTTTCTCTATTTAATTGAAGTGCATAAGAGATTTTTATTAAAGAGGGAGGGAAAAATAAATAGAAAAAAGATAATATATCTGAATGCTTACTTTTCATCTTGGAAAGGAAAAGAGATCTATGTTTTTATTTTTATTTGAGTACTAAGAATTCTTTAGAAAAAGACAAATAAGAAGGATTGATTTTTTGGGGATTACTATTTTAATTGCTGGATACGCATGCATTTTTTTCCCTTTATGTAATTAATTGCTTGATTGACAGGCTATTTCTTTATTTATTAGCATTATTTATGTGGAAATGAGAACTGTAGAAAAATGGTTTATATGTAAAGTTTTAGTTTTTTTTTTTTTTTTTTTTTTTTTAACTGAGTTATCTTTTCCTTGAAATTATTTTGTTTATTTGGATGTAAGAGATGTTGAAAACAATATACATATGTTTATCTCACATATTATTTGGCAATAATAGAGGATAAATTGAGATAATTTAAGTTTATTTTATTTATTTTTGAGGGTTAAATTAGTTTTTTAATTATAGTTTATTTAGGAAAGAGTTGAAAAGAAGATCTAATTGATCTTGCGACAGAAATGGGGTTAGTTTTTGTTCCTTATAATAAAGTTGTTGAGTTAAAAGACTTGATTGTTAAATAAGAGTGAAAATTATGATGAGGAATTCATTAAAGGTGTGTTTAGTGTAGTCAAATAGTAGAAGATATGAAAAAACAAGAAGCTTTAGTAAATGAACAGGATCGATTAGCAAGGGAAGAAAGGCTAAGGAAAGAAGAATTGGAGAGGGAAAAAATTCAGAGGGAAGATAGGTTAAGAAGAGAAGAATTGGAGAGGCAAGATAAGAGTAGGAAAGAATCTTTCAAATTGGAAAAATTAAAACTTGAGACTAAGATCAAACGAGCTGAAAACAGAAGTAAAACTTGTGAGGTAGTTAAGAATTCCACCTTGGATGTAAAAACTTATTTTATAAATATGACTGACTTAGAAGATATTAGCTTATACTTAGTTTTGAAAGATAAGCGTGCCATGGCTGAAATACTAGAACCCACTTGGATAACTCATCTTTTGGGATTACTTCCTTATGAAATCACAGAAATGATTGCACGTTAATCAGAAGAGAATGTAAAGAATTATAAACAAGTTAAACAATTATTATTAAAACAGTTCAAATTAACTTCCAAACAATTTAGGCAATTATTTTCTAAGCATCATAAAGTTCCTAAGAAAACTTGGATTGATTTTTACCATGAACTTAGTACTTATTTTGAGGGGTGGATATCTGGTTTAGAGATTTCAACTTTTGAACAACTAAAAGATTTAATAATAGTAGATCAAATTAAAAAGCACACTCTCTCTTGGATTTTAAAAAGATTTTTTTTTAGACGAATGGCCCAGTATTATTTCTCCTATGCAATTAGTAGAAAACTTAAGGAATTTGAAAATGTTAAAAAAAACTATTAAAACTAAAACGACGAATCATAATTTTAAAAATAAGAGTAATTACAAATTATAGAAAAATGGGGGGACAGTTTCGTAATTACCGTATTTTTCTGCCTATTGTACGCAGCAGTGTATAATACGCAGACATATTTTCTGGCTCATTTAAAAAAAAAGTTGTCGCATAGTACGCACCGGCGTATTATGCGTATCACTGTACAACTTAGTTGGCAATATAAACAATATTACTCTGCATGATTCCCAACAAAAAGATAAGTACATAATACACTACATTCATTCATTAATCTATGTTAAAAGATGATTTATTTCGAATTCATAAAATTAATATTTACTAGAAATATTTTCTAGGGCTCGCATTCCCCCTAATATTCCTAAAATTCCTAAATATTTTAATCATTCCTAAAATTCCTAAAATTCTCCTACATTTCTTCCACGAATCCTAAAAAAACGCATCCAAGGCTAATCCAAGGGTCGAGAGTATTATTCATTCCGGTCCAGTTCATATCGAATGCTCTTGTATTGTGTTTACCACTTGCGCATGCATGTGTAGATTATTTTATTATTGTATTAATTCTTAGCGTTGTTGCATTGAATGATTTTATACTAAATCTCAGCATATCATTTCATTTGCATCCTTATCATGGTTAAAGGTAAAACGAAATTTCAAGACTCGTGGTTGAAAAAAGAATTTGACGGTGTTTTGCTGAGAGAATGGCTTGAAGCTATAAATGGCGACATTTATTCTGCTAAATGTGTTTTATGTTCCGAAAAGTTTTACATATCTGCTACTAGCTTAGTAACAGAACTTATGCAACCTAGTTGCCAAATTTTTTTTTTTTTTCATAGAATTGAGTCAGTGGTAGATAGAAACTCATGTCTTACATTAATAATTCAGAACTCTTCTGCAGTATAGTAATGTTGTACCTTTCTAATTATACATGTGTGGAAATTAGAGAAAAATTGAATCATCTTGCAGAGAAGGTTTAACCGTTTTGGGACGGGTGTATCATATGAAATGGCTGCAAATGTTTCTTCCCACTCAGGTGTTTAACATATGACATCCTTTAAATTCTTTCTGTGGGCAGGCGTATCATACCAAAGGTTTTATTTAAATATGATATGCTCGTCCAAAGAAATAATTTAAAGTCTGTATCATATATAACATGCTCATCCCAAAAGAGTTATACATACAAGACATGTCACAGAAAGCATAAAAATTTTAAACCACTTGAGATATCATGTAAAGGGTTTCATCGAACCAAGTACTAAAAATGCAGAAAGCATGATTTACATAAAATAAAATTTATTTTATAAAAGGGACGTCTGTTTTATAGATTATTTAAATTTTGATGGAGTAAGGGCTCTTAATTTTGTTTGGCTCAACCTGAATATACAAAACAACACAACATTTCCAATTTTAACACATCAGTTATTACCCATTACGGATTTAGAAGTTTTACAATATCATCGGTTTTCCCCTAAAATTTTGAAAAACATTCCTAAAATTCCTCCCTAAAATTTTGAGAAGCCCTAATACTAGGCCTGATTTTCTTATTTCTAAACTACGACACAGAACTTTATGAATCGAAATTCTATGTACGATCAATAGATGGCGCCAGTAAACAATTTTTGATTTCATAAAATTCTTAATACAATAATTAATTCACAAGCAAGGCATATTTTCCAGCCTAAATTAATAATTTTAGTGCATATGCAAACATATAGGAATATTTTTCGAAATAAATATCACAAAAATCTTACAATAATATAAAAAATGTTTGATTAAATTTTATTATTTCTAATAGAGCAATTATGTTTCTCTGGTTATTTAAACCTATATGCATTGTTTCCTCATTTTTAATTTAGAAATGAAAATTAAAAATAATAATAATACTGCAGTTATGTTTATCTCATTATTTAGCTTTTATAAATACATTTTTTCATTTTAAATTGGTGATAATTCAGAAAATATACCTTTAAAATTTATAAATAAATATCTAAAAATTCACTTACCTGAAAATTCCTCCAGGGATCAAAATAAACAAAAAAACAATGAAACATACACCTACTTAACATCATTAAATGAATTTTATTCAAAGCCTTCAAACTCCGATTTATCTGACTCTGAATTAAACAAATTTAAAATACTTTCATCTAACAAATTAGCTTCTTCGTTTTCACTAGATGTAGAGTCACTGTTAGAAATATATCCCTCAATAAGTTTTGCCTTTTTAAATGATTTTTTAACAATTTCTTCCGAGATGTCATCCCATGATTTCTTTATCCATTCACATACTTCTGCGTACATAGCTCGGCGCATTTTGCCACTTTTGGTTGTAGTATGATTTCCGTCGGTCATCCAGTCTTCCCAAAAATGCCTGATCTTACTCTTGAACGATCTATTAATTCCGATATCAAGTGGCTGAAGCTTTTTTGTAAGACCTCCGGGAATTATAGCTAATTTAGCGGATGCTGATTTAAGCGCATTTATTACGCTATCTTTAAGATGAGCTTTCATAGAATCCATTATGAGCATGGCTTTTGGCTTGAAAAAAATCTCTTTTCTTTTTCTCCACACACGATTCAGCCATTCAATCATTTCATCCTCATTCATCCACCCTTTTTCATTTGCTCTTACTTCAATCCCTATGGGAAAATTTTCTTTGGGAATAGTCTTTCTTTTAAATATAACCATGGGTGGGAATTTCGTTCCATCGGCCGCGCAACTCAAAACGACAGTAAAGGCAGTTTTTTCGTGACCGGTTGTTACAATTGGAATAGATTTTTCACCTCTAGAATTTACTGTTCGATTCGGAGGTGAATCAAAACATAACGGTACTTCATCCATATTGATAATCTGCCCTGGAGAAAAATTATGATCATCTATTAGTTTTTTACAATGCTTATAAAAATCCTCAGCTTTCGTTTTTCAATCGGACGGTAATTTTTGACCTACTGTTGTGCGGTTTCTAATAGCAAGATCTTTTCTTTTCATAAATCGAAAACACCATGTAGGTCCGCCTTGAAAATTATCAATATTTTTCTCTTGGGCCAAGAGACGAGCTTTCAGTCTGATTTTTGTAGTTGAGATGGCAGATCCATTCTCCCTCTCGAGTACAATCCATCGATAAAGTTCTTCTTCTAATTCCGGCCACAATGGATGTCCGTGACGATTTGTTCTTCTTTTTTTATTCGATATCAAGTTTATTTTTTCTCCATAATCGGACATTTGATTCATTGACACTAAACATTTGTCCTGCTGTTCGATTATTGCTATTTTCAGCTTCGCTGATTACTTTCAATTTAAATTCATTAGTATAACTCGTTCGCTTAGACATCGCCGCAACTGTTTACTTATCGCTAATAAAACTAAAATAAAATAAAACGGTAATGTACGTGGTAATCACATTCGCTATTCTTTTGTCTTTTCCATGGATTACTTTCATTTTCTTCCACAATATACAATTGGTTAAGATGTTATATCATTTTCACCAGCAGCCAATAAAAACGATCGTAAGAAAAACGAATGAGATTGCGCTGCTGGTGCCATCTGTTGTCCTATATTGGAAATATTAGTTTTTCTTCTGAATATTTTGTATAAACTTAAAATAAAAAGTACTCAGATAATACGCAGCGTCCTTTAATGCGCAGCAAAAAAATTTAAACTTTTTTAGCACTTTATGCGCGTATAATAGGCAGAAAAATACGGTGCTCAAGAAAAGATGAACAAATTAAATCTAAGGGTTTCAAAATAAAAAAGGATAGATTTTGAAAAAAGAACATTTAAATATTTTGAGTGCGATTCTCCTGAACATTTGTGACCGCAGTGTCTTAGAGTAAAAAAAAAAAAGGGCTTCCAAAACTATAAATAACATTTGTGAGTGAAATTAGGTTGAAACCTTTTATCCCCTTTTACATTAAAAGGTAAAGTAAATGGCAGACAATGTGAAATTCTACGTGGTAGTAGCACAACTATTGATATTGTGTCTAGCAAATTTGTTAAATCAATGGACATAACCGGAGAGCATGTTTGGGTGCAACAACCTTTGGATTTTATACCAAATTGCTTGCCGATTGTTGAAATACTGCTTGAATGTGAGATACGAAGCATTGCTATCTGTTATTCCTAGTGAATTAGATCAGGGCCGATACCTCCTCGAAAATTGCAGTGCAGCTATTCTTGAAGACTCAAAACGTTTTAAAGAACTTTCTGAGCAAATAAATGCTGTAATTACTCGATCTTAAAAACAACATAAAGAAAAGCTTCTAGAGGGAAAATTAGACGTTAAAGAACAAAATATGGAAATTGAAGATGAGAGGGAGGGAGAGTATTCTGAAGAAAATATTTTACCTCTGGCAGACCCACATGATTCGCTTGACAGTTTGGCTAAAATAGATTCTCATACGTTGATAGGTGAACAACAGAAAAGTGTGGAATTTGCACCTTTAAGCTAATCTGCAAAAACTAATTGTAAAACTGATTTTAAGATAAAAAAGGGAATTTTAGTTAAAAGTGAATAAATTGGCAGATGAGGAAAATTTGATTGTTGTTCCAGAAAAACTTAGGGAGTAAATTAAAGGATGTGTTATGAAGAGGTTTCAGGTCATTTGAAAATTCTTAAAACAGAAGGTAAGTTAGTAAGACATTTTACTGCCCAAATTGTTTTAAAGAGATCGAAGAATATGTAAAATCATACGATGCATCAACGAGTGGGCAAATCAACTGATAAGAAAAATGCTCCCCTGATGTGCGTGCCCGTTATATCAGAAGTTTTTGAAAACTTAATGTAGATGGTTGCGGTCCTTTGCCGACATCAGCTCAGGAAAATAAATATCTAATTACGGTAATATGTTTAGCAACTAAGTACCCTGATGCTGTCCCAGTGCCGGATATAACTTCCAAATCAGTTGTGAATGCTATTATGACAATTTTTAGTATGATGAGTTTCCCAAAAGAAATCTAAACCGATCAAGGAAAATCGTTTGAGTGTGTTAACTGTGGAATTTTTGGAGAAATTCGGTATAAAAATTGTTAAAAGCTCTATTTATCATCCTCAGAGTAATCCAGTCAAACATTTTCATCATTCTATTAAACAGATTTTAAAAGTTTTGTGCATCAAAAATACTCCAAATTAGGAGGCTCGGCTACAAATTGCTCTTTTCGCACTAAGGACTGTGACTCATGAAATTACAGGGTTTAGTCCTGCTAAACTTGTGTTTGGGAAAAATCTGAGAAGTCCTAATGTTTCATTATATGAGAAATGGTTAGACCCTCCTGAAGAAGAAAATATTCTTGTGCAGTAAGTTTTTGAGTTAATAAACCTCTTAAAAAGGAGTCAGGAATTAGCAAAAGAAAAAATGGAAGAAATGAGGAATAAAAGAAAAAAATGGTATGACCGAAATACCATAGAAAAGGAATTTCACGAGGGTGATTCTGTGTTAGTATTCACAGTGAATTAACCACATAAATTGGCTGCTCAATGGAAGGGACTGGGAAAAATTGAGAAAAAATTATCTGAAGCAAACTATGTTATGTTTGAAGGAAATCAAGAAAAATGTTAAGTTTACCATATTAACATATTAAAACCTTATTATAGGTAGCCTGAATTGTTAAATATGGTACTTGTAGAAGAAAATAATTCAGGTGAGACTTTCAAATTATATGAGGATTTCCCAATTTGTTAAATGATCCTAATGTATTTGATTTCAGTGAAATAGTAGAAAGAAACTCCTTGAGAGAAAAATTAACGGATGAGCAAATCAATCAATAAGACTTTTGTTAAAATATTCTAGGCTTTTTTCGAACATTCCAGGGAAAATCCATTTAGTAGAACATAATATTGAATTGATTAGCGATAAGCAATTTCAACAAAAGCCATACAGAATGACAAACAGTCAAAATGAAATACTGAAGTCTGAAATCAAAAAAATGCTCAGATACAAAATATTTGAACAAGGTGATTCTGATTACATTTTCTCTATCATACTTGTTGAGGCACCAGGTAGGGATCCTAGGGTTTGCATTGATTATAGAAAATTAAGTGAAATTACGCGTACTCAATTTTATCCCATTCCAAATTTGGAACAAAGAGTAGAAATAGTTTCTGCATCAATATATATCCCTACTTGATTTAACAAAAGGTTATTGGCAAATTCTATTAAGTTTAAAGACCCAGAAAATTGCTGCTTTTGCAACAAATTTTGGAGTGTACAGTCCTCTGCATATGCCATTCTGTCTAAAAAAACGCCCCATATTATTTCAACAAACTTATGAAAGAAATTTAACTGGTTGCAAGGATTATGTTGTTCCTTATATTGACGACATCGCTATATTTTCACAGACTAGGGATGATCATATAAAGCATTTACAAGATGTATTAGAACATATAAAAGGTGCCAACTTAACAATAAAACTTGAAAATATAAGTTTGCTCAAAGCGAGGTACAATATCTGGAGTGTATAGTTGGTCATGGAAAGCATTCGACAGCCGAACTGAAAGGAAAGCAATTCAAAATTTTCCTGTGACATCTACTAAAACAGAATAATCATTTTCAGGCCTTGCAGGTTATTACAGGTAGTACATTCCCATGTTCTCTGTTTATAACTTCTCCTTTGACAGAATTATTAAAGGATAAAATCGAATGCAATGAGGAATGTACCCAAGCATTTAATTTATTAAAAGGACAACTTTCAAACAAACTCCTTTTGCATGCACCAGATTTTTCAAAACCATTTATATTACAGACCGATGCATCAGATTTGGATTATGAGGTAGTGTTAGCACAACAAAATAAAAAGGACGAAGAGCACCCTATGTTATATTTGAGCAAAAAAATTACTACAGCTGAGAGAAAGTACTCAACTACAGAAAAAGAATGTGCCATAGTAATATACGACATTAAAAAATTAAAAGGTTACATTGATGGACAAAAAGAATTTTCCATCCACACAGATCACAATCCCTCTTATATTTTTGAATAAAAATTCCGGAAATAATCTGCGATTATTTAGATGGGCTTTGGTGCTACAAGCATATAACCATAAAGTTGTTCATAATCGAGGAAAAGATAACACAGATGTAGATTACCTTAGTCGAAATCCTAAAATAGAGAACTAATAAATTGAAATGTGTAGTATTAAATTTTTTTTTCGATAATAAAATTTAACCTTATTGGGTAACTATATTGTGTATTATTTTAATTATACTGTGTGTTACATATGCTTTCTCACATGTTTACTTATATGTTTACTTTCATTCTTGAGAGAGAGAGAGAAAAAAAAAAAACTTGAAATAATATTACTTATATTAGACAATAACATAATATGTAAATAATTGTTGATTTTTGTGTTAAAAATTTGTGTGTAAAATATTAAGTTAAAATTTTTTTCTTTACCATAAATTTATGTTCAGAAGTGAAATACAGTGCTACATCAATAATTAGTATATATATATTACATTGACTTTTTCATGGACTAGTACAGTGACTTTAACTGACTGGTATATTTTTGTTAATTTGGTACATTTTAAGCACTGGTTCTAATCATAGATTTCATAACTGGTATTTTAAATGGCCTGGTGATAGATGGAGAATACCCTGAGCATACATACCTTCTGCTCAAATTGCTCTAGTATCACACTAACTCTAATATAACTGATGTATTAACTAACTCTAATGGTGCAAAGACTGATTCTGCATACGATTTATAGTTATTAACTGTGCCTTCAATCAGAAATCATATTTTAATTTTGCATCTACCGTCCAGGACAATCACCATGCCTGAATTTGTTTTCCCCTTTCTACCAGGAAAACAAAATTTGATGTGAGGAGGAGTCTGTGACATACCGCTCTGCGCATGAGCAGAGAATCGAAGACCCGAGTGGGTGTGAAGTGAAGGAGAAGAGATCAGCAGTGAAATGCCGAAGTGAGCGAATGTTTTGTACTGGCCTGTGAGTTGGGAAAGAAATGAGAACATCTTGTGAATTTTTTTCATAGTGCTTCAAGAACTCATCTAAATGAGTATTAATATTCCCATTACTTTTAACTTTGCACAACACAAACAATAAAATCACACAATGTGTATAAATAAAGGTATTGTCTACAAGTTCTGATCTTATACTGATACTGGCTTTACGTATCCTGGTCTACATATGTTACTATATATTAATCTTACTGAACTATGTAACATGCACTTGTTAAAATATTGGAATTTTCTTTTTCTTTAATTTCATTTTATTGTGGCTCTAGGTATAATATTGTAAATGGTATTTAATGAAGGTAATAAAGTTTGAAGGAAAATTAAATTTCTCTTCTTAGAAATTTCTGCTTTATTATGTTTTAGAAAAGAGAGAGAGAGAAAAACCTGTTTTTCTTTATATTTTTCCTTTCCTATGCTTGAAACTTACAATCATGTCTGAACATAAAAAAGTTTGTTAGCTAAATATCTTATTCCATACAGACTTAAGGGCCCACTTCACTCACCGTCATCGAAAGCCGAAGCTAATGTTATTCTATGGGAAATTTTCTTCACTTATAACTCATTAACTAATGCGTATTTTTAATTCTTTTTTCACATTTCGAAAATTCCCAACTGTTAAATTGATGAACCTTTTTTAAAAATGTATTTTAAAAATTTTTTATATTTTATTTTGAAGCGGCAAAATACGAATTTTCAATATGTGAAATTTTTCATTTTGCAATTTCAAAATAAAATATTAAAAAAAAAAAAAAAAGAATTTTTAAAAAAGGTGTGTCAATTTAACAGTTGGGAATTTTCTGAATGTGAAAACAGAATTTAAAAATATGTATTAGTTAATAAGTTATAAGTAAAGAAAATTTCCCATAGAATAACGTTGGCTTGGGCTTCCCACGATGGTAAGTGAAGAGGGCCGTTAAGGGGATCGATTTGACACTTTGAATTTGCACTACTGAAGGTTTCATTTCCATTTAATATTTATATTTAATATTCCTAGTTAATATTTATAAATTGAACTATATTTGGTTTGTTCAATGAAATACATATTCAAGGAGCAATTCTTATGGTTTTTGATATATTTTTTACAGATTTGAAATATTTAAATTAGGTTTTCTCAGTTTGCATTTTTTCATGAATGCTAATCATGATCTTCAAAATGCTAAAACTTATGTTTTCGAAAAGGCTTATTATTATTTTGTTTAATAGAACCTACTTAAAAGAAGTAGGGATGGATTTTGAAATTTATTAATAAGTTTTTGAGAAAAAAAATAAAGTTCATGTCAAGGTAGAAATTAATTTTTTTTTTTTTTTTTTTTTTTTAGTTACATAATCTATACTTAATTCTTTTGAGAAGGTTCTATTATGCATAAAAGTAATAATAATAAAATGAAAAAAAAAAAAAAAATCTTTTTAAGAATAAAATCTTTTCTTAAATATCTGTAGAAAGAAGTTTTAGCATTTTAAAGATCATGAATTCATGAAGAAAATACAAACTGAGAAAATGTAATTTGAAGATTTCAAATCTGTAAATAAATATTTCAAAAACCTTAAGAATTGTTACCTGACTATATATTTTATTGAATAAACTTAATATAGTTCAATTTATAAATATTAAATGGAAATAGGAGCTTTTATATGAAACCTTCAGTAGTGCCAAGTGAAAGCTGCCAAGTCTCCTTAAACTGTAATCTATCACAAGCAGCAACTTAACACTTAACTGTTACAGTCACTCTCAAGCCTTGTAGGAGCAGTGTTTGAAGGCCTATTACCATTTTTAGAAAATTTTCTCTACATATTCAATCCGCATACATCAGCCTATATTTGTATAGATTTTACAAGTATTATCTGCCTTCTAATGTGGATTCAAAATATAGCCACTGCACATAACTGAAATTGGTGGATAGATCTAGCGATTGCTTCTGAAAGTATGTTAAAAGTGGATTCTATATACAGTAGAGAGCCAGATATCCACCGACCTAAAATCCACCGAAGTCCGATATCCGCACAGCTTGTCAGATTCAAACAATAAAATTCACTATTAATAAATATCAAACTGGAAATCAGAATTTTAAAAAATGATCTTGAATGCATATCCTATACTTGCATTTTATGATTATATATAAAAAAAAAAGAAACATAAGACTCTCAGAACCACGTTACTTATAATGAAATTATTGACAGCATATAAAATCAGTCAATGAGGTATACAATAACAAAATAATTTTTAGAAATGTTATCTGATGAAGACATGAACATAGGAAAGAACTAACTTAAATTCTTAAAAGAATAAATTTGTGTTACAAAATAAGAATTAGTTGAACATTTACAATATAATATACAGGAAATAAAAAAAAATCTCGATGTATGTATGCATGTACAAGTATAGTTTTGAAAATGAACTACATGTGAACAGATTTTATTAAAATTTGACAGATAAATTTCTTTTTTATTTATATTGATTTTAATATTCAGTGTTATTCCTATGCATCTAATAATTTAACATTCAAGTGAAATTGTGTCATTATTCACTAGTGTGTGTTTAGTTTGAATATCATTCTGTTTTTATTATTAAAAGTGATAATCATTTTTTAAGGGCCCCAATATCCACCAAATCCTAAATTCCACACAACCTCTGGTCCCAAACTGTGCAGATTTTTCACTCTTTACTGCATTTACAATAAGAAATATCTTGTAATTTCATATAAAGTTTTATTGATTAATGATAATAAATCTTCGTGTCTATATTTTTAAAAGTTCCCACATAAGTTTTTTTTTTTTTTTTTTTTGTATTAAATTTAATTATGGATGTCAACAGATAATAACATAATTAACTAGTGAGGGTCCCTAATTTTAAATGAATCATTATAATGAATGAATTCTCAAAATTGCATATCAATTATTTAAAAAAAAAAAAAAAAATTTTTTTTTCATAGGATAAAATCTGGTTTCAGGTCCCCACTGCCTATGGCAGTGCAGGCCCGTGCTCATAATTATGTTGGTCCGTCTTTATGAATCACTACCCACACAGTCACTTATATCCATTTGACATCTGAATTACATCCTATGATCCATAAAAGATACAAAATATCTTTAGAATGCCCATTAAAAGTCCTGGATATCCTGAACTAATTATAGATATCTATTAGATGTTTAAATGTAGATGAAATTTAGACGTGCCTTTTTTAATGCCTAACATGTTAGATCAAAACAAGTCCAATTATTGGTGTTACCAAATTTGTTCAGATTGACATTTATAGCCAGGCATTGTGTTATAATCAGTCTCAAATATATCTAAAATTACATTTACAACATTAGTGCTCATTCAATTAAGTAATTTTTAACTGAAGCACTTTAGGTAATTACTCCCTGTAAAATATAGCATTTCAAATGTCTTTGATTAATCAATATTAAAAGTATTTTCTTATATAGCAAAGAAATTACAATCTAAATCATATATATATTTTATGATAAACATAAAATAAAGCTAATTTTGAGCTAGCCTCTTTTTCATTCTGTATTAAACACAACTTTGTGTTAGAGAAATGTGAGTCTGAAAACATTTTATAAAAATTGGCAAATTTTAAACACACCTTTTGTAAAAATTGGATGAATTTGAATGTTTCAGATGAGAAAATTACATGTGTATACTAGAGAAGCTTAGGTATAGCTTTCTGTAAAATGGGGGAAATTTTAGCATTGGAGTGCTACCTGTTAGGCAATATATTCCAAAATCTAATGAGCACCAAACTTGGTTTATAAGATAAATATTGTAAAAAATTATACTTATTTGGGTATATATCAGATCTCAGGGGCTATTGCTGTGATTTACTTTTTATGGTTTTTCAGATGGCTATATCTTAGCATCTATAGGTTAAAATTGTATGAAACTACATATTTAAAATCTTTATTGAACAGGAAGATAAAAGTTTTATGCACATTAACCAGTCACTGTTATATAGAATGGTATAGAACAGTGACACCTCTACCAAATTCACATGAGCATGTGAACCCCAAAAGAAAATAAAAAAATAAAGTCAATTAAAATGATATTGATCAAATTTTGTCCCATAGTAAAATTTTAGAAAAATAGCGGGAAAAATCAAAATATATCAACACAGCACAGACAATCACATAGACTAAATCACACCTGCAAACAAAGAATTCTCTTTCCAAAACAGGTGTTCACCAAGGAAAGTCGGAAATGAATGAGAAAGAATAAGTTTGGTCAAGTGTACTTCATATCCAAAATTCAATTGATTATCACATACAATTTTACTAACACAACTTTTTTTTAAATAAAAATTGTAGCCATTCTAATACCAAGTGTTTTCATTTAAGCATGTTTTAATTATGACCTTTTAACTTAAATGGCTAAAACGGATTGTACTTTTGGAAATTTTCTATGTCAAATTTAACTGTATATTTTATAAAGATAAAAAAGTCAGGTCTCTGTTGTTTCGTTTTGAAAATCTTACATGAAACATCAAATGATTTAAAAATCGATACGTTTTATATGTGCAGTAATGAATAATATTTGATAAGAAAATATTGGTATATAAATAAGTACACCAGTTGTGGACACTTTTAAAATTAAGCATTAAAAACAAGCTCTATAATTCTTGCATAGATTCAGCAATGTTAAATTTTGGTGATAAAATACTCTTCTTCTATTAGTCTTGAATTAGATATATTTCAAGCCATCAGTTTTTAAATATACTTAATTTCCTGAAAATATTGCACTTTTTGTATTTTTTTTCCCCTCGTAGTTTTGAATAAAGAAATAAACTTTGTTTTATCTCTGCTTATTTTTATATATTTCATGTATACTTTGCTTTTATATGACTAAAGTAAGTATGCCCAATTTATTTATAGATAGAACAATAAGGAGTATTAATTTATATTCACAATTTATGTATTACTGTGAGCCACAAGATCAAGAATCCATGATACCACTGTTATAGTAGAAGAAAGTTTTTTGATTGCCACAGCATACTAGTTTAAGTATTTGTAACTTATTTTCTTAATTATATTCAAGAAGCTTTAGAGGGTAGACCAAATCTCTATCATCCATTGTACAAGTTTGATCAATATTCTTTTATATTTGTTTAAATAAACTTTGTGCATTTTTCATTCATACTGTTATCGTAAGTATTGTTTAGTATCTTTTATAATTAATTTTAATGATTGTTTGTTTTTCACTATATTTACATTGTCTTCAGAAACTTCTTTTGTAGATATTAAGATAACAGTATGTTAATCAGGGTGACAACAATCAGGGAAAACAGGAAAATCATGGAAAAATCAGGGTATTTTATCAGTCTGGAAATATCAGGGAATTTTGTAAAAACATCCAAAAATCAGGGAAATTTTCATTTTTGTACTGCTGAAACATGACTGAAAGATCAAAAAATAGGTGTTATCTTAGCCATGATTGCACATGATTGGCTGCTTTCTGCTAGAATCTCACCAAGTTAACATTTTTTTTTAATTATATATTTTGGGGGCAACAACTGTTCTGGTGTTAATATGTTATGCAGTTTAAATGATTCGTATTTCTCCCATATTTTGAATTTTTCATTTTATTTCCCTTTTTGTGCATGTTAACAAAGTGAACTAAGAAGAAAATAAAGATATTGAGATATTTTGCCTAATCAGTATAGTATTTTGAATTGCAGTTGTTTAGCGATATACACAAAATTATGAAATATATATAGTATTCAACGGAAATCATGGAAATGTGTCAAAATTAGTCAGGGATATCAGGAAACTATTTTTCTCAATTTCTGTAGCCAACCTGTTAAATTCTTATATGTGTGCTTTTCTCTTCTTCCTGTTATTTATTTATTTTAAATCATGAATTTAGTAAAGGTGTTTATGAAGTATCTGGACTTTCAGAGCCAAATTATAAAATACTTATTTGAGTTTTTTTTTTTTTAAACATTGCATAGGTTTAGACCCGACCCGAACCTGATAAAAATATTTTTATCAACCCGAAAACCGACCCTAACCCGCAATAGAGAAATTTTATAACCCACAGCCTTTATACCCAAAACCTGAAAACTAAATAAAGATACTAATTCATCTAGTCATGCAAAACTTTTTTAAATTATAAAATAATGTAAATTTTCATTGCCACATAGTTGGTAAATTAGTTTAAAAAGAATTTAAAATGTAATTACTAACTGTATTAAGTTAATTTAATAATCTGAAAAATGGATCAATAATATTTTTTAACCATTTAAGTGAGTTGTGAACTTCAAGAGTAAAAAAAATGTTCTTCAATTTATGTGTTAGTAATTTATGGTTTAACACTTATATTCCGGGGAAAAAAAAAAAAATAATAATATTCTTTATTACTTTCATTTGATGTGGATGTGTACTTTACTACACGCAAGCGAAGTGAAGATATCACTGGCTGTCCTTGGATGAAAAAGATTTCCTATGTTAAATGCCCATTGGATTTTTTATAAAAAATTATTAAAAACTGAGGAAAATTATTTCCTGATTTTCATCCATATATTTGGGTATAGATATATATTAGTTATTGTGTGCATGTGCTAGATTAAGTTGCTTTTGTTGTAAAGTTGATAAAATTTGAATTTTAAATTTCAAAACTCTAGAAAAAAAATATCAAACTTCCATATTTGATTGAAAACGTAAACATTTCGTTTCAAATGATGATATTTACACAATAAATATCCAACTAATATACTAACTAAAAGGAAAACGATAAATATTCTATCATAATTTGAAGTCAATTTTTTTTCAAATGTCTAAATAAAGTGTCTGATATAAGATGCTCGTATGTTGCAGCGAAATAGATTTCACATCTGTCATCCTTGGCAGAAAAAAAAAATTGCTAAATTATCTGTTAAACATATTTAATTCCTTTCAAAAATTATGGTTATTTTAACAACTTATATTAAGAGAGTAACAAATAATATGCAAAAATATTTCGTACAATACATGTTACGAAAATATATATCTGGCATGCATATTTTCATATTATGTTTTTGATTGCCAATTACAAAAAACGCCATAGATGACAGAATTTTGAAATTAAAATTTTGTCAATTTGACAGCAAAATAACTCAATATAACACATGCGTACAATAACTAATACATAGCTATACCCAAATACGAGGATTAAAATCAGGAAAATCCAATGTATCCACGGATGGTCAGTGACGTAACATTTCACTTGCATATAATAATTCGGGTAGCATGTATTTGATTTGCAGTTAAACATATGCTTTCTTATGATCACTTTAATTAGCTTTCTCCTGTTGCAGTTTTGGTGCAGTGCTTATTTGTTCTAGAGAAGACGATAAAGAATATAATCTACCTTGATGAAATTTGTTTCCTAAATGTGTTTATTTTACATTTTCTTTTTTTTTTCAATTTAATTATAACAAGTATTTCCTCTGTATTTGCTGTATATAAAAGTGTAGATTTAAGAATATTAAAAATTTTGTTAATATAAAAGCAAGGATTAAAATTCATTGAAAATAAAGGTATCTTAATGTAAATTCAGAAGTAATTTAAATTCCCAGAACATAAAAGCGAGGCTATATTATATTTCTGTTATCTATATATTAATAATAGTCAATAAAGATTTATAGCACTTTCTAATTTTCATACAATTTCTACAAAAGATCTGTATTAGATTTGTTGAAGAGAAAAAAAACATACACGGAAATTTTTTTACATGCTTATACTCCAGATACGAATTCGAAGCTTTTTTTTTTCAGGCAGATATCTGCAGATATGAATACGCTCCGACGCATGTCTAAAATCATTTATAGAGCTATAATTATGTCTAAAAATTTTTGCTTACAATTGCAAAATATTTTTTGAAAGATGTTCTCAAGTCGACCTGATCCGTAGAAAACTGAACCCGACCTGCAAGAAGAAGAAGGAAAAAAAAAAAAAACATTCAACCTGACTCGCCGGGTCGTGTCAAGTCCAGGTAAAATTGGGTTACCCGACCCGATGCAGGACTCTATATAGGGTTATTGTATGATTTGGTTATGATTGTTTATATTGCTGCTGCACTTAAAGCTTTAAATGATCTGAGGCTTAAAAAAAAAAAAAAAAAAAAACTTATTTGACAGCAGCAGACTAACATTTTAAAAATTTAGAATCCCATTAAGAAAAAAAAAAAAAAAAAAAACTGCATTATTAATTAGTAACTGGGGGGGGGGGGGGGGAGGAAGGCTGTTTTGTATATCAGAACACTTGCAGATAAGTATATTGGATAAATATAGATATATTTAATCAGTTTCATTAAAAACTGCCACATTTGTAATTAAACAGTTTTATTATTATTATAAAGGCTTAAAATTTATAATTATTGGTAGGGGGGGGAGAGGGGGAGAATAGATTAAGAGGCCTCTCCACTTATATTCCCCAGAAGCCAGGGCCAATGTTATTCTATGGGAAATTTCGCCCCATTATAACTTATTAACTAATTAATATTTTTTAATTCCATTTTTACATTCAGAAACTTCACAACTATTAAACAAACAATTTATCGCTTTCTAAAAATTATTTTTTTAAATTTTTAATATTTTATTTTGAAGTTGTAAAATGTAAATTTTCACAATGTGAAAATCTTTCTTTCTGAGTTTAAAAATAATAAAGATCAATTTTTAGAAAGTGATAAATTAAATAGTTTAGTAGTTGTGAATTTTCAGAAAGTGAAAACAGAATTTTAAAAATATGTATTAGATAAATTATAATGGGGCAAAATTTCCTATAGAATAACATTGGCTTCGGCTTTCGGAGACAATAGGTAGAGAGTCCCCTTAATTCTATATATTCACTAATGAAAATTACATAAAGGTGCATGAAGAGCTATTTACTTACAAAAATCAAATTTTTTCTTTATTTATTTATTGTAGCAGTAATAATTACAAACTGAATAAACATTATAAAATGCAAGAACTCACAACGATTGTTTCAGGTCAAAATAAGACATGACTTTTCATCAGGCAAAAAAAGTAGGGATAAGTGCTGCAAACAGACCTCGTGCCTACTTTGTTCACTTGGTGAAGAGTCGTGTTTTCTTTCGACTCTAAACAATTGTTGGGTTTTCTTGCATTTTATGGTGTTTATTCAAAGTTTTGAGGAGGGGGAAATAGCTTAATTTTTTATATTCACTAATCAAAATTACATAAAAGTACATAAATGCCAATTTACTTATAAAAATAAAGGTTTTTTAAAACTCTTCTGTTAATGCATAAACACAGCATGTTTTCACAAATTTAAGTAAATAATAATGATAAAAAAAATGTTATAAGTTTTATTTCCTCCTTTTGTTTCTATTCTTTAATTTGTTCGTATATTTAGGTTTTTTATACATTTATATATAAGCTACTGAACTTGGTAAAAAATGAATTTGTTTTTTGTTACTGTCAAATCTAGTTTTCATGTATAATTTTTAGAAGAAAATGTTAAAATTTTTATGAAATATTCTTTTTATAAAGTTTTATTTTGTCCTAAAAATTCTTTATTTTGAATTATTAGCAGCTGTGTGTGTCTTGATAAAATTTAATTTCAAATGTTACTTTTTTTTTTAAAAATAAAGTTAATGCATTACAAATATTAACTAGCTATCTGAAGTAAGTAAGACTTTTCTTTCTGTATAAATGTTTTTTTTTTTTTAGTTTATCCTGAAAAGTTTTAAATATTTCAATATTTTTTGTTAATTCTACCAGTTTATTTACATGCTAATTTAAAAATTATTTTGTGATTTTTAATTTTTTCCTTTTGATAACTTATTTATTGAGTTGTCTTTTAATTTAAATGCACTTTCTTACAGAATTTTTCAACTTGTTTGTATATTGTGCATTTTGTTATTGACTTTTATTTTTTCTCATCAAAGGAAAAAAAAAAAAAAAAATCATTTTACTTGTATGTTGATGCTGAAATTTTTAATTTATCTTTGTGTTTATGTAATTTGTGTGTGTAGTTTTTTGCTTTATTGTATTTTTATAATTTTTTTACGTTAGAATTGTTTTTAAATTTTTCTGTATCTTTAACTTTTTTAATATTTTCTAAAATGACAATTCCTGAAATATTTAGATAAAATTATGAATTTCTTTTGCATCTCCTTTTCTCCCTCCTTAATGTATGTATTGCATTTTCAAATTATTATTTATATTGAATCTGTCTTTCAACCATTTTTATCTGTTTTGAAATTTATTTTAGTATACATTTCCTGTTAAAAGTAGACAATTTTCTTTTTATAGTGTCATTAATTGTTACATTACTGTATTAAGTAAAAATTTTATTTATGTGTTTTTAAATAGGTTATTTTAATTTGCTTTTTTGAATGTAATTTTTGGTTAAAAGTATCATTTTATTTTTGTGCTTTATTTAATTATTTATTTTTAGTTAAAACTAACATTCTTATTATATTTGTTGAATTTTTTTTTTATCTTAGTTTAGTTTATTTTTTCTCATTTTTATGTATGATGAACATTTCTATTTTTTTTTTTTTAATAGTATATTTTAAATTTTAAATAAGGTATGTCAAACTCTATATTATGTGGCAGTTGATATAAATTAGTATTAAAACCAAGTATAAATATGTATGTAAATTCAATTTATATCCCCCCCCCCAGCCCTTTTTATGTCCTCTTTTCTACTAGAATTTCTTAAAAAAAAGTTTAATGCAAATAACAATATTGAAGATATTATTATAATACATAATATTTTGCATTTATTTCATTTCATAATGAATTCAGTTGATAAATGTTTCATGAATTCTTTATCTTATATGTGCTAGAATGTTTTCAAACTTGTTTATTTGTTTAAATGGATTTTATCAGGTAGTTAAATTCTATTGGAATATTAAGCCTCTCCACTGTACCTTTGTGGAGACATCCTGATTTTGATAATATAAAATATTAATGGATTATAAATTATAAAATATTTGTGTTGTCATTAATATTTATATTAAAATTAAATTATTTAGGTAGTTTATGATCAATCATTGAGTACTACCACTTCAGCTTTAACCCTTTCATTCGCAACTTTTTCCCTCCATAAAACAATAAATCATATATTTATTCATAACTTTATTTCAAACGTAATGTATATAAATATTTTTTTTTAAATAGGAGTTATAGCAGAGTACGAATTAATATAGCTAACAAAGCAACTGATATATGTTTATTTATCTATACATATAAAAGAGTACTTCCACTCACTCACTCACTGGCTCATCAACGCAGAGCAAAATCTACTGGAGCCAATGACTTGAAACTGGGTCAGATTATAGAACATATAGTGTAAGCAGCCCCTAAGAAGCGATTTTGCGAAATTCGCCCCCCCCCACCCCACCCAAGGGGGCATAGGGGGCAAAATGTGATTTCACAAAAACCTTCATATCTCGAAGAAAAAAAACAGATATCCGTAAAATTTTTGCTTTAAAATGTAGCTAATTTAATTATCTAAAAAGCAATTTCTGAAATTTTAGAAGTTCGGTCCCCAAGGGGGGAAAGGGGGGCAAAACGTGATTTCACATACTCCTATATATCTCAAACAAAAAAACAGATATCTGTGAAATTTTTGCTCTAATATATAGCTAATACAAATAAGAGGGGAGGTGAGGGGGCAAAACGTGATTTGAAATAATCCTTTATATTGCAAACAGAAAAAAATATGATATTTTTGCTCTAAATATAGCTCCCATAAATACATAAAAACTAATTTCTTTAATTTTAGAAATTCGTCCCAGGTGGGGCGGGAAAGGGGGCTATGAGGTAAAAACATAGAAATATAGTTAGACCGTTCAAAATTGGTACAGATAGGTTTTAGAGATCTGCAAGTGAAATGAGGATATTTTTGAAAGTGTAAAGTTATTAGGAGGGTCAGAAAGGTGTGGGGGGGGGGCAGAGGGGCAAAAAAATAAAAATAGAGTTAGACCGTTCAAAATTGGTACATAAAGGTTTTTGATACCTACAAATCGATTGCGGATATTTTCGAATTTGTAAAGTTATTAAGAGGGGCGGGAGGAGGGGACGGAGGGGCAAAAAATAAAAATAGAGTTAGGTCGTTCAAAATTGGTACATAGAGGTTTTTGATACTTACAAATCGATTCCGGATATTTTTGAATTTCTAAAGTTATTAAATTGGTACATGGAGGTTTTTGATACCTACAAATCGATTGCGTATATTTTCGAATTTGTAAAATTATTAGGATAGATGGGAAGGGGAGGTGAAAGGGCAAAAATATATAAATAGGAGTTATAGCGCTGAAAATTAGTGTTAGGTTTTGAGGCCCGATAAATCGATTGCAAATATTTTCGAAAATACAGAATTATTACGAAGGGCGGGAAGGGATCGGGTGCAGGGTTAAAAATAAAGAAATTCAGATAAAATGTTGGAAATTAGTCTTATTAGGTTTAAAAGCCCCAAAGAATGACTGAGTATTTTTTAAAGTCTAAAATAATTAGGAGGGGCGGGAACGGTAGGTGAAGGAGCATGCGAGCCTTGCGCGCCTGTATGGGCTGCCGCAGGCAGTGGTGGCCCGAACCAATTACTCCACTGATGAAAGAATTTTTTTTCATTTATGTTTTTTCCTCACGATAATATAGTGATTTATTAAGAGTGTTGAACATAATTGCGCGCACACAGCGCAGAATTGCCTGTGCTGCCAAGGGCAGTGGGGACCTGTTGTGACATTTTTTTCAATCACATTTTTTTTTTCTCTTTTTTTTTTTTCACATGATAAAAATTGATGTAATTTTGAGAATTCATTAACTATAGCGATTCATTTAAAAATAGTTACCAGCGAAGCGGGCATAGCCTGCTAGTGTTTAATATAATCACTGATGCCATTAAAAATCATATCTTTTCAATAAATAAAAATATTAAAATTTTGGAGAATTAACATATTGTAATTAATTAAAATACATATTATAAACATTAAAGAATAAAAAAAAAAAAAATTCAAACAGTTAATTTACTTAAATTGCCCAAAACAGGAAACTGATTCCGATATTATTATCAGAACAGCGTAAAATATACTTTCAATTATCAACAAAGAATGTGAAGTCATCCAAAATAGGTATTTTTCGAAGGGAAAATGTATATAGATTTTAATATTGTTCATTTTGAATCAGCGGGAGTGTTATATGGTAAGAAAGAATGTGAAATGTTATGATTCCAATTGGAATCACGGGGAAGGAAAGGGTTAAGCTGTACCAACTCAAAAGCATAAATTATGGCAATAAGGAATTTAAACTAACATCAAGATTGATAATATATTTTTGTCATTATTTACAGGATAATAAATATATATAATGCTAAGAAAAGTGCATTAAATGGTTTTCAATAATTTTTGCTGCTTTTCCTTGTCAGATAATTTCAAATGTAAAATTTATGATGTATAAATTATAACTTAATTTGTTTTGCAGCTTGATTTAAAAAAAAAAAAAAAAACAAGTTTTTGTTGTCTAATTTCCAAGAACAGTTTTTAATGAGAAAAATCTAATTCTAAGGGTAATGCTTTATTATTTTCATAAACAGTTCTTACACATTTTTGTAATTTCATATATGCTTATATAAAGTTCCTTTCATCAAATATATTAAAAAACAGATAATTTTTTTCTGAAAGTAACATTTATTGCAAAATTAAATACCTTTTTTTTTTTTTTTTTTTTGGTTTAAGAGTTTGGCATACCTGCTAGCATATACATTCTATCCTAATTGTTTTTTTATTTTATAGATAAGAAAGTGAGTTTTCCTTTTCGCACTGTAACAGAGTGTCTAATGAATGCTCAGAAGTCTAAGAAAGACAAAGTTCTTCTTACCAATTATGTCATGTCGTGTTTTGGTACAAAGATATTCCCTTGTGATGAATGTGGAAAGAAATTTCGTCAGAAGCGTGATCTTACTCGCCATAAATTTACTCACACTGGTGAAAAGCCATTTAGTTGTACTTATTGTGAAAAAAGGTTTTCTCGTAAGGATAAACTGAATCTACATATAAAACATCAGTGTAAATTAATAAATGCAGTCATTGTAAATTAATGAAAAAAAAAGAAGGCTTAGGCTTATAATTTGTACACGGTGGCCACAAAATAACTTTCCCTCTGTAGAGGCATCTGCAACTGAAACTAATGGACAGAATGGAATCAAATTTCCTATACAGATTGTGAAAGACAGGAGAGAATTATGCCCCCCCCCCTCCCCCAAAAAAAAAAAAAAAAAAAAAAAAGGTTGTACTATACAATGAATGCACAGAAAAATGGATTCTGCGAAGTTTCATTAATGTTCATATAAAAATGCACATGCAGAAATGATTGGCATACTGCATTAAACACAGAAAATATTCTATTAACACATTGAGCACCATGCAAATGTATAATAAAATCCATTAAAATTTCTTAATGTTTCCTCCTGTAATAAATAAAAATTAAGTAAATTTTAAATAAATTTTCAATAATTACTTTTTCCCCCTTGAAATCCTCTATTTTTTGTAAGCATTCATTAGTTTTAGCTGTAGATTCCTCTAAAAACAGTGAACGTTACTTTTAGGCCACCATGTATAAAAAAAAAAAAAAAAAAAAAAAAAAGTGGATGTCAGTCATGCTATGTATATAATTTTTAAAAGCTTCAAAAAGGATTTAAAGTTTTTTATCTAGTACTTTTTTAAAGAATTAAATCTGTTAATAATATTTATTTAGAAATATTTAAACTTCATTTATCAATTGTTTCAACTAAGTGTAAATGAAACACTGAAATTCAAATGATATACTGTTATATATCTACAATAATTAACATTATTATTCTCAAATCTATTTTAGAGGCTGTAATATCTTTTCAGTTATGTGTAAGTATTTTAATGACAAATGCAATTGATAGTTATGGTATATTTATTAATCATTAATAATAGGTTTGTGTGATAGAAAAAATAAAACGTTCAATTAAACTATAGCCTTTTAAAAATAAAAAAAGTCCCCCCCCCCCAAAAAAAAAAAAAAAAAAAAAAAAAAAGTCCATCAACCTTTGAAATCTTTGAAGATTTCAGCTTTTAGTTTATGAACCTCTTATGTATTATAAATAATTTCATGCTTCATTTTGTTAAAACAATATAATGTCGTATTAATATATATTAAAACTTTAATGTTTATTTAACAAAATGCCAAATATTGCTGAAATATAATAGCATTTAAAAATAAATAAAAGAGTATTTGTGGTTGCTACAGTACCCAAAAGTTAGGGAAACTTGAAAAACTCAGGGACTTTGAAAAATCAATTCAGAAACAGAGAAAACTCAAAATTTATTGTACAAACAAGGGAAATTCATGGAATTATTTTTTATTTAATTTTTAGTATGTTTCATATCTAGCATGGGATCTTTTTGTTTTCAAGAATAAATAGTTTTAGTATTGCCAGAGGTGTATCATTTCGTTATTTGTTTATATATGTTTATGCTAGTCTAACCTAATGTAGTCAATTTTGTGTTCACATATATTTTTTCACTTATTTGTGTTTGTTAATAGTTTATTTAATCATTTACAGCTATAAATTTCCTTTTCACTTAAAAATAAAAATTTGCTCAATGTTTTGAAACTTTATCAGTATTATTTGAAGTTGTATTTTGTCAGTTAAGGTGCCTACCTACCTTCAAAATGCAATTTTCGGTCAAAACTCCAATTTTCTATTTTTGGGTTAGTATTAAAGCCTGAAATTTTAACTTTCTAAATCAGTTTGATTTTTGTTTCTATCTTGCTTAGAACTTGAGTTACAGGCATTTTAATATTAGTCACTCGTCAGTTTTTGAAACCGGAAATGGCCCGTAAATGTTTGTTTACATAAATGTTTTACTCAATATCATACTTGCTAACTTTTCCGTTTTTTTAACCTATTTTCCGGTCTTCTGGACAAATGATGAAATCTTCCGTTTTAAAAAAAGTCGCAGATATCGTTTGTTTTAAAAAAAGAAACCCCATGGAGCGGTCGGTGATCACAAACGCTCCCAATTCCCAATCTTTCTCCATCCATAACATAAATCAATATTCATTTAAAACTTGCTTTATAAGATTCTAGAACGTAAAGAAATAGAATTGTTAAATATTTCTTGCTCATGTAATATTTTTTGCCCCTTTCTCTCCCCCCCACCTTTATCTATCTCCAACTAGTGATCGGCAATAAAATCGCAAATGTTCTGCAGAAGTCTTTTGTTTCCTAATCTTTATCCATTTGCAACATAAATGACAATATTCATTTTAAACTTGCTTCATTAGATTCTAGAAGTAGTTGAAAGAATTTAATATTTCTTACTCTGTAATTATTTTTGTATCCCTCTCCCCCCTTTCCCTTTCTCTGGATAGTGATAATTTCTAAAATCAATAAAAGTCCTTAATATTTCTGACGTATGTAATTATTTTTAGACCTTATTGCTGAATTTAATGAATATGTTTATTTTTCTTCAATTAAGTTAAATATTTATCTGTCATATTTATTAATGTTAATGAAAAAATCCTGAAAATGCTTAATGTAGTTGAAAACTATATATATAAATGTTTGTCATCAATTTATTGAAAGTGACTTTATCAATGTTCAAGAAAACAACCAACCAATCTTGTTAGAAAAAAAAATTTCAGCTAATTTCTAATTTTAGCAATTGCATGTCTGATTTGGGGAGGGGGGAGGGAGGGGAGAAAGCTTGAAAAAGCTAATGGGAACTAAAAATGTTATATAGAAAATATTTGACAGCTCTTAGTGACTGCATTTCTTTCTACACTATTAGGTATCAATTCTCTTTCTTTTTTTATTTACTTTTTTATTATATACTTAACTAAGTTTTTTAGTCTATTGTTAAATAAATTTCTTACAGATTCTGTTTTGTAGTTATTTATATGTTGAAGAGGTGTAATTTCATTTGAAACTTTTATGTATTTGGTGTAATCAATCTATAGTAAAGTAAAACATTTTTATAGATTGCTTCAAAATATTAAAAGTACAAAAATTGTATTGTTTAACACATCGATGAATAAAAAAAAATAAAAAAAACAGAAGAAGAAAAATCTTCCCCCTTTTTTTTTTTATGAGATCCTTCTGGTTTTTCAACAAAAATCTTCCCTTTTTTTAAAAAAAAATTGGTTGGCAAGTATGCAATATAAGCATCAAAATTTGTTACTGAATATAGAATTAATTTAAAAAAGAAAATAAAAAGCTTTGGAATAAATCAGGAACTTTTATTAAAATTGTTTTTTGTTTAATAGGTGAAATCTTGTTTTGAAATTTGTTTTCTGCTTTTTCTCAAAATGAGATTTTTAGCATTTTGCTTTATCCCCAATCATCATAACTCCAAAAGTTATAATTGAAACTTTGACAAAATACTCTAGAGGAGTTGTTTTAGGGATTGAACTACGACAATGAATCTAGCTAAATTATTTTTTGTCAATAGAAGTTATGAACTGCCATGGATATTCATGATTTTTTCAGCATGTAAAAATGTTATCTTCTCTAAATATTAAATAACATGGTTATAGTTTTGAGAGTAGTTCACTCCCTTAAGGACCTTTCAATAATCTAAATAAAATTTACTGAATAAAAATGTGTTTATCTAAATTTTACTTATGATGTTTTGTAAAAGTGCTTTTTTTCGCAAATGTTATGCATATTTTTTTTTAGGTTATTCACTGTTTTTTACTATATTCTATCATATAATGCACATAAATAGGCAGTTTTTCAATTATTAAAAAAATTACCTCCGACGATAGGCAGGCACCTTAAATGGTCTGTATATGCAAATGTATTCCTTTTTATTTTATTTATAATGTTCACACAACTGTGTACTGTGTATATGATTTATGTGGTATAAAATATTAGTTTATCGTATTGGTTTTTGATATTTATTTCAGTTCTAAATTGTATGTTTAATTTTATTCAATGTTTTGTAGCCTTCTTGTATCTAAATATGCAATAAAGTATCTGAATTCATGACTGTTTAGTTATATTATTCAACAATTTGTGAATTTCTACCCTCTCCCATCCCCCTTTTTTTTTCTTTGTATGCATTTAGTGATTAATAAACTGAACATAAAAATAATCTTTCTTTCTTTCTTTCCTTTCCTTTTTTTTTTTTTTTTTTTTTTTTTACATTTAAAAACTATGTATGTTTTTTACAAATTTTTTCAGAAGTGCTGAAATTTGTGAAATAAAATATCCAAAACATTAAAAATAATTTTTTTTTTTTTTTTTTTTTTTTTTTTACGATATTCCTGAATCATAATATCTGTAGTCTCTTTGTGTATTTTTAACAATGTCATTAAAAATATAATGCAATTATTGTAAGCTAGTTATATTTATTAGCATAACATTAATTACTAATAACATTTATCTTAACATATTTTTTGTCTTTTTCATCAAATCTGTCCATAAGTATATCCAGGTAAAGACTTCTATGAAAATCGTAACTTTTACTTGCTTGTTTGAATAATTCCATTTATAAAGCACAAAAATTTACATTTGAACTGATACTGTGTATAAATTGTTTTTACTTTCAGATATTTAAATTTTAGAGTTTAAAAAGAATTTCAGAATAAAATATATGTTGACAAAAAATTTGCTTTTCTTTTTAAATTATAGCACTCAAAATATTACTCATAGGGTATATTATATCCATAAAATTTTTTCTCAACCTAATTATTTCTAACATACATAAAACAATATATATACTCCACTACCATGGAAGGTTACTAATTGTTAATTCAATTCTTGTACTATTTTCAATCATAATTTTTACGCATAATTATTTTTAATTTTCATTGTAGTGTTTGAGTAATTCTTTAAGCTTTATTAAAATTACATTTATTTTTGTGTCATTTTGCAGTCTATTTATAACGAATTTCTATTTCAACGAATTTCTTTTTTCTATAGTTTTTGCTTTATTATTGTTAACAGTGTAAATTAAATAATCTTTATACAAGTAAAATTTTGATATTTTAAAAACATAAAATTAGTGATTTAATTTCACAATATTGTTGAAAGAAAAATACTGTGTGATCATTTATATTATTATTTTTTTATTTATATTACAGAGTGTAAATTTATCAATAGTTATATTTGTCATATTTTAAGTAATTTTATAAATATTCAACAGAAGCTTTGACAAATTGAGATATATGATGGAAAACCCATTTAATTAAGTAATTATTTCCTTAAAAGATTCTAAATTATATTCATATATGGTATGTTTTCAATTTAAAATAATTATTTATTTATTTTTAATACATCAAGCTTATATTTTATTTCTTTTTAATATGAAAATATAAAAGGATAATCAGTGTTACCTTCCACTGAGAGACACCTATGAGACTGAACACTTTGTTCCTTCTTCAAAGATACTTATATTAAGCCGATATCAAACGAAAAACCATACGATAGTCTTTAGCACAAAATATCTTATAAACAGGTTTCTCATGCGGGAAACGATCCAAATATGCCGTTAGATCCAAATTGCCGAATGTATGTTCGTCAATCACACATTCTCGACTGTTTTTAAATCACGTACGGTAGTCTTTAGAACGAAATCCTCCAATCAGAGAATCGTGATTACAGAACACCCTCTATTCTTTTCCCTTTTAAACATCCTTGGGGGGGAATAGTAGCCAAATGTTGGGTTCGTTGTTTACATTTCTGGATTTCGTTTTTCCGTTTATGCTTAAAAACAACCCTACTGAAGTCGTTTGGTCGCTTTTGAGCGGCAATAGCTTATATTTTAGAATATATAGTCTTCCGTCTGATAGCACCTTTAGTGTAATATAAAACATAGGTAACATCAACTATAAATTCTGCATTAAAAAATATATATATAAGAAATTGATATATATATATATATATATATATATATATATAGGGGATTTTTTTTTTTTTTTAACAGAAACTATAATAATAACGGGTTAATCGAGAGAAAAATTGGGTCCTTTTTGCTACCTCATTACAAAATTCCACATTATAAAAGGAACCCTTCACAAAATTCAAATTTATAAAATAAGCCCCTTCACAAGAAATTGATTTGTAAAATGTTACTACTGTATTTTTAATTATTTGTTTCAACATAACTTTATAATATTAAACACTGTGTAGAATGACTGTTAAAATAAAAGGTTTTACACAAAAATATATATAAATAAAACGTATCTAGAATTTAAAACCTGTATTGACCCAGATTTTATGTGCTTATAATTTATTTTAAATTACACATTACATAAGTTTGGTTGGAAGATTTTTTTTTTTTTAAATCAGCATACATATAAAGTGAGATATTGATTTCATTAAGCATTTGGAGTCCTCATTATCATCTTCAGTTAACATGAACTTTTGTAGCTGTTTGCAGGCATGAGAATTTTCCGCAATTTTCTGCTTTTTTACGATTTCCGTTAATTCTGCATTTTTTTTTTTTAATCAAACTCCAATAACGATCAGTGTTCAAATGCTTCACAAAAGACTTTAGATTCTCAATCTTTCTCCATCCAAAATATAAATGTCAATATTCATTTTAAACGTGCTTTATCAGATTCTATAACATAAAAAAGAACAGAATTATTCAATATTTCTCGCTCATGTAATTTTTTTTGTTCTGCATCCCCCCTTCCCCCCCTTTTTTATTCATCTCTAACCATCGCCAATCAAACATTCTGTGAGAGGCCTTTTATTTTTGAATATTTATTGATCCAAAACAAAAATGTCAATATTAATCTTAAATTTACTTTATGATATTCTGGAACCCATAAAGAAGTAGAATTGTGTTTAATATTTCTCACTCATGAACTGTTTTTTATACCCCACCCCCCCACCCCTTTCCCATTTTCCACCACCAGTCAATGATTAAATGTTGATTGCTAGCTAATTTTTTTTTTTTTTTTA
Organism: Salticus scenicus; assembly: GCA_963930645.1. Taxonomy (NCBI): domain Eukaryota; kingdom Metazoa; phylum Arthropoda; class Arachnida; order Araneae; family Salticidae; genus Salticus; species Salticus scenicus. The sequence continues at coordinate 168,316,087 of OZ005654.1, read as the reverse complement.
AACACATGTTTTATTGTGTTGATGTGCATTATTCTTTTAGTTCAATTTGTCACTTTTAAAATATTTTGTATATAATATCAATATTAAAAATACCTTAAAAAACATCCTTAAAAAGGAACAGCAAATTAATTTCGGTTACAATCGTAACCATCATCAGTGCTGAACACAAACTAGACGTCGTTCCTTAGTTGCAATTTTGCAACTAGCAATTTTGCAATTGCTTTGCAAGTTGCAATTTTTTATGTACAGGGTGGCCACTGGCCAGGGAATTTCGGCAAATTTTGTGGAAATGAGCCAAATTTGAAAGTTTGTTATTATAAATTGCCAATTGTTCGCTAATGTTTTGTCATTTTTGCAAGAACATAAGTCGGGGAATTTGGGAAAATTGTAATGTTAGACACCCTGGTATGTAACTCTTGAAGGTCGACAAAATGCTTTGATTTGTCACTTTCATTTTGCCTTGTAAGGGTTTCTGTTGTTACTTAGTATGCAAAATTAGTCATTCCTGATCATGTGTCGAGTTTTTAGTTATCTGTTTTGAAACATCCATTTGAATTTTCAAGTAAATTTTTAAAGTACCATCAGAAGACAGGTAAATATAAATTTAGTACATTATGCATGTAATTTTTTTTCTGCTAATTCTTAACATGTTGTAACAAGAAAATTCAGATGCTGTTATTCTTATTTTGGTTATAAGTTTACTGGATTTATAAGGTCTGCAAGGCTCATACAGAGGGAGTCAAAATTTATATATCTATTAAAATTTGAAAACAATTTTAAGCACAAATTGAAATGTAAAACACAACTGGAATTTAAAACAGTGTAAGTTTTTAATTGATGGTGTAAACAAATTTTAAAGATATTGCTGTACTTCAAACATGTTTTCATTTCATAAGTAGAATTATTTTGATAAAATAAATTCTGTGATGATTTAAGTAAAAAATATCAAACTAAAAGCAGTAAAGATAACATTAGGAAGCATAGCAGCTTATCTATTTATGAAACAAAATAATTTTTATATTTGTTGAAAATATAAATGTAATGATTGTCTGTTTCTCAGTAATTAAAAAAAATTACCTATTTAATCATATATTATTTGTACGATAATAATAATGTAAAAAGAATTTATTTCATGATTGCACTAGATTAATTTATTTTTTAATTGTGTTGATTATTATATGTGATGTTGCACAACAGTTGTTATAATTTTGATGCTGCACAACAGTCATCAGTTTGAAGAAGACTGCTTTGTTTTGATACACATGTTAGGTAAAAGAAGGTAATGAAAAACCACTTATTTAATATAAAAACAGGCATCGGAAATGTTCATGAATTTCTTTGATTTCTCCAATGTAATCGCAATTTTAGTGTCACAAAATGTAAAATAAGAAAATGCGACCAAATTTATGCACCCCACCAATACATAGAAATAATTGAAACATAAAAAAAATCCGGATTCTATGTGCAACAAATATCCTCTTCTGATTTTACCAAATTATTCTTTTCTCGTTTTTATGAAAGTCCTGACTTTGGACTTGTTCCCTTCTTCGAATTAATAATTCAATTTATGTACTGAAGAATAATATAGTTTTCCTTAATCATGAACATTTATTAATTATATACATTTTGTTTCAAAATATGGTGGGGGGAGTGCCATACTGAAAAAGAGCCTAGTACTCAGTTTAACTTAAATCCACCTCTGGAGATCAAAGAATTTTTTTTCAGTAAAAGCCTATGAACCAGTGTAAAAACTCAATATTAGATTATAAACAAAATAAATAGGCCTGTTATAAGTCATCTTTACAAAAACTATATGGATTTTCATTAATATATAAATTAGTTCTTTTTTTCCCCTCAGGGATACAAAGTAGTATGTTATAATCTATTGACTGAAATTATTTGAAATTAGTTTTATTCATGTTAAATTGTTTAAAACAGGAAAATATTTCTTTGTAAGGCCGAAAATACTTATAGCATATCTATTAAAGGAAATTTTTTATTGAAAAAGTTTTTTTGATCCTTCTAGTGTAATAAAGGTTACTATGGACCTGCCATTTTTCAGAATATTTGTACAGTAATTTTTATCTTAATTGAATGCTGAAACATATTACTGGAGATTACTACTGGTAGAGGAACAAAGGAAAAAATACAGACTGTAACAACCCTGGTTATAAGTAACCATTTTCTTAATTTTTTAGAGTACAAATCTTTTTTTTTTTTTATAAATAATGTTAACATTTTAGGACTACCGATTTTTTTTTTTTTTTTTTTTTTTTTTTTTTAATTTAATATTCCTAATAATTGCATAACAACAATTATTTTGAAAAATCAGCTGTGTATGAAATGTGTTTGATCTACGTGGTGAAGCAGATTTTTAAAATTCACAGCCACAACCTTTTTTTTTTTTAAAAGTAATTAATTTTGAAGTAGTTTTTTCTACATTAACTTATCTTTATTTATATTGAGATATGAAATATGATATGTATTGCTTGTTTTCCACTTTTATATTAATTATTTTTCAATAAATCCCCATTCTAAATCTGATAATCAGATTATGGTCCTATTCTTTATGAGTTGGTTTCCATTATGAATGGGGTATATACAATAAATTTTGCCTAATTAACCTTTTAACGTTCATTATGCATTTTCTTTTGAAAAATGCTGATCTAATTTTAAAAAGCTATTAGACAGTAGCTGATCATAAATATGAAAATAAAATAAAAATAGCAATTTAAAATTTTCAAGAAACTTATGGTTTGTTTCAAACTAAAATAATATGGCCATTCATCAGGTAGGGGAAAAACAAAAGGCATGAGTGCATCATCAAAACAACAAGATGCACTTATGTGTGCTAAGAAATGTCAAGTAACTTCTGCATTTAGCTTCCCCTAAGTACATCATTTGTTAAATTTTGGTGTAATGCTGCTATCAAAAATTAATTAAAACAAGGAAAAAATATTAAATTTTCACATTAAAGAACATTAATACAGTCGAACCTCGTTTACGTGAATCTCAAGGGGGATAAAAAATTTGTTCATGTTATCAGTCACTATTTTTCATATAACTAAACTAATCTTCATTTTCATAGGGATTGTGGAAACAGTTCATGTTAAAAGTAATTCACGTTAACAAGGTTCGACTGTATTTGGCTTCAGTGTAAAAAGCAATGAGCATTAAAAGGTTAAACAGTAAAATTATTTAAACTAATTTATTGATTTTTCTAAATTTCAAAATAAATGCCTGTATTTTTATATAAATATTTCCTGAATCTGTATTCATATATTTTTATAATATTTAGTAATTGATTCCATAAACATAGATTTTGCTTTATCATTTTAGAAATTCAGTTAAACAGATTGCATCTGAAGAAGGATATTTTGCAATGGAATAAGTTTTTGGTGCATTTTTTTTCCCTTCTTTTAACTAATTTTATTTTTTCTCTTTTTATTTTACAGTGGATGATCATATTTTTCAATTTGCCTTTTTTTTTTCTTTATTTTAAGAAAATACTGAATGTAATGGCCTAGAACTTCAGGCATGTGTAAGGAACATTATTAGACTCTCATCTTCCAGTATCGATTCAGTCACGAGTGCAATTAGGAGGACCGACCACAAATTGATGAAAAACACATATTTTTGATAACCTTGTATCACAAAATGATATAAATGACTTTAGTACATGATTTCACTTACTATTTACAATATTTGTATGCCTTTTTGAGGAATGACATCATTATTCAGAATTTAGACAGATATATATATATAACTTAGTTTTTTCTACAAGGTTTTTTTTTTTTTTTCTGCTTATAAGAATGAGTTTCAACAAATTTTACACAACTTGCATAAAAATTGAAAAACATTAGAGAAACATTATTCTAAAACAAAATATCATGTGCATATATTTAATATTCTCTGAGATAAGAGCATTTATAATAAACATTTTATTATGCATGTGAGAAAAGTAGAACTTTTTATTTCATAGTTTAAAAGCTAGTTGTATGGGACAACTGTGTCAAAACTTCAGTTGAATAGAGCAAAAATTAAAGTTATTTTCAAAACATATAGTAGCTTTTGCGCATGCACAGTAAAAAATTATTTACTACAAATACTGATATCTCAGTCAAAATAAAATGTATGCATTTTTTACTTCAGAATGTTTTTCTGTAAGTTTTATCAATTAAAATTTTATTTAAGCCCATTCTTGTTCAAAACAAAGTACTTTTTTTTTTTTTTTAAGATTTAGAAAAATATATATCTAAATATTTTTTCAATTTCCACAAAAAAAAAAAAAAAAAAACTTTTAAATATTATAAATAATAGGTGAACTTACTTGCTAAAGTTACAAGTTATTTGTATCTTTTTATGATACAGTGTAATTTAAAATTACTCGCAACTAAATCATTACTGTAAAGTGTAAGTCCAAGAATTCTTTGCATATCTGAAATTCAAAGCTATTTTGCCCACCATTACCGTAGAAATTTTAAAAAATGTCAAATTAAAATAAATTTCTAATAGTATGATCATTCACTGTAATTCTATCATAAATATTCCTAGTAGTTGAATTTAAAGTTATTAATATTTACAGAATGTTGAATTATAATATAATATCACTGGTAATTTGAGTAAGTGAAGCTTTTGTATAATTAATGTTTGCATATTTCAGAAATTGTATGAAATTTTCCAGTTTTTGTCCTCCAATTGTAATATTTTAATTTTAGGACAAATTAAAAATGGGTAAATCAATTTATTTTTATGTTTTAATTTGAATGCTTTGTGATATTATTTCATCCTTTTGATAATTACTTTATTAAATTTATATTATGAAATAGTATTTAAAAATCAAGTGAAAAATTAATAATATTAATTTTTATTTATTTATTTATTTTGTCTTTTTTGGGAAATGCTGTTATTTATTATGATTTTTTGTGATTTAAGTTATTTGAAAATGTATGCAGGCTAAAAATATATTAAAATGTATAATTAAATATATAGCATGCTCTCCAACTCTCCCTTATTTCAACGGAGACTCCCTTATTTTGAACATTTCAAAGTTTTACTTATAATTTATTCAAAACTTCAATTTTTTAAGCAAGATTTTTGCTTTTTTTGAAAAAAATTCTCATGCATCTCAATAGATAGCACTATTTTTAATAAATAATTACTAGATTTTTATTTAATAACTAAGTTGGACTACACATATAGATTTTTGACAATTTAAGCCATGGATTCAATTATTAAATATTGTCATATATTTAAAAAAACAAAAAACAAAAAACAAAAAAAACATCATTGTTGTTTAAGCTTAAAATGCCACTCATAAAATCTTTGTTATTTTGATCCTTCAATCTTGGCAAGTATGATATAGAATTGTTTATCCTTTCATTTAATATAACTTTTTATTTCTTGTCTCATACCATTTATATACAATGATCAAATATGAACGATTAAGAATCATTGATGATTAACCATTATTAATGGTATCATTGATAATGGAAGGGTTAAGTAGACAGGATGTCTACTGGGCACTAAAGTTCCTGAAGTCTTAAAAAAGTAATTAAATCGAAATAATGGTCCCCTCCAAAAAATTAAATTTTGCATATTAAGCAAACAAAATTGCTTTTCTTTAGAAATTTTTGTTACTTAGCACAGTTTGCAAAATTTCTGAAATTTTTTATGATTAGAATGAAATTACCTAGGGCACTTAACAGCTTATTGGCATCTTGCCCCCTAACTGCATGTTTTATGGGCTACAGCACATGCGCATTATCACTAGTCAGAAATATTTTTAGCCCCCTAAAAGTCATCGAATCGACTATCATATATCTAGAATGTCTACTACTCAGTGGATACTCTGGTATTATATTTTTTCACTCTTTTGTTTTCATAATATGAAAAATGTTTGTACTTTATTTATTTGATTTTTTAGGAAGGAAGGTAGAAGGTGGAAAAAAACATCTTATTACTCTCAAGGAGAAAAGATATTTTACACAAATTTATCGATGTTTTTATACGTAAAAGTAATAGTTTTGTACATGTATTTATATGTTGAAACAAACTGCAATTTTTTCAGCACTGATATTATTTAAGTTTGTATAACTTTTTAAATATTTAATTTTATAAAATTAATAAATTTACTTTTCATTAATATTATATTTGTTTTAAAGACAAACATATTTAACTTTGACATACCTGTTAAAAATATTACTTCTAAAGTGAAGAAAAATGCTAATAGATCCTATTTTATTGTGAAAGTGAAAAGATATGTTTAAATGTGTGTTTGTTTCTAAAGTAATTAATGTAATGTCTATAACTGTGTCTTAGGAGGATATATTAACAAAAAATAATATTTTTTGTTAATATATCCCCCCCCCCCAATGCACACACACACACACACACACCTTTGCACAGTTATACTTATTTTATGATTTCAAAATATTTCCTCTACTGTTTGTTGCTTTGCTTAAATGCTTGTTTAATTTTTTGATAATTTTAGTGTTTATTTTTCAGGGTATATGTTTGAAATTAATGAAATCATTTTTATTCATCTCCCACAAAAAAAGAGGGATAAGTTTGAAGTATTTGTTTGTCTGCCTCTGTGTGTATCTGGCTATAGCATTGTAGCTCCCTAATGGGACTGATTTTAATATATATATATTTAGAGTGCTGGTTTAATCAGAGCAGTTCTAATCTATGTTTGATAAAAATCTGTTAAGATACTAATTTAATAATTAAAGAAAAGCTTTATAAAAACTGCATTGCATGTAGTTTAAAGGTCTGTGTCGTCAAAACTTACAAATCATTGAGCTGATTTTGATATGGTTTAATTTTTAAAAGTCGCTTAATTGCTATGATTCTTAGCTATATTTGAGTTTATTATTTTTTTTTTTTTTTTTTTTTATTATTTAAAGCTTGCTTTTTACTTGCTAGAATTTTTATATATACTTTAATAAGTTATGAATAATTATTTTTCCTGCCCCCTTTTTTTTTTTTTATAATCATATTTCTTTCATTATTTTATTTTCCTTAAAGTTTTTAGTTTTGCACTAAGCTGGTTTTTTTTTTCCCCTTTTGTTAATTTGTAAGTTATATATAATGTATATTTAGTTTTGCATAAATTGTGTTTAACTTTTTATAGCATAGATTTCTAAAAATAAAAATTATCTTTCATTAGAATTATCAATATAATTAAATCTTAGATTTTTAATTTTTAAATCATTAGTATATATTTGCTTTGCTTTGCTTTCTTTATTGTGAAATTTTAATAATGACTATTTTGTTTGTATGTTTCCTCAGTATTTTGATTTATACAATTGCCCATTTATAACAAAATCAAGATTAAAGTATCTATATATATTATCAATTTAAGCAAATTTCTTATGAAAATTTGTGTAGGGGAATCAATCAAATCCCCTCCTTTCTTTTCTTATCTCCTACTTGCAATCAGTGATAAATGTTTTGTGGAGGCCTTTTGTTTCCCAATCTTTGTCCATCCACAAATCACAATGTCAATATTCATTTTAAACTTACTTTGCTAGATTCTAGAGCCTATAAACAACTAGAATTCTTGAATATTTCTCTCTCATGTAATTATTGTTTGCCTCCCTCCCCTCCTTTTCTTATCTCCAATCAACGATCAAACGTCTTTTGATGTTTAAGCCTTCCCAATTTACAACAAAAGGATCACTGATAATAATAAACTTGTTTTATTAGAGTTTTTTAGAACAAATGAAGTGATAGAAGTGCTCAATAATTCTGACATATGTAATTATTTTTAGACTTTATTACTGAACTTGTTGAATCTATTTGTGTTTTTCCTCAATAAATTTTAAATACATATTGTATAACCAATGTTATGTTTGGTCTTTTATATTTAAAAAAGTGTAATGTATTCAATAAGATAGATTTTTTTCATTTTTCTCTGTGAAACCATAAATCTCTCTTATTCTCCTCTAGAATTATGTAAAATCTTTTTTTTTTTTTTTTCTCCCTGGACTAAAGTTGACAAGTATGTATTTTGGAAATTCAGTTTATTTTCATTTAAAATATAGCATCACAAATTGATTCAGCTAAAATATTGATGTGCAGTGTTGTTGATTGACCCTAACCTTGTTAAGGCTGTGCATCAGTTAGATTCTCTCTTTCTTCCCATGTTATCCTATGGTATTTTTATTGCTTCATTTTCTAAGGATATTTTATACAAAAATGAAATTTTTTGAAGAATGTCACTTAGGATTCTTAAATTTTTAATTTTTTTATTGTTTACATTTGTCAGGTTTTGTTATATTTGGGCTCATTTACTGTAAATGCTTGCATTTTAATAACAGTATTATTAAAATGATTTTTCTCCCCTTTGCAGATGAAACATCAAACTTCAATATAAAGAGTAATAATTCTCTAAATTTCTCAAATGCTGAAAGGAAATATGAATGTTCAACCTGTAACAAACGTTTCATAAAGAAATACCATTTAACAAGACACAGTGTAACTCATTCTGGAAAAAAGCCATATTTATGCACTTATTGCCAAAAAACTTTCGTGCGCAAAGATAAGTGTATTATTCACATGAGAAAAAACCATAATTCATATTTGGGTTTGTCCTTACTTACCTGATTTCTTGATCGGCATCAAATAACTTTAAAATCCCTTACGTATTTATTTACTTTATTTATACTGGTAATCTTTTTATATCTTGATTTTTTTTTTTTTTTTTTTTTTTTTAACTATCTAATTCCCACTTCATTGTATTTTTTTTCAAATTTCTGAAAGTTTGTAGATATGTCATCTTAATTTTATTTATTTTATTTTATGTTCCTAACACACACCACACATCATAACACAATTTTGTTTCAATGAAACAGGTATTGTTAAAAATTAATAAATATTGAATTGGATTAAAATCTATTATGTTTTGCTGTGTCTGAAACTTGTTTTGCAGTTGAAATAGCTGTTAAAATACGACTTTTATTTTTTAGAATTATAATTTTTTTTTTTTTTTTTTAAACTATATTTTATTATAGTTTAATTAAAAATAAATGGATAATAAAATATTGAAAAAAATTTATTAATTATAATAACTTTTCCATTTTAATGATATATTAACAATACTGATTGCTGATACACTCACAATTTTGCTTATGTTAATTTTTATTTATAATTTTAAATGATAGTTTATAAAATATTTGAGAAAATAATTTAATTATTGAAAATAAAATCTGTCCACAGGATTTAGGTAATTTAAAAAATATTCTTATAATACCTTATAACATGTACAGAAACAAGTTGTAAAACTTTATTATGAGGTTAATGATAAAATATTCATAAGTCATCAATTTCCTTCGGTCTGTTAGGTATTAATGTTTGTTTCAACTTATTTTTCTATCAGAAATATAAGATTAGTTCAGGCATGTAAACATTTTAGAAGAGGATTTTTCATAAATGTGTATTTACAAATTGTTACTTCAAATAAAATAGTTTTTATAGGAGAAAAGTATAATTCTCATTGGGATATCTTATACTATTAATCTTATACTATTAAGCGAGCAATATTTGTATGTATATTTCACTGTTCTCGAAAACGGTAGCTCGGACAGTCACGAGATTTAACACAAAGGTGCACCCCGAAGGATCATTGCGCACATCGAAGTCAGAATTTCGAATTTCTGTTTAGTTTTCTTTTAATTAATAAAAATATGAAAATAATAAGCTAATAATAGCAAAAAATTAGCCATTTAAGTTTAATCCATAATTTAATTGTTGCAAAAAAAAAGAAATAAAAATACGAGTTTATTTTTTTTTTTCCAACAGGAAAATAAATACATTTATCTAAACATGAACAATACTAACACACTACTGATCGCAGAGCTTCCAAATTTGGCATATAGGTACCTGGGAACCTACAGGTGTGCACCTCATCGAGATTTTTTCGAATTTGAATTTTTTAAATTAATGCTTTTTCGATTTTAAACATTGGCTTTTATGTTTCATTTTTCACGAATTTATTCTTCGATTGTAATCGTCTGCGTATCTTAGCAACGGCTATATTATGCAATTTATTTTTTATGTAATACGTTTATTTGAGGGCGAATCTTTTTTCTCTTTTTAATTTATTATATTTATTAAAAATAAAATGGTAATGCAGTAGAAAAAATTAAATATATTAAATTTAAAATTTAAAAACGTATTTATAGCAGTTATGTTTATGTATAATTTTTGTAACAACAACGATTATTTTTCATTTGTTAATTTAATTTCTTTAAAAGTTTTTTTTTTTTTTTTTTTTTTCTAATTTATAGTATTTGTCAGGAAATAATGGTAGTATATAGTAGAAAGGATTAAACTGTTTGGAATTTATTTGTTTTTTATGTATTTAATTCCTTCTAAAAGAAAATCTACTTTTTATTTTATTTCATTACATTGGTCGGAATCAAATTGTAATACAGTGTAAATAGCATGAGCAATAAAATACTTGGTTCAAAAACTAAAATATTTAATAGACGCTGAGATACAGTTATCTTTAAAATCGTAGTTCTTAAATAATGGCAGACCCACCTATCGTCAATAAATACCCATATTGAAATACATAGGAAAGAGATTTCTGCAGGCAGTGGGAACCTGCTCCCGATACAGTGCGGGCAGAGAAAAAGCTGCCGTAGTCAGCGAGTACCAGATGCGAGGTCTAGAGTGATTCCAATGTAATTATTTTAGTTTTTATTTATAATGTGATCTGAAAAATAAATAATGATCCAATTCTTTTGGAGATTCATTTAAATATAGTGGCCAGCGAAGCGGGCGTAGCCTGCTAGTACTACTTCTTAAAAGTAAATAATACCTAACCTCGTTAACAACCAAAAGCCATGTTTTTCTATGGGGAAATTTGTTTATATAATTACTCATTTCCTAAAATATTTACTTTATATTGTTTCACGTTCAGAAAATTCATAATACTTAAATTCGTTTTATTTTTCCCAAATTATTTATTTATTTGTTTATTAATACTTTAGTTTCCAGCTTGATAATAAGAATAATCAACCTTTTTGTATTTTTAAATAAAATTTTAAAGAATCAGTTTTTGAAAAACAAGAACAAATTTAATGGTTGTGAATTTTCTGAATGGGAAAATAAAATTAAAAAAAAAGAAAAAGAAAAAAATCATTAAGTATGTTTTGTTTTAAGAACAAATTTCTCCATAGTTTAACATGGGCTTCATCCTGTCTGCGAGAATAGGTAGTGTATGCTCTTAAGATAATAATCACTGTATTTAGAAGCAAAAGAAATTGTTCAGTAATATTTCACTTAAAATATATATAATACAGGTTTTCTTCTCGAATTGATCTTGTCAAATTACGATACTAATCAAATCACTGTAATGGAAATAAACATTTCTTAGAAAATACTATAAGGGATTCATTTAAAATTTTCCTTAAAACTAACTTTATATTGATTTGTAGTATAATAATAAATAATAATGTTGTTTTACATATTATAATTTAAAAGTTTTAATGCAGTAACAATAATTTTATTTTTCTTAAACAAATTATTAAATTGTGACTTATTTTGTGTATTTTAAGTATTATGATTAAACTATTAGTATTTTTGTGTGTATATTTAATTTTATAAGTAGGTACATGTGACTTAATAAAATTTTTTTTTAGAGATCAATTTACATGTTATTATTTATTTGATTTATTTATTACTGTAGAAATTAGGTAGTTTTTATGTGTAATTAGTGTATGATCTGTTTTATTTATTTATAAATCTATACCTATCAGTATTTTTTAATTTGTATTTTCATGTTGTACTTTGTGATGCAGTATTATTTTATCTGTTTTATTTATTTATAAATCTATACCTATCAGTATTTTTTAATTTGTATTTTCATGTTGTACTTTGTGATGCAGTATTATTTGGTTTGTGATAGAGTATTTCATTAATCATTAATTGCTGTATTATGTATTCCGATGTATTTAATAAATACAACTTTGGATGAATTTGTGAGACAACTTCGTTCTAATTTTCTGCATGACATACATAGTCATTTTTAAAGATCTATCAAAGTTGTGTTCTATTAATTCAATTGGAACAATTTTAGCATTTGGCATATTTAAGTGTTGCCTGCACAAAGTAAATTTAATGTTAATAACCATTTTCAACTTACACAAAATTCTTATTTATGAAAAAAAGAATTGTACACTCCATGAATATTGTTATGTATTGTATATGTTTTTTATTTATTTATTATCTTATAATGATAATTTAATTTTTTGGTGTATTTCACTTGTGTATTATGAATAATCCTTATGTTATGTGAGCACTAATTGTTTGAATTTGTGGAAAATGTATTCAAAATCTCGATTAAGTAATTATTTAAGTGTTTAGTTAGAAAGATTCTGGCATAATTTGTTTATTGTAATGCTAATAATTGTCTTAAAGTAATTGTGTATTTCTTGTCTTTTTTCTTTAATTTCAGTCTTAATTTAGCAGGCTGAAATAATTTTTGTATTTTCATCTTGATCAAGTGTAGTAAAAACTTGTATAAAATGAAAATAAATAAATATTTCTTTTTTATGAATTCTTAGTTTTGTTCTTTGGAAAGAAAAAAGAAAATAGAGCCGTTTTTTTTTTTTTTTAATAAGAGGAGATAAATGCTTTCTTCAAATTTTGAAATTGATTTTTCTGTGTGTGATTTTAAATTCAGATTTCCTCATTGTTGAAAGGTGATTTAAAATAAAAATTATCAAACTTTTTTTTTTTTTCCTTGTGACTCTTCATGAGTCTTTCCTTTAAATATATTCTGATTGCCATAAAAACTGGTAGGGTAGGTGCTCCAGTGATTGGCATGCTCCAGTAATTGACATTTATCTAGAAATAATTAATAAATAAGAAAAATCATATATTTTACATATGAGAATTTTAACATTTTATGTCAAACACTGGAGCATAGGGGGCTAATAACTGGTAAAATGAATAACTAGCCGGGTCAAACACTGGAACATAAAGTGCCAATTACTGATAAAATGAAAAACTGACAGTGTCAGTTAGTTATTGGAACATTGAGTGGGTGTCAAATAAAAATTCATAAAAAAAAAAAAAAAAATTGTTATCAAATGTATATATAATTTAACATACATGTGGTTCTGAATATCTTTCATACCATACTAACTTAAGATTTCTAAAAATATTTTCTGATAACTAGAACATTAAAAACATCAGAGATTGCTCTAAAAGTATCAATCACTTGTGCACTTACCCTATATGTTATTGAGTTTAGTACAATTGCAAATAGTTATATAAACATATTTGCACAAAAGTCTGCACTTTTGTTATTTATGAAATAAATAATGGTAAGATATTGATTGTTAAGTAGCATAACAGTTGAAAAGTGTCTTCTGCAATAAATAAAGCTGCAAATGGCATCCACATTTTGTAGATATCAACTTTTGAATTATATCATTTAATCACCAATCTAATTTATCTCTGTACTGACATTGTAATATATATATATATAATAAAGATGATCTATTAAGCATATATATATATATATATGGACAGGAGGATTAATCTCACAAAATCTATCATTTATGCTTTTTTAATAAGAGGGAAGTTGTAAATATATCGATTTTGTACAGCCCTGTGCATTACAGGAATGAGATTTTTCAGCTGATTTCAGCTTTTTAGTAAATTTTGCTTTTCAGCTTTTTTTCAGTTTTCTCAACTTTTTTTTTTTTTTTTTTTTTTTTTGTAATTTTGATGTGCATTTGTTACATCAGCTAATTTAAACTTGAATGAATACTAAATGAAGATTAAAAAACATATTTATTACACTAATATAATAGATTTTGTCATAAAAAATCTAGTATTTCATTTCCTTTGCGTACAGTTTCACCTTTTTTGTATTTTTGCTAATCTCATCCCTGGCATTAGCTAAAAACAGCAAGCTTACATAAAAATATAGTTTGTTTTTGACTATGGGGGAAGAAATGTCACAATAGCTATCTTTATATTTTTACTTCTAAAGATAAAGTGTAAAATATTCTTTTGTGTAGTTCTGTATATTGGCTTTCTGAGAACCAACTCTTTTGAAATTTTCTTCTCTCATGTAATTCATAAATTAAAATCTATCCTAAACATAATTCCTGGACTAAACTTCATAATTTTGGACGAGGAATATTTTATTTATTCATTATTATTTTTTTTTATTGCTGGACATGTTACTTTATTCAAAGTGATCTACCACAAAATAATGATGATTTATCTTGATTTTAGAATGTTTCCTTCACCATCTAGAATTTTAAATACATATATAAATTAAACTTCAAGCCATTTCTCTTTTGTCTAAATGAGGTAAGAATTATTTTGTCTCAAGCGAATTTTAATTTTGGAAAAATTAATATAGAACACATTATGTAAGTTTTTCTTTTTGTAATAAGTTATAAATTATTCATTTCAATTTGACTAAGGAAAAAAAAATCACCTTGCAGTTTTTTTTTTTTTTTTTTTGTTGTTTTCAGAAAGATACAGGTTTTTCGTTCTGAAAAATAAATAAAAAGCTAAATATTTTTGAAATAAAATTATTAAAGACATGTTCCTAATTTTTATATTTTTTGTCATAAAATGTAATTTTATATAAAAATTTATTCTCCCTTTTCTGTCTTTTCTCTCTATGCGTACACACAATATTTATGTAATTCAATAAGTTTTGTGAATAATGATTTTTGAAAAGCATGATACGTATGTTCACTAGATAAAATATTTTTAAACAGTAAAGCTTATCAATAAAAACAAGTTTTTTGTTTGTTTGTTTGTGTGTTTTAAAATCATAAAAAGTTTTCAAATTTTGAATTGCAAATAAATTTAAGGAATCTTTTTACATATAATGTATGTATATTTTTTTAAAATATGTTAAAAGTGCATGCTTATTTCTGTGTCCCCCCCTTTTTTCTATCTTGAAATATGTGTTGTTCAATTTTATTTATTAACATTTTTATTTGTATATAATTGTTCCTTTTCAGGCAGGGATTCTCCAGAATATATAAATACTGTACCTGAAGAAAATCTAAATATTAAAATGTATAGATGTGCAGATTGTGGGAAGAGCTATTCTAAAAGTTCTTTGCAGCTTCATATTCTCACTCACAGTGGGAGTAAACCATTTGCATGTAATATTTGCAACAAATCTTTTAGACAAAAAGTTCATTTGGAACGTCATATCGTTACACACACTGGAGAAAAACCTTATCAATGCACATACTGTGGTAAATGCTTCAGTAGAAAAGATACTTGTCAATTACATGTACGATATCATGAAATACATATGCAATAGACTTACAAGGGAACTCTTTAAAGTGCTAATTACCAATTTTCTTGAAAAAAATACTGGCAGAAGATTTAATCATAAATAGTATTTTCCTAAAATATTAGCTGCTGAGTCTCAATAGATAAGCTAGAAAAAATTATTAAAAATGAGAACATGTCTGCAATATTTCCAAAAAAGCACCTGTTTGGCGACTGCGTTCTTGGAAATTTCATTGCTATGAAGATTAAATAGATCTAGATGTTCTTCTTTCTCTTTGATAGCCAGATGAACTCCATACGCAGTCGAGCACTTGAGAATTCAGAATAGATGAACAAAAACCTGATAATTTATCAGATTTCGACTTACTTAGTCGAAATTCTAAATAACATTTTAATTAAGTAAGCTGTGTCAATGACAATTGCGAATTCATTAACTCCAAGTTTTTAATAGCAGCATTTTTAAAAAATCTGTAATCAGGACTTTTATATAAATTGAAATAAAATAGAACATTATATATTAAAACACAAAACTGTTCACTTAAAACCAAAATGAGAGAATTTCAAATTAGAACACTTTTATTAGAAATTATAAAACTTAAAACGAGACATCACTATAACTACTTTAAATTAGAAAAACCTTTTTTAACTTGCCTCGTTGTTGGCCGTAAGCTTTTCACCTGGACGTCCAGGCCTCCTCAGCGGCTTCATCTGTCGTGAAATTCGGACGGTGGTGTTGTCTGTGGGCGGTTCTCTTTATGAGATGTCTCCACGCTTCATTTGGGGTCATTGCGTCGCTGTCATTGCACACATTACGGTTGGTTGTAATTTCTAAAGATTCTCGGAACATCGCGTAATAGTAATTGTTATAATCGGCTAATTTTTTAGTTTCGTTAAATTTAATCTCTATATTTTCACTGTTATATGTTTTAGCTAGTGCGGTATTTATTTTGTCAGTTTTAATATCATGTTTGTGTTCGTTAATGCGGGTTTTAATTTTCCTTTTTGTAACTCCGATATATGAACCTGCGCTTTTATTTTGATTAATATAAGGTATTTTGTATATTCCGGCTGTTTCTAGTGGTGAAATTGGATCTTTATCGTTGCGTATTAATTGATATATATTTCTATATGGTTTAATCGGGATATTGATACTGTACTTATTAGCTGAACTTTTAATTTTATTAGCGGCTCCTCGGTTATATAGAATTGAAGATGTAAATTTAGAGAGGGGGGGGGGTGGAAATTAGGGATGCTATTTAGGTTTTTTAATCTGTTTTTAACTAGTTTGTTGATTATTTTATGGGGGTACCCCGCTTTTTTAGTGAAATCTTTGATGGTATTTATTTCATGATTTAGGTCTTCAGTTTCTTCACAAATTAAGATGGCCCGGTTAATATATGATCGGATAGCATTGATTTTATATCAGAAGGGTGTTTTACTTTTATAGTGTACAATTTCATTACTATTTGTAGGTTTTCGGTAAACAGTGGTTTTAATTTTGTTTTTTGTGCGGGTAATTTGGACATCGAGGAAATTAATTTGGTGGTCTTGATGACATTGACTCAAATATACAATTCACATACGAAGAAGAAAAAGACCACCAAATTAATTTCCTCGATGTCCAAATTACCCGCGCAAAAAACAAAATTAAAACCACTGTTTACCGAAAACCTACAAATAGTAATGAAATTGTACACTATAAAAGTAAAACACCCTTCCGATATAAAATCAATGCTATCCGATCATATATTAACTGGGCCATCTTAATTTGTGAAGAAACTGAAGACCTAAATCATGAAATAAATACCATCAAAGATTTCACTAAAAAAGCGGGGTACCCCCATAAAATAATCAACAAACTAGTTAAAAACAGATTAAAAAACCTAAATAGCATCCCTAATTTCCAAAAACCCCCCTCTAAATTTACATCTTCAATTCCATATGACCGAGGAGCCGCTAATAAAATTAAAAGTTCAGCTAATAAGTACAGTATATCCCGATTAAACCAAATAGAAATATATATCAATTAATACGCAACGATAAAGATCCAATTTCATCACTAGAAACAGCCGGAATATACAAAATACCTTATATTAATCAAAATAAAAGCGCAGGTTCATATATCGGAGTTACAAAAAGGAAAATTAAAACCCGCATTAACGAACACAAACAGGATATTAAAACTGACAAAATAAATACCGCACTAGCTAAAACATATAACAGCGAAAATATAGAGATTAAATTTAACGAAACTAAAAAATTAGCCGATTATAACAATTACTATTACGCGATGTTCCGAGAATCTTTAGAAATTACAACCAACCGTAATGTGTGCAATGACAGCGACGCAATGGCCCCAAATGAAGCGTGGAGACATCTCATAAAGAGAACCGCCCACAGACAACAACTCCGTCCGAATTTCACGACAGAGGAAGCCGCTGAGGAGGCCTGGACGTCCAGGTGAAAAGCTTACGGCCAACAACGAGGCAAGTTAAAAAATGTTTTTCTAATTTAAAGTAGAACACTTTTTTTTTTTTTTAAATAAGACATTGGGCAATACAAACCTTCGACGAACAACCAACCACACAGAAAATGAGTTGTGTGGGTTCAATATCTCATTAGAGCTGCACAATGAACAGGTGATGATCTATGATTCCACCCTAACTTTTGTCTAGAGACATGCAAACAATTAGCCAAGTGTGAACTTAAAATGGCTTGCTCTCAGCTCAGTAAATGTTGAGGTTGAATAGATTCAACATTACACTGGAGCTATGCAGTAGAAAATTGACGACGGTCTAGACTGTCGCCAACTGTCCGTTGCATAGCTCTGGTGTGAATTAAAACCTACTCAACCTCAAACATTTTAAATATATTAATTTTGATTTACTTATTTCAGTATTAATTTCAATCAAATATTATAATTCAGATTAATTTTTTAATTGTCTGCAAATTTATATAAATGCATGTGCTGAGTACTCCAGACATTAAATTAGTCCAGATTACATGTAAATGTAATATGGAGTAATGTAAAAGTAAAACTGAAATTTAAATTGCATTATTTTAAATATATGCAATATTGAAACATTAAATAAAATAACTGAAAATATTAGACCTACACACAGGCATGAGAATGGTCCGCGGATCTGCAGTTTTCCACTTATATGTGATTTCCTTTAATTCTGCTTTTTCTTTTTTTTTTTTCTTTTTTTTTTTTTCTGTTTAAATCAAAAACACCTATAACAATCAGTGTTCAAATGCTCCACGAAAGACTTCAGGTTCTCAATCCAAAATATAAATGTCAATATTCATTTTAAACGTGCTTTATCAGATTCTATAACATATAAAAGAACAGAATTATTCAATATTTCTCACTCATGTAATTTTTTTTTGTTCTGCCCCCCCCTCTCTTTTTTTCCCCCCCATTTTTAATCATCGCGTATCAAACATTCTGTGGGAAGCTGTTTATTTTTTAATATTTATCCATCCACAACAAAAATTTCAATATTGATTTTAAACTTTATGATATTCTAGAACCCATAAAGAAGTAGAATTGTGTTTAATATTTCTCGCTCATGAACCCAACCCCCTTCTTCCTTTCCTATTTTCTACTACCAATCAGTGATTAAATGTTGATTACTAACTAATTTTTTTTTTTTACACACATGTTTTATTGTGTTGATGTGCATTATTCTTTTAGTTTAATTTGTCACTTTTAAAATATTTGTATAGTTTTTCCCTGTGTGCATTATTTTTTTATTTTATATAAATTTTATGAACATATTTGTATAATTTTCCCTGCAAGTGTTATTTTTCATTTGAAATTAATTTTATGAACACGCATGTTTCCTCTTTTTTTTTTTTTTTCCCTACACTCTCATGCCTGTACACGAAACATAACATAATTTTTTCTAAATAGGAACTTCCAGATTTCAGAAAATATATTGAGTGTTGAGTGGGTTTTTAACATCGCAATATAGCTACACAATGGGAGATAGCCTGGTATTCACTTCTAGGGATGTTCTGGAGACCTGCTACCATAATTTTGATCCTCCGTGGAAGGGATGGCTTTCTTGCTTCTGTGTAACCCCTAGAGAATAAAAAATACTACCCTCCCATACTTAAGTTCCTTGGCATCATAGAAGGAAGGTTAATGTGATTTAACGAGGAATTTTTCGTATTTGGCGTTCAAAACATAAGGTTTAATAATTTTTTTAGGCTTTCCTGACACCGATTCAGCAGCTAATTTTTTTACCAGTGAATTAAGTGCAGCGTAAACTATTATCTGTAATTTTTTCAAGAAAATCGATGATTAGCACTTAATAGAGTTCCCTTGTTAATATATAAATTTATATAAATTCAATATTTTTCAAGTGGTGATTATGATTTCAAAGTATTTTTTTTTTTTTTCCCATTGTTAAGTATAACACAAGTGTATTTCATTTTAGTGTTTCTACAATATTTGTTAAAATTAATGATATTTATTATAAGCAGCTTTACAAGTTTGTTGTAGACTATTATATGTATAGAAACTGTTTGTTTCATAGGAGGTATATCTTGCCATGAAATGTTTATTAATTTTCACGTTGTGTTAATATGCACTACTTTCCATAAATGACCTTTTTAATTTAAGATGTTTTGTCAAATATTAGAAGAATTCATGATGAATTATTTTGAAACTTTGAACGTGTAAAGAGCATGTTATATCTCAAAAAATTCAGTAAAAATTTTGGCGTGAAAGCAGAAAGGGGACTAGTAAAAAATTAAAGAAAATACAAAATGCTTAGAATTGCCGTGTATAAAGTAATGTACGGAATGTGTTCTGGCTGTTACATGTAATTATGGGGCTTCTTCTAAATATCTGTATTCAATTATATGGGACTAGTGCGTAAATTCATGGAGATATAAAGATTTCTTAAAAAAAAAAAAAAAGCAAAAAGACTTTTTTTTTTTTTTTTCAAATCAGATTATAAAATTATGCAATACTTAATAAATGAACTAAAAGAATTTTTATACAATTTTTTTTTTTTTTTTTACTGTGCATGCTCAAGCTTTAGCAAAATTTAATTTGCATGATTTATATGAAGACTATTTTACCATCGATTAAAATAAAATGAAAATATAATTAAACCCCCTTGATTTTATTTTAGAGGAAATGAAATTTAGTGCATTGTATCAACCCATACCTTTTTGAATTTTTATTTATTTATTTTTTTTTTTTTTTGGAAGTTTTCTTATAAGTAGCTCAATACACTTGGCTAACAAATAATGCAAATGAAATTTTATTAATTGAAAAGTATATAACAAAACTAGTTGGCATAGGTGGACTCTGCTCAGTTCCCCATCATATTTATGTTCTCATAAATTTCTTGTGCGAGACATATTATAATCATGTTAAAAGAAATGAATTTGACCAAAGCTTGATACAGTGACAGAATGAAATCCCTGCCTAATAGGCTATCCACCGTTCACTTTGATATATTTATCTTATTCTAATCTATTAATTTATTTTGTCAGGGTCAATTCCGTTGTTTAGTTTTCATGCTACTATTTCCAATGCAATAATCCTCAAAATTCATATTTATATGAAAAATTTACAATTTTGCTATGTTAATAAAATCGTAAATTACGAATAATTTACGAAATTTTCCTATTAGAATATTTGTAGTCAATCATGTTCAAACAAATATCATAAATGTAATTTTGAAGTTGTCTAATGTATTTATGATCCTCAAAATGGAAGTTTATGCTCAATTTTGCCTTATTCTGACATGTTAAGTAAATCGTAAATTCCAAATAACTTACGAAATTTTTGTATTGGGAAATTCATAGTTATTAATATTCATGCCAGTGTCCTAAATAATATTTCAAAAGTAGTCTGACATCTTTACGATGAAAATATCTCTCAAAATTGACGTTTATGTGAAATTTTGCCCTATACTGCCATGTTAAGAAATTTGTAAATTTCCAATAACTTGCAAAATTTTCAAAGTAGCATATTTATAGTTACTGATGTTCATTCCGGCATCAAAACTGATATTTTAAAACTAGTCTGGCATTTTTACAGTAAAAAGTTTCCGTTTAATGCACGTTTAAGTGAATTTTTGTCCTATTCTTCCATGTTAAGAAAATCATAAATTTCTAATAACTTACGAAGTTTTTTAATTCGAATGTTGCAAATGAATAGGGTTCTTGCCAGTATCGAAAGTAATATTTTAAAACTGATCTGACCTCTCTGCGATCATTTGTTTGTGAGATATCGTGTAAACAGACTAACACACTAATGGACTGACACTAACAGACACCCTACAAATTTTGTCATTTTCGGATTCCTCATGCCTGAAACCATATAAAAAAGTAAAAAAACCGAGGTCGAAATTTTTCACGATTACCTAAGTTCCCCATACCTATAGTATGATGCGGAACTAAATACTCATTTTCATTAGGTATTATTTAAAATTTTGATATTTCTGATTGTAGTATGTTGTCTAATTATAGTATGTCAAGTTTCCTAAGAATGGCATTGCATTGGGTTTAATACTCTGCATGTTTCAATAATTTTATTTATTTATTTTTTTTTTTAATTTTTCAAAAAAATCTTTGTATTTCCTTGAATATATATGCCAGTCTCATGTAAATAACTACAAAATCACATGCTAGAATTCATTTTAATCATTACGTTTTACAGATTGATCTTGAAATTTGTTTTTCTTTGATATTTTTAGTGATCCCCTTTTTGCTTTGGGTGCTAAACCTTTGCTGAAATATGAGGTATAACATATTCTTCATGTGGCCAAAATTTCAGGATAATGTATCAACAATTTTTCCATATATTTGATAAAACATTAGGCATTGACTAGTCATTTATAAAAATGCAGTATAAAAGTATTATCTATTTATGCATTTAGTACATAAATTGTGGTTTAGTACCATGTGTATATCTGTACTTATTGCACAGATAGATAAAAACAGAAAGTTGAAAAACTTAGAATTATAATGTAAAAGAGAGAACAAGTAGGTCTCATTTCATTAATTACTTGCTGAATATTAATTTAATATGATCTAAGCATTTTCGCTATTTATAATAATCTATTATTTACAAACTATTTAATAGTACTTTTTCTAATGTGGATTATGAGCTGAAAGGCGAATGCATAAATTATGTTGGTCTTTATTTAAATAAGATGCGGTCAAAATTACCAGTTTTTTATTCTTATACCTTTTTTTTTTTTTGTATGTATGTATGTTTCATAATGAAATATATATATTTACATTCTCTTTAGATATGTAGTGATAAGAGAACGAACAATTATTAAAAAATGCAAATTAAATTGCAGCTCAAACAAAAGTAAGAAATTTTTTAAATGTAGTTTATTTTATGTATTTTTAACTAAAAAGCAAATTTTAAAAAGATAAAAAGCAAAAATTTTCATTTTTTATGTAGTCTGAAAATTTCTGTGTAAAATTTTTAACATTCTAAAATTGTAAACATAAATACTTTTATTCTATTCAATTCTCTAGGAGAAAAACCTGTTGAAAATAAAGCAAGCACACCTCTTCTTCATGTACTCATAATTTTTTTATTTGATATTTCAAAACTGAATTAATGGATAAAAATATCAGTAATTTTGAATTTAATTTGCTAAAGTTATACGGTTATTTATTGCTTTTCATTTTAAATTTTCCTGCAAGTTTTTATATTGGAACATTGTTTTCTTTCTAAATATTCAGATTTGATTTTGATTTATTTATTTATTTCTTGTCATTATTCATTAAAGATAATGTAATTTCCAATTTATTTAATTAAAAAAAAAAAACATTTATATTGTTAGTGCATTTTTTAAATGTAAAAATAATAAAAAGTTTGCTATTAATATTCAAAATATTGAATACATTACTATGTTAAAAATGTTTTCAATCTAATAATTATTTATGTTCATTTTACTAGGGACAAAGGCACTTTAAAACTTTATGCTAAGGTTGATGAACATATACTAATATATTGCTGTAATAATAATTACATTTTAATAGACATATCAGCAATGGGAGGTGAATAAAGGAAAAATATGTAAATCTACTATATCCTTAATACAGTGAAATGATAAATAATATAAAAGGATAATAAAGGATTTAAAGCATTTATATTTTGAATTATTTCAGTTGAGATATTAAACTCAAATAATTAATTATCTATATATTTATTTATTAATCATGGTGTTAGGAATAAAAAAGTATTAAATAATAAAATTTGGTGATTTATCTGAAATTGGGAGTTTTGAATTCCCTTTTAAAGAATTATTAAATTTTAAAAATCATAGGTTTAAAAATTGCAAATTGGAAAAATCTTGCTGGTGATAAAATTATTCTTTTATAATTATTATGTTGTGTAACTGCAAAATACTCATGGACAAAAAAAAAAAAAAATAAATAAAAAAAAAAAAAAAAAAAAAAAAAAATTAAAACTATTAAGTAAGAATCTGAAATAATAGATTCAAAATTATTTAAACAACATTTAAATAAAATCAAAATAAATTAACTTACCTTCAAGCTTCATGAAGAAAAGGAAAGGATTATAAAACTCTAATAAAATAGAAAAGGCAAAAAGACAAAATCTTTTTTTGAAAAATTCACATATTAAATAGCAAGTGTCGGCACGCAATACTTAAAATTCACCTAAACATGCACTATCAGGCTTTTTTCGTAAAACACAACAGGGATTAGACTTTTTCATAAGACACGAAAATTTCACTATTTTTATGTGTAGGAGAAATTTTTTACACAACGCTAAATCTGGATGCATCTACATTCCACGATCAGAATACTGTGAAATACAATTGAAAATTATAGTTAAAATATTAAGTGCTGATTTCGAAACTCTGTTGAATCTTTTTTTTACTGTGAAATAGTTAATATTGGATGTCCATTATAGTGAATACGATAGATTCTTCACGAATACTTATGAACACAAATTAGCTCAAGGGAAGCAAGGAAAATCATTGTCGATAAGACTCCATAGGAAATCTGTCTAGGTCTATTATCCAGTAGAACGAATATCTCGATGGTGAAATAATGCAAGTCTTCATATTACAATGTAAATGTGAAAAGAAGAAAAATTTTGCAGTACATGTTGAAATATATATAGATGTAGTATCTCATACTTAATAAACACTGGTGAATCTATCTCCACTATGTCCAGATAAGATTACTAGCTGAATAAAGTACTGAAATCCAGGTGAAGGGATGATAATGCACTGCAGTAAACATATTTTAAAAGCAAAAAAAAATTAATTTAGACACCGTAAAAAAAGTAAATTTCACTGGCCACTTTCCATGGCTGCCACAATGGCAATCCAGCCTGCCACTCGGCACCTGTGGTAAACACAGAGTTCTGCTTCTTTCTAGGCTATCATTCAAGAAAGAGAAACTCCTTTCCAGACTCCTGCTCACAGAGGCTGGCATGCCTGAAGATTGATATGCATGGTAAATAGTTTTTAATGAATGAATATATTAAGTTCGTTTTCTCAAATTAAACATTAATGAAATAAAGTGAAATGAAATTATTTTTGCTGGAGGAATATTTATTATATACTGTCACTTTAAATGCTAAACTGCTTTCCAGTGAGTTATTCCTTTCTTCATTCTTAATTTTTTTTATATTTTCTTAGATTAATATGTATCAATTTTTAAATTTACTGAAAAGTTTAATCGGAGAGAATTTTGTGATTCTTCTGAAGATTAGTTATTTTTTTGATATTGTGTTTGAAGTTACAGTAGATGGTTTAGAAGAATAATTCTGTCTGATTTTTTAACGTAGTTTTTTGCATTTTAAAATTTTGAGTTTATTTTTATATATGTATCTTTTATATGTTCTTAAATAAGACAGTAGTATTATAACTTTTAGTATTTGTTTTTTCGTTTATAGAAGTGCTTTCTTTTATCATTTAATGTTTATAAGTGTTATTATGAAAAAGTGTCAAGTTAATGTTATGGAATAATATGTGGTGGTGATTTTTATGGTCTTTTTCAGAATCTTTATAGATGTTTCTTACTAAACATTTATATTTAGTCCGTGTATTCTTATTTATTATATTTTTCTATGTATTTGTTAGTATATTTATTTTATCAATCTGCTATGCATGTACTTGAATTTTTAGAGTTGTGTAAAGAAAAGTATGTCTGTATTTCTTTGTTGCAAGAGCAAATTACTTGTTTTGTAATAGTTACAAAAAATAAACATATTCTGTATTAAAACTGATGTTTTTCCTATTACACTTTCAAAACTTATATTGAGAATATCTGCAAAAAGTCCTCATATTTAAGCAGTAAGAGGGAAGCCCATATAACTAATATGTAGTAATTTTTTTAAAAATATTTTTTTATATCAAAATATTAATTAATATTCATTAAACCTTTGATGACTCTATGATGATTTATTCTCTGAGAGTTGTCTGAATTATTCTTAATAAGAGTAGAAATTTTTATATATATATTATATATAAAATTTCAAATTAATCATAGACTAAATTCCAACTGAAATAATCACAAAACCTGATGCTTAATTTTTTACGGTATATTTGTAAGTTTAAAATTGTTTCAGTATTTTATTACAGTAACTTTTCTATCTCTTCTTCAAAGGGATAAAAAATGTAAAAAAGTTTTATTTTTTCATGCACATTAATATATCATTTTGCAATTGTTTGACTTTGAACTCATTTTGCTCATTGCTATTATTATATTTGCACTTCTGAAAATTTTTAGGCATAAAGTACAACTAAATGGCTTTTGAAGATTATTTAACAATGTGTCGCTTTAAAGGAAAAAATAAAAATTTTGTTTTATGACTCTATCTGCTCCATAGTTTGGGACAAGTGTAAACTCGAACAACTATGACATATACAGTACATTAAGATATATGTAAGTTTTTCAAATAGTGAAAATCTTTATAAATCTGGGACTTTTTCAATTAAAAAAAAATATATCTACTTGTTACAGAGTGCAAACTTCTCCATACGTCTCATTTTTCTCATTGCTGTTATTATATTTGCACTTCTGAAAATTTTTAGGCATAAAGTACAACTAAAGGGCTTTTGAAGATAAGCTTTTTATTATTTAACAATACTTGTTACAGAGTGCGAACTTCTCCATTTTGCTCATTGCTATTATTATATTTGCACTTCTGAAAATTTTTAGGCACTTCACATCTTAACCTTTCTAACACTCCAACAAAACATAAAAAAATTAGGATATTAGATTTCATTGAAAACTAAAAGACAGAACTGAAAAAGTGAGATAAAAAAGTATATGTGATGCAGTTAAGGTGCTTGGGATATTTTTCAGCACCTTTGTTATACTTCCTCAATCTACAAAATTTCTGGGTTAAATGTAGCCACAGGTGACAAACCAAAAAGCTTAATAAATAGTACAAATCCGAAGTTGTATTCAACGAAACTTTCTTACCAAAAACTGTGGAGTTTATTTCATAAATATAGAAATAGTAAAACTTCAAATTTTGAAAGGCAGTATACTGTGAAAGAGGGAGATGTAAGGCATTTTTACCGTGTTTTTATTAACTTCGATTCTCGTTTGTTTGTTTGTCCAGTACAAATCTTGCAATCGATTTTTAACTAACTTCCCGACTAGCTAGATATTTGAAAGTTTCAGGACAGCTCACAACACGGGACAAAACATTTTTCTAATAATTTTAGTCAACTGTTTCAGGTCCCGCTGCCTTCGGCAGTGCTTATATGATTCGACAGAACATTTATTTAACTAACTTCCCGAATAGCTAGACATTAGAAACTTTCAGAATAGTTCAGAACACGGTGAAAATGCATTTTTTTAATACCTTTAGCCAACTGTTTCTGGTTCCTGCTGCCTTCGGCAGCGTTACAAGTACAAAGCTTGCAATCGATTTTTCACTAACTTTCGGACTAGCTAGATATTTGTAACTTTCAGGCTAGCTCAGAACACGGTGACAATACTTTTTTTTAATACTTTTAATTTAACTGTTTCAGGTCCCTACTGTATTCGGAAGCGTTTCTATGAATCAACAGAAAATTTATTTAACTAACTTCCTGAGTAGCTAGACATTTGAAACTTTCAGAATAGTTCAGGATACGGTGAAAATGCATTTTAAAAATATTTTTAACCAATTGCTTCGGAACCCTGCTGCCTTGGCAGTGTTACCAGTACAAAGCTTGCAATCAATTTCAACTAACTTCCCGGCTAGATAGCCATTTGAAACTTTTATAATAGCTCAAAACACAATAGCAAGGAATTCTTTTAATACTTTTATCCGATTGCTCCAGGTTCCCGCTGCCTTCAGTAGCGTTTATATGATTCAACAGAAAATTTAAAAACATGGTATATAAAAGTTCTTTTTATCTTGTAATTATTCAATATTTACTTAACCCTATAATTTTTATTCTCCCCCTCGCCAATCACCCATTCTTTGAACAAGTAGTTGTTTTCTCTTTTAGCATAGCTGCTAAGTTTGCAAAATTTTTTGTTTGCGTGCTGTTTTACTCCTTGAAATTTTTGCCGGTTGGCAGGTATGTTTTAGTATCTTTGTATATTTAAAAAAAAAAAAAAAAAAGTGTGTGTGTATGTGATGCTCACTTTGTAGGCAAACAACTGACTGCAGAACTACTGAATTTTGCATGGAGGTCCATTTTTACCTCTTCTGATGCACCCCAAAGCACGATTTTTGATTATATTTTTTTTAATTAAAATATTAAAAACATTATATTAGCTTTCAAGCATGTTAAACTAATGTCAAACAAGTTTACGTTTTTTTTTTTTTTTTTGGAACGTAAAAAGGAACATATGTATTTACAAATGAATGATAAAAATTTAATTTACTCATGCAGCTAATAAAATTGATGTCATTATAACTTTAAAAATTTTATACATATTGATAAAGTGTATTTTCATTTTAATATTCCAGGGTACGACAATCAGGGAAATCATGGAAAAATCAGGGTACTTTATCAATCTGGAAATATCTGGGAAAAATCAAGGAATTTTGTAAAAACACCCAAAAATCATGGAAATTTTCATTATTGCCCAGCAAGCATGACTGAAAGATTGCCAAACATATGTTATCTTAACCGTGATTTCACAGGACTGGTTGCTTTCTATTTGAATCTCATCAAATTAACATTTAAAAAATATATAATAATAATAATTAAATAATTTTAGTGCAACAATTTGAGGAATAATTTTATGTCTTGATGTTAATATGCTGTGCAAATTAAAATGAGTCATAGTTTTATAATTTTGTTAATGTTTCCAAAGTTTTGAATTTTTCATTATATTTTCCTTTTTGTAAGTGAACAAAGAAAAAAAATAAGAACATCGAGATATTTTTGCCCATCAGTATAGTTTTTTGAATTGCAGTGGTTTAGCGAGAATGTTACACAAGAGTGTGATATACACAAAATTATGGAATGTATACAATAGGTAACAGAAATCATGCATATTTGTCAAAATCAGTCATGGAAAAAACGGGGATCTTTTTTTCTGAATTTCTGTAGCCACCCTGTTTTAACAGGTAAATAATATATTTCTTTTTATGTCGAAAATAAAATAATGTGTTGTAATTTGAATTTTATTGAGTTAATAATTACATTAGTAAAATATTAGTTATTAATTACATTTAGTGAAACTTTGTATTGCTTTGTGTTTATTCTCTTTCTCTAAATTATGTATTCGTGTGGTGTTGTGAAGTTTTGCAATAGTGTATTTTGTCACTGGATCTGGATCATTTAAAAATAACTGTATAGTTGGCAACTTACATTAAGATTCTATTCTTTAATTAGATAAATGAATTTAGAATATCATTAAAAATAAAAAGTTCCATCTTAAATCATGATTTAAAATATGTTGTGTATGAGTAGTCGAATATTTTTATTTTATTTATTTATTTATTATTTTTTCTTAAAACATTTTATGACTGACATCTTGTGAACTTATGTGATGGTTTGTTTTCTTTACTTTACTTATAAAATGGGTGGCATTTAATTTATAATTGGAATCAAGTTAATAGTTTTAGTTATGGGAGGTTTTGTGTAAATATGTAATTTTTTTTTTTTTTTTTCTTATCTTATCATTAATCCAGATACTTATTAGTCAAGAATCAACTTTATTAAGTTAATGAATTTGGTTAAGCAAACTTTCAGTGTAAAAATAATATAAATATTTACTTGCTTTGTGTGCTTCAATTTCTAAATTCTTACTAATATTATTAGTTGCTTGAATTTAATTTATGATTATTCAGAAACATTATTATTCCTCTACAATGACTCTAATTAGTAAATTTTTAGATCCTGACAAAAAAATACCTAGCTGTACAGCAGTACTGTGCCTGGTACAAGAATATTTATAGGGATATTCTTGGATTGACAACCTGTTACTTATCTTCTCCTCCTCCTTTACTTAAATTTTGAATATGTGGTTCTAATCAAACTTGCCCTATGGTCTCTCACACACAATTAAATAATGATCACTCTTTGGTTCCATTTTGTCAAGCATACAATGTTATTTATAAAATCAGCTGTGGACTTTGTAAACGCAATTATATTGGTGAAACATCCATACCTCTACATATTCGAATTAATCAGCATCGCTCTGATTCAAAAAACCTTTCATCTTCTGCAGCGGCTTCTAAATCAACTATAGAATTACAACACTTTAAATTACATAATTTTAATTCATGTGCCATAGATATTATCAATATTCATAAAAATAAAAGTGAGCGTCTATTTCTAGAATCATATTTTTACAATACTATTTATCCATACGGTTTAAATTCCGAATACTTTAATAAAATAGTTAAAGCATATTCTAACATCAACCCTCTTCATGATTATTTGACTATTTATGCACAACTCAATCTCACAAAATTAACAATAAAACTTCTAGAACTAAATGAGGTAATAAAAAAACAAATTTAATATTTTCTGAAAGTGCCATTCTTAAACTTATTTAAGATATACAGACTAATTACTTACCTAACTGTAACTGATTCATTATTCGAAAATTTATTTTTGCAATTAAAAAGAAATACTTAGTGAATTTTCTGAATGTCTTTCAAAGCCAGTCATATAATAAACATTTTTCAGATATATTTTATGATATTATAATGTACAAAATCAAACAATTTAATTTAAAAATTAATAAAAAGCCCAACAAAATTAAAACAAATACTCAAATAATTGTGACTTTTACAAATCAAATATTGAATAGTATTAACATTACATCTATCATAAATGACAAAGAATGTTTGTTTCCAATTAAAGATTTAAATTTATCTCGTACCTTCAAATATCCTCTTCCTCTTGGCAGAAAGATATTCAATTATAATTCTGTTTCTAGTCTACCTCTTTACAAACACTGTAACATGTAAATGCAATGATCCTTCTATCTCAAAATATATTGGCATTGCCCATGGACACATTATCACTGGTAATCTCAATATTATTTAGATCATTATTGATCAGTTAAAAAAATTCATTGAATTTGGCACCAAATTTAGACTTCCTATTAAAACTAGCATTCCACAAATTTTTCAACAGTTTTCTTATGACCTAGATTTATTTATTTATAAAATTTCTATTACTCATAATAAACCTATTGCCTGCTTCACTCAATGGAAAGTTTTAGTGTTACAAAAAATTAAAAATGCTTTATTTCTCAATTATACAAATCTGGTTTTTTTTTTTTTTTTTAAATCTGTACTTCTTAACTCAATCAAATCACTTCAGGATGACTTTGTGATAACTTATGTTGACAAATCACCTAATAATTATGCCATTATATGTAAATCCTACTATTTCTCTATTTAAACTCTTCAATAACAAATAGTAACATCTTTAGTTTAACTAATAATAACATTATTATTAATAACCGAAAAATACATCATTACTATAAACTCTTTCAACTTCCTTTCAATAACTTTAATTATCCTTATATAGTTCTCATACCTAAGTTTCACAAATCTCCAATTAAATTTTGTACTGTCACTATTGGCTGTAACACTTATAACAACAATGCTAATAAAACTCTACTGGATATTCTAAAACAAATTTACAATTGTACTTGCAAAGTTGATAAATCAGATCTTAGTAATATCATTTACAGTCTTTTTCACGAATATAAAACCCAAATTAATCTTTCTCACAATTTTAAAGCAGAAAAATTCAAAATACTTCCTAACTTTGTTATCCATAATAATTATATCTTCCACAACAACAATATCTATTTGCAACAATTAGGAATCCCACAAGGAGGTAGTAGCTCCAGTATTTTGGCAGATCTCTATCTTTATTATTATGGAAAGCAATTTTGTTATGATGATGTCCGGCTTTATCATTACATAGATGATATTGTATTTTATTTTAACAAGAAATCATAAAATGACTTTTCCTTAAATTATCCATCTAACTTAAAGCTAACTCAAAATACTCTAACTAATCAATCAATTAACGTTTTAGATCTAAAAATAATCTTTGATGGTAATAAAATTTACACAGATATCTATGACAAACGGCAAGATTTTAGATTTAAAGTAAACTTATTTGCACATTTTAATTCCTGTCTGCATCTTTCGGTATTTAGAAATATTATCATTAACCATTTATTTTGAATTAATAATTTATGCTCTCCAAAGTATAAAAACAAGAATATTAATAAACTGATCACAGCCACTGCTATAATGGGTTTTCCTGAAAACTTTGTATTTTCTATTTTATATCCATAACTGTCTCTGTCAGTAGTACATAAAAAAAAAAAAAAAAGTGTACACTTTAGTGTATCTTAACAAAAAAATTATAAAATAATAAAAGACAATAAAAAAGGTGGTGGTTCGGTGGGCGGATGTTTGATTACGGAGGATGGGTGGTGGTGTTTGGGTGGGATTGTGAAATTAAATTTAAAGCATTTACTTTGTATTAATTTGCAATCTTTCTTTCTTCCATTAAATTTTCAGTTTCTTCATTGTTGAGTTGTTAACTATTCTTAAAAATCTAATCATACTATTAAACACATAGTAATCAATCTCTAAATTTCATTGTTGCTTCATAGTTTCATTATTCTTTATCTGCTATGAAATTTTGCTTTTTAAAAATCCATATGACTCCTATTCTGGTCTTGGCAGGCTGGGGGAGAGTTGCCAGTGTGAAACTAGTTTAACCCCACAGGCAAGTCACAAGTCTTGCCGCCTACCTCCTTCCTTCCTTTATTAAGTTTCTTAAATTATCATGAATTTCAATTTAGTTTGTTTTTCTGTTAAGATTTTGTTGAGTTAGTTTATTGTTTCGTTTGTTATGCAGGCTGTTAATTAATAAATTTGGTTTCTTTAAATATGTGTATTTCAACCCCTGATAATTTTTTTCACCTTTCTGAGCTTCGAAATTTTTCATTTTTATTGATCTGTATGGTTTCAGTGATCTTGTATCTGTTGCTTGGCTTCTACTATGCTTAATAAATCATTATTATTATATTTTGTTTTTTTACCCAATTTTAATGTTTAAATAAATGTTATACTAAGACTTAATGGTCGTATAAATATTTGAAACCTGCATTTAATATTTATATTTAAACAAATATATTGAAATATTTAAAATGGGATGTAATATGCAAGCACTGCAAATTTTTTTTTCTCATTTGTTAATACACGACACAGCATATTGTAATAGAGTGAAACCCCGATCTATCGTTCCCGCATGGATCGTTTTATTTGTATGGTCCCTGCACAAATTATATTTAAATAATATTAATGAAACCCGTATGTATCATGCTTTAAAAAGTCATTTTCCTGCATTCATCGTTGTAAAATTTTTCTCTTGACTTTGTAAAAATTTTCTCCTGAAGCTCAAGCAGTTCCATACGGCATACAAACTGGAATTACTTCTTGCATCCTAAAATAATTCCCTTTCCCATTTCCATGGAGGATCAAAATTGTGATGCCATGTCTCAGGGCCATATCTATTCATTTTGTAATTTCAGCATGGCAGGAAATAACCTCTTCAGTTGTCTAGAAAATTGTTTCATGAGGGAAAATGATAAACTATACCAAACAGAAGGGCAAGAAAATGAGGATAATGCAGATGAAGAGTAGTTGCATGTAGCAGAGGATGCGTCTCGTGCAAAATTGAATGATAATATTTACATTAGTCAAGGCATTACGACATGTGATTTATTAAAGCATAGAAGAAATGTGTGATTTCAAAAAATGAAAATAATGGCAAAGAAACAGGATAATTTTCACGCTGATGATATAATTATGGCATTTGAAAATATACAAACTTTTATATAAGCTCGTGAAATTACAGAAATGGGCCAGAAATTTTTTTTTTTAATCTGGAAAATTTCCTGCTCAATTTATAAAATAAACGAAAAATTCAACATATAATTGCTTTTTTTAAAAAAATAAGTTTTACTTAATATTCTAGAATATTGATTTATTTCTTTGACAGTTTGGAAAGTAGCAAATTATATTATTTTATTAGTAGTATACTGTATACATTGTGTGTATTAATTCATAAACAGTGTTTTCTTCATGCTTTGGACTTAAACCTGCATTCGTTGTTTTCCCGCTTTCATTGTTGTTGTTTTTTTTTTCACACACCCTGTGAAAAACGATGGATCGAGATTCTACTGTATTACATTTGGCGTGAAATTGCTGTCATCTTATGGTTGAACTGGATAATACACAAGTAAAAAATAACAAAACAAATTTCAATCTCAGTGAATTGCAGAAATAATATTTTGCTATAATAAGCAGTTATTGCATCTTTAAAAGACAAAAATTCCAGTTTTTCAGAATTATTTTCCATAACACATAATAGGTCTCGCTAAAATAAAAATGTTCAGTAGATACTGAGATATAGCTATGTCTAAAAACATAGTTCTTGAATAATAACAGTATCACTTGTCCAATAACACATAAATTGAAATATCCGATTAAGGTGCAAATACAAGCAATGGGACCTCGGCTATGGCCTTGTCTCCAGTCCGTTTCTATCTACACCATAAATGTCAATATTCATGTTAAATATGTGTCATTAGACTCTACAGCCTATAAAAAGATGCAAATGCTTAGTATTTCTTAAAATGTGTATGTATATATATCAGAACAAAAACCCTTAACGGGTTAAAAGTTTGTGACGCAGCACTTTATTTCGATATGAATTGGAAATATGGGTCTTAAAAATAATGATATCAAATTTTGAGTGACGCTTTGCTATTAATTGAAATATACATAGATTTTTCTTATTTCATAATTTGCTTTTTTCTTCTATTTATATTTACATCACAGTACATTCATAATATTTTCAACTTCAACGTGAAAAAATATATAGAATTTACTCACTGATGCTTTTTCATTTGCATCTCGTGAATTCAAAATATGAGTTTTAAAAGAAATGATATAATTTCAGTGACGCCTGAGTGTTACTTTAAAAAGATTTCTTTTTAGATTCCATAACAATCACTTTTGTTTTGTTGAATAAAGTGTATTTACATATTGAAATAATGATTTTAATTTTTAAATATACTGTCAAATAATCAAACTTTCACTCAATGTACATTATAAATTGAAGTTATCTAGTTCAATAAATTGATTTGTCTATTGCGTCACGCTATCCAAAACTGTAAGTAAAATTTATGTAAATGTTACTTTGCACACATTTTCACTGTTAATACTATGATACAAAGAGATTATGTGATGCAAAAAGAAAATATTTGTAGAAATTTTACTTGCAGTTTTGGATAGCGTGACGCAATAGACAAATCAATTTATTGAACTAGATAACTTCAATTTATAATGTACATTGAGTGAAAGTTTGATTATTTGACAGTATATTTAAAAATTAAAATCATTATTTCAATATGTAAATACACTTTATTCAACAAAACAAAAGTGATTGTTATGGAATCTAAAAAGAAATCTTTTTAAAGTAACACTCGGGCGTCACTGAAATTATATCATTTCTTTTAAAACTCATATTTTGAATTCACGAGATGCAAATGAAAAAGCATCAGTGAGTAAATTCTATATATTTTTTCACGTTGAAGTTGAAAATATTATGAATGTACTGTGATGTAAATATAAATAGAAGAAAAAAGCAAATTATGAAATAAGAAAAATCTATGTATATTTCAATTAATAGCAAAGCGTCACTCAAAATTTGATATCATTATTTTTAAGACCCATATTTCCAATTCATATCGAAATAAAGTGCTGCGTCACAAACTTTTAACCCGTTAAGGGTTTTTGTTCTGATATCATTACTTTTTAGGGGTTATTGATCAACTGATCAAGTCCTTCCAGCTCATAGAAAGAGTAGATTTTTTTTTTCTTATCATGTAGCTGCCATTTTATTTAAAAATGGCGGCTACAATTAATTAATGGACTTAATGGAAATATTAATGAGGGCTATGTATATATGGAGTTTTAAGTAAATTGGATCATAAATACCTTTTTAATGAGAATTTGAATATTTCAAATAGCTGGCACTCGAAACAAGATGGCAGATCATATAATATTCATATAATTTTACAAAAATACTTTCATTTATTAACGATTATTTATTTTGATAAATCAAATTTCAATTCCTTTTTAAAGAATAATTAGATGCAGACAAAGTTTAGTTTATATTAATATATTCTGCTATCCCCCCCCCCCCCCTCTTTTTCTGTTCTTTTTTTTTTTTTTTTTTTTTTCAGCAATGCACCGAAGAAATAATATATACTTTCTTTATTTCTTTTTAAATTCTTAAAAAAAAAAAAAAAAAAAAAAACAGCTTATAATTGGTTTTAAAATTAAAATCATGTAAAAGGAAATTTCATTAACCTAAACTATTAATATCTGAAGTGCTTGTGTGTAGGGGGGGGGGGGGGGCGAAATATTCTTGTTTTACTGGTAGAAATACATAATGGACATTTAATTATTTAAAAATCATAAATTGCCTAATAGCAAAATAATAAAATTGAAGTATATTTTAATGATTTTATTGTTATTTATCCAGCAATTGATTATAGACTGCCATTCATTAAGAACAAAATAATGATACATAATAATAATAATAATTTAGTCATTTTACCAATAATATGTTTATCTTCCATTTTTTAAATAAATATGTTTCCCTCTGATTATAATACTTCAAATATTAAATTTTAATATACATGAGCAAGCCTTTCTTATTTAATATATATAAATTTCTTGTAATGCAATATAAAGTAATCCTTTTATTTTTCCATTTTGTCTTAATAGGGGGAGAAAAAAAATTAGCGCACCAGAATTACATCACTCAATTCAAAAAAAAAAAAAAAAAAAAAAAAAAAGGAGAGCGAGAGAATGGTAATTAATAAAAATTTAGAAAGGAACTACGAATTACAAAAGAAAAATATAGAATCAATAATGAGAAAGCGATCACACTCGTTTTTATAGTAACTCTATATTAAGTTAAAAGATGGCGCCAAAATTTATCTCTCTGAATAATACTTCGAAATTCTTCTCTAAATTGGAGCATGCGCAAATTGAGAGGAGCTCCTCTCCCGCAAACGCCTTGTACAATAAAACCACAACAGCCTCAGCCAGTCAGAGAGCGCAGGAAGGAAACACCAATCAGAGGCGGCGAATGAATACATGAATGATGAAAAAAATTAATCGGTTGATTGATTAGTTGGGTTTTACGTCGGAAAAAATTAATCGGGAAAAAATTAATCGGAAAAAAATGTGAAATATTTTCTCTTAAAAAATTATAAATTTATTATGAATACTTATTAAATAGAATACATATAATTACAAAATATTTCCTTATTTGAAATATTATCTAAATAGTATTTTGGCGAAATGTGAAATTTTAAAATCAAATAATTTCCTTCATAACAAAAAAGAAAGAAATATTTAAGTAAAATTTAATTTAGTATATATATAATAAGTATTTAAAACAAACAATGAAGTTTCCTTTTTGCATTTAATAAAAAAAATCTAAATATTTTATTGACTGCATTCAGATTGGACCAACCAACCACAGCCTCAGAAAACCGAATGACGCCTGTTCTGAATTCTGAGAATCTGCGGTTCAAATCCATGCATGGCGGAGGAAAAATAGTTCGATTTTCAAGCTAAATTATCTAAGAAACAAGAGTTTTTTGGGAAAAACAGAGAACGTCATGCGTCTCAGACAAAATAAATTAATATCATATATCAATTTCATAAAATTTCTTCGAGCCGTTTTCGAGAAAAAAAACTCACACAAAACACATTTTTCCTTTGAAGTCTTAAATTGCAACTACAGATCTCAAAATATATACAATGTTGAAGTGTGAAACTTTCAGGATAGCATCATGCAGAAGACAAAAGATTATTCTGAAAATATTAGATCAGAATATCTCCAATTTACTGAGATATTAAATGTCGGCGTTTCCAAATTCCTTTGATGTTAAATTAGCTGTATAATAGAGTGTCGCTGCTAAGCTTTGTTTAAGCTTTGCTGCGTCACTCAAAAAACTGCCGTTTTTTATGATATGTGTGTGTGTGTATAATTAATGTTATGTTAGACTTTATTACTAAAGTGAAATTCATCAATCTCATCCCAGACTTACAAAAACTTATTCACTCTGGTTTTTCTCAATAAATTTAAAATACATAAAGCCAAATAAAAGTTATGTTAGTATCAAGATTTTTTTTTACTGAACATAACAGTTGGGTAAAAGCAATGCTTTTTCAGACTGAACTAGCAAAAAATTGAGATTAAATACTTTAATATACAAATCTTAACTTATCAATTAAGTAATCAATTTAATCTTAACTTATCTTAACTTTTAAAAAAATATATATATATATATGTATATAAACAAATCTTATAAAGAAAAGCTTTTATAAACCTAGAAAAATAAAATAAATATGTAATAATGAAAAATTACACACACATAAAGACTTATAGAATTTATTATCTTCTTTCTCTCTTCTCACAGTATTCGAGTCATTCAACAAGTTTTTGTGAGTGATGACTGTTAATAAAGATTATGTATATGTTTACTCAATGAAAGTTTCTTTTTAATTATTTTAAAATCATGAAATGTTTTCAAATTCTCAACTGTAAACTGATATATCTGAGAAAACCTTTTATATAATGTATGAATATTTGTAGTATGTTAGAAATACTACATGGTTTCGAAACTGGTTCTCATGCCCCCCCCCCCCCTACTCCCCCCACCCATTTTGAAACATGTGTATAAGTTTTAATTTTATTATTCTGGTCATTTCATTTGTATATAATGTTTGTTCCTTTTCAGGCAATGTTTCTTCAGAATATGTAAAAGCTATACCTGAAGAAAATTTTAATACTAAAATGTATAGATGTACAGAATGTGGGAAGAGCTATTCTAAAAGTTCTTTGCAGCTTCATATACTCACTCACAGTGGAAATAAACCATTTGCATGTAATATTTGCAACAAATCTTTTAGACAAAAAGTTCATTTGGAACGACATATAGTTACGCATACTGGAGAAAAACCTTATCAATGCTCATATTGTGGAAAATGCTTCAATAGAAAAGATAATTGCCAGCTACATGTACGATGTCATGAAATACAGATGCAATAGACTTAATATTTAAATTTACATAAATTCAATAATTTTTAATTAAATTATATTACAGTAAAATGTTGTTAATTTCCATGTCATATTAATATAAAGGTGTTATCTTTATATGCATGCATACACATGTGTATATTTGTATATATTGAATATATTGTGATCAGCTATCTAATAAAAATATTTCCATTTACTTTAGTTGCATATATGT
The DNA here is from genome assembly GCA_963930645.1 of Salticus scenicus. NCBI lineage: Eukaryota > Metazoa > Arthropoda > Arachnida > Araneae > Salticidae > Salticus > Salticus scenicus. The sequence goes on along the minus strand of OZ005654.1, from coordinate 168,276,982 downwards.
ATGTATAAATATATATTTTTTCTATTTTTTTTTTTTTTTAAACGCTTATATTTTTTAATAAAAAAATTTCACTTCTTTTTAGTTTACTCTCAAACTTTTATTTTTAATGCAATTTTCATCTAACAGTTTTTTATTAATATAATTCCAACTTCCAACTTTTCCAACAGATTTTTTTTTTTTTTTTTTTAGGGGGGGGGGGGGGGGGTTAAGAGCAAGTAAGTATTTTTCTTAAGTTACTCGCATGATATTAATTTATTATATACTAAGGTTTTTAAGATTAACAACCATTTTTAATAATCTAATATTTATAAATTAATTTTACTTTTTCTCTATAATTTGTAAGCTGAAATCAGAATGGATAAATTTTTGTAGTTGTATTTATATGAATAAGACGTTAAGATGATTAAAATTATGAATTTTTTATTTGTATACATTTTTATTTAATTTATTCAGATAATCATATTCAGTAATTCATAAAAAAAAAAAAATAATAATAATAATTTTTTATATTTTTATTTCTATATAAATATTTTAATCTTATATAATATTTTTCATAATGAAGTAGTCATATCTGTATATGTGAGTGGATATGGATGCTGTTTGAGAGGGTAAGGGATTATGATTTTATGATTATTATGATTTTATATAGAATCCCCCTCTGTACAATTTTTTCCCTAAGGGTATTCAGAAATATTAAAAAACAAACTATGCAGTTAAAGGTACACATCAGTCATATTCTGCTTATTTTTCTTAACTATGTCATCCTAATGGAATATTTGTTGCTTTGTTTTATAAGAATGTATCAAAACTGAAAATTTTCAAGAGGTACATATAAGAAAAGTGGTGTTAAATATTTAATGCAAAATCTTTAGATGGTCATGTTGGGGAAAGCAAAAGATGGAAAGGAGGGAGGAAAGCAAAATATTTAAAAAAAAAATTAAAATAAGGCTATTCCTTAAAATTAGGGTTTAAATGTTTTTTGGGATGGCAAATCGATTGAGTATACTTTTGAAAGTGTAAAATTATTAGAGAATGAAACATATAAGGGCACCACAGGTGTCACAGGGTGGAAGTTTGACACAATCAAAATTTTCAAAAGTTGTTTTTAGCAGACAAGTGCAACACCACCAAGTGAGAGTTTGCTACAGTCAAAATTTCCAAAGATCATTTGTACAGTGAACAAACAGGTGTTTTCAGATCATGAATTGGGAAGAGGGTGCTTCGGGTGCTATGCTAAAGTTAGAATTTTCAATAATGCTATTTGCACTGTAAGTGAATAATCTGTTTTAGGTCCTGAAATGGGGAGAAGGCACCATTGGGCAAAAGTTTAATGTGAACAGTTTAAAGTATAAATTGCAATTAAACTAAAGAAAGAAAGTTTTTAGTTGTAGATTTTTTAAATTGGAAGAAAACAAATTTGTGGAGGATAAAAAACATTTTTTATATAATCTGCAAATTTATGATTTTAGAATATTAATTTATTAATACTCTAAAATCATAAAACTAAACAAACTTTCTAGAAGAACAATATATTAAAACATAGCAGTCTTCTCTTCATCATAAATATTTTATTTGATATCTAAAAAAGAAACTAATGGATTATTTTTCAGTTATTTCGAATTTCATGTGGTAAAATTGTATAGTTATTTATTGGTTGTTTTCCATTCCAAATTTTCCTTCATAACATTGTCTTTTTCCAAATATTAAGGGGGGAAAATTACCATTGTTGATTAAAAATAATGCAGTTTTAAACTGGTTTAAAAAGAATAAATCTTACACATTTACTGTACTTGCTTTGCTAGATTATTTTTTAAGTATCTAATGTTTAATAACAAACTTCTGACTTTGTGATCTTAAAAATTATTTTAAAAATCTCTTCACCTGAACAAAGCCTATTTGAAAACTTGGCACAAATCAGATTAATAATCACTTGTAAAATTGTTGTTGTGGCACAATTACATTCTAATGGAAATATTAGCAGTGGGTGGGAAAGGAGGAGGAGTATATATGTATTCTTAATGCAATCAAATAATAAATGTAAAATTATCTATCACTTATAGTAGGTATAAACAAACACTTTTAATAATAGCCAAATAGTATTTCATTAATAAGTTTCCTTTCGTCATTCATTAATGCAAGTAGCAGTTTTAAGGGTTTTTGCATTTTAAGTAGTTTCATCAATGATAAATGTAAAATTATATTAAGGGATTTAAATCATTTGTATTTTGACTTATTTTTCAATTGAGATAGTAAAGTCAAAGAATTCATTTAAAGCCATTTTCATTTTTATATTACATATTTCCAAATGGCAAAAGCTCACATTTCATATGAATTAAAAATATTTTTTGAGAAGATAATTTTTTTTTTCTTCTTTACATTATGATTTCTTCTTTTTTCTTTGGACCTAATACCCTAGTGCAGCCAATCAGCCTTAATCCCCACAACCAACCAATCATCTTTTTATTTATTTTTATTTTTAATTTTTTTTAAATCTAATTTTTTATGCTTTATACACATTTATAAATACAGGGATAAGATTTTTCAGCTTTTTGTTAATTTAGCTTTTCAGATTTCTTTTCTTTTTTCCTTTTATCAGCTAGTCAAATAGAACTTTTGGTTATTTATGTCAATGATTGAATGCTAAAGCAAGCATAATTATTTGTTCTTGTTTATAGATTGTAGATTAAAAAATATATTTATTACAGTAATATATCATTTAATCATCAAAATTCTAGTATTTTATTTCAATTTCTTGCCTTTGCTTGTGTTTTTACAAATCTTATCTCTGCATATAGTAATAAAATTAAAATATTTATTTATTATTTCTCTTAATGTGACTTTGTATTTTGTTGTATTTCTTTTATGCTGTCACTTTAATGAAAAAACTATTTTTCCAGTAAGTAATTCCTTTCTTTACTATTAATTTTATTATTTTGATATCTACTTAAATTCTTAAGTATTAGTTTTAGGAATTACTTGAGAGTAATCAAAAAGAATTTTTAATTTTTCTGAAAGACAGATTCTTTTTTTTTTTTTCTGGTACAATTGATGGTATTAGCATAATAATTCTGTCTCATTTTTCAAAGTAGTTTTATGAACTTAAATTAATATTATGTGTTTCTTTTTATATATGTCAAAAAAATAAGACGATAGTGTAATATTTTGGTATTTGATAATTTTTTACTCTGTTAAAATGCTTTGTTAATTTCTTTGCTTTTATCATTTAATCTAGTTATAAGTCGTATTACTTACAAGTGTCAATTTAATTGTAATAAAATAGTATCAAAAAGAGTTTATTTTAATTTGCTTTAAAAAAAAATCTTAATAAAAATGTTTCTTATTAAAGTTTTTTGTGATATTTATACATATTCATATAGTTTTTCAATTATACTGGTTGCATTTGTATACCTCCTACATTCTCATTTGTAATAATAATAAGTATAGCGGGTGAGATAGTATTTGCATTTGGAAGTATGTGAGAATTGAGTGAGTAGAAAGAAAGAAAAAAAAAAACTTTTATATAATGAACATGGTCATTCTGAAATTCTATTTTATTGTGCAGTTTCTCTTCTTTGCAGGAATTTTTTTTTTTTTACATTTTGGAATATGTTTTAATTTTTATAATTATGTTTTCTCAAATCTTTAACATTTACTGCATATTTTCTTTGGGGAAATTCTTAAACCAATTTCCAGAATGGCAATTAGACACATAGCTGATCATAAATATGTAAAAACAAAAAAATTAGTATTTTTAATTTTCAAGAAATTTGGGATTTGAAATATCTATATGTTTACCTGATTAATGTCTAATAATAATTTAGTAAATAAATAACTTTATAAGTAAACATTCTAAATTACACAACAGTTGTTTCAGGTCAAAATAACTGTATGACACTTCATTAGATAGAGAAAAAAAAAAAAAAAAAAAAAAAAAAACTAGACACAAAAGCATCATGAAAGCAGCAAGGTGCACTTGCACATACTAAGAAAATTCAAGTAACTTCTGCAAATGGCTTCCTCTGAAGCATTTATTAAATTTCGGATTAATGGTGATATCTACCAAACAAAAAAGAAAAAGAAAAGTTTAAAGGGGGGGGGGGGTTGTTGCATGTTCAGTTTCAGTGTGAAGCCAATGAACTTCCAAGTTTAAGCAGGGTTTAAACAACCATTAGTTTTTTTTTTTTTTAGCATTTTATTAAAATATATCGTATTTTGCTAAAAGATATCAGTGGGGATTTCACTAAAAAACAAAAATTGGATAATTTCATAAAATATCTTTATGTAACAACCTCTAATTTTTATTCAAATATTCATAGGAAAAAAATATGGGGATCTTTATTTATTTAAAATACTTGGATTTAATTTCAGTTTTAATGGTTGAATATAAATGCAAAAATATTTAAAAGTATGTTAGAATTTAGAATTTACTCCATAGAAACATTTTTAGCACCAGTAATGCACAATGATCTAGCCTTACCCTTTACTCCCCTTTAAAATCACTTTCATTTTGTATATATGACATAGCTGCCTCTTTTTATTTTATTAAAATTGAAACTAAAGTTCACTTATTCATGTTTCTTCAATAACAAGTATGGATGCTTAGTTGAAATCACCAATGAACAGAAGAAATAGAAAACAAAATTGGGGATGAACAAGTTAGGGGGGGGGGAGGGAGGGAATAGTATCGAACGAATTAAATTAACTCTCGAAAAGCTAAAATACTGCTTGTGCATTTTAGCTAAAATGCTAAAAAAAAAAAAAAAAAAACTGTTTTACCTGCTTAAACCCTGGTGTTAAGTATTAAATTTTTAATCTTTTGTGGCTTTTAATTTTGATGCTGTAGTTGTAAACATTAGAAGTTTTAAATTAGCAATTTAAAATGATAAGAATAAATGAATCTAAAAATTTTAGATTATTTATTTAATATGTTAGATATCATAACTTTTAATTATAATTTAATATTGAATGGTTATTCTCTATCTGTGTATGCATAATTATATATACAGTTAGTATTTTAAAAGCTTTTGAAGATTGTATTTCGTTAAATATTGATCTTACATGACACAACAAACTAGAAAGTGTATTTAAAAAGTTAAATATATATATATAGAGAGAGAGAGAGAGACTATTGATAAACATTTTCAGTAGATTAAATTTCAAGAATTGTGAAATTTAAAAAGCAGCTTTCATACAAAAATATTCCGATTGATTAAAATGTATCTTATGATCTAGTAAAATATTATTCCATCTTACTAAGTCAAAAACAGCAGTAATAATTTAATTTTAACTAAAAAATGAAGTTTAAAAATTCATTATAAATTTAAATAAAAAAAGCCCTACATTACTTCATTTCCAGAGACCTTTTGCCTTCTCGCTCCAGGGCCTCATCAGTTGGTGTGTTGGTCTGTGAAGATTCATGCTGACTATCTCTTGCTTTCATTGAATTCAACAAGTTGTGCCATCTGACGTTGATGTAAATTGGTTCTGATTGGTTGCATATATTATTATTCATTAACACTTCCACCATTTCATGTCATAATGCATATTAATTATTAATGAAATTAGAAAATTTTTCAGGGCTATTAAAATTAATTTTTATTGATTCAGTTTGGTTAATTTTAGTTAGAGCAGTTGTTTTTTCCAAATTTGATATCATTTTGAATTCTTTAATTTGATTTTTCTTCCCATTACTCTTAATATATGCTATATGTTCCCAATTTTGTTTTTTTTTGCTAATTTTGTAAATTCCAGCAGTTTCTATAGAGTTGATGTGATCTTTTTCGTTACGTATTCCTGGAAAGAGATTTTTATTAGGCTTAATTGGAATATTAAACATTGTGGATTCATTTTTTTTTTTTTTTTTTTTTTATTCGTATCACCTTTATTATAGGGTTGGAAGTGGTGAAACAAGGTTTTTCTTTTTGTGCATTTAAGATACAGTTTAACTTTTTAATTAGGTTTTTACTATATCTCTGAAAAAGGTGGATATAGTAAAAATATAATTAAAAACTGTGTAAAAAACATATTAAAAGCCCTGGAAAATTGTCTAGTCTTGTTAATAATCAATTATGCATTACTATGTGAAATGGTGTATGTGTTAACAAATGACAATGTATGCAACCAATCACATCCAATTTACATTGACATCAGATGGCGCGATTTGTATTCAAGGAATGCAAGAGAGAGTCAGTATGAATCTTCACAGACAGCACACCAACTGATGAAGTCTCAGGGCTAGAAGGCAAATGATATCTGGAAATGAAGTATTGTAAGTCTCTTGTTTAAATTTATAAGCTGTAATGCTTGTACTATAAATCTAATTTTCAACTAAATTAAAAATTTTTTGGACTGTGAACTTATAATCACTATTTATAGCTTTTTTTAAACTTTTGTAAAAATAATAATAAAATACATTGAAATGACATTTGGAAGCTACTGTGCGACAGGTAAAGACATCTTAAAGTTAAAAATACTTTTCATTTTGCAATATTTGATTGCTTTCTAGAAAATTAAAAAGTGACAAATGGAACATTATTTATCTGTGACTAATTGTATGTTACCATAAAACTTTTTGCTTTTAAAGACATTTTTTCTAAAGGGTAAAGCATATATGCATCGTTACAATTTTATGTATAATTAAAATTAAAACTTGGTGAAATGCCAATATTTATTAAATGAATGATAGTAATTTATTATAATAGTTTGACAAAAACTAGCAAATAATTTTCATGTTATTCAGTTTTACTTTTGAGGTTTAATTTTAATGTTTTTGGTTTATTTTGATAAAATAAAATATGCACATAATGAGTTTACAAATATGAAAATATTTTTAGGTAGTACAACTTTACATTCAGCTTTCATTGAGTTCATACATGGTGTATGGGGCATTCCTGCTTCAGATGTCGAGAAAGACTCCAGTAATGGTCAAGGGGAGATATGGCCTGAAAAATATAAAGATGGTGTCGATGGTGCTATATGCCATTCAAACTCGGATGGTTCAAAGAAAAACCCAGTTCGACAATTTCACTGTGGAGAATGTGATAAAAAGTTCTATCAAAGGGGCCATTTAGAAGACCATATGAGAATACACACTGGAGAAAAACCTTTTATCTGTGATAAATGTCCAAAAAAATTTAATAAAATTTGCCATTTAAAGACACATTCTAGAATACACACTGGAGAACAACCTTACAAATGTGATTTTTGTGGCCGCAGATTTAATCGAAAAGATAATCTTAATGCACATTTACGAGCTAAAGGCCATCATACTTCTCAAGTGAACACTTTTTGATATGAGAATTCAGATATAAATAAGCTGTTTACTTATCTATTTCTAGAAATACTTGTTAATATGATTTGTACATTACTTATTTTATTTGTACATTTTTTTTTTTTTTTTTACCTTGGTTAAATTTCAATATTTTTTTATGAGTAAGTTTGCATCTCCTTAGTAGTTAAATATCAAATATAATAAAAGAAATATATTGAATAAAATAATCTATGTTAAAATAGGCTTAGCATGCTCTCTGTTATCCTCTTCTTTTTAAATATTATCAATATATGAAAAAGTTTAATTTAGATTTAAGTTATATACTTTTAACATTCATAAATTTATTGTTTGTGTAAAAAATGTACAAATATATGAATTTAATTCTGGAATAGAAATTGTGAAAGATGCACACACAAGTAATTCCATTTGCATAATTTATTAGTCAAATGTATCAAGCTATTTATATGAAAACTACAAGCAAATATCATGGGGGGGGGGGGGGAGGAAATGGTTGATAGAAGGAACTAAATTTCAGTTCCTCTAAAATAAAATCAAAAGTATAAAGGGTTTTATCCATATTTTTATTTTAATTCAATCAATGGTAATATAGTGTTCATTGATTGTAAATAATAAACAGAAAAACTTTTCTTTTCTAAAAAAAAAAAAAAAAAAAAAAAAAAAAAAAGATCTGGAATTCAATTTATTATAGCTATAACTTTTTAATTTTCAGGGCAATTGCTTGAGGTTTTCATATAAATAGCTGAATATTTATTATTACTAAATTATGCAAATGAAATTTTATTAAAGCTTGCATGTATATAGATCTAAAGTATTTACTAAAAAATGTTCATTATTCATCAAATACTTAATATTTTTGTATCTGGTTTGCAGTGTGGTATGTCTAATGTAGTATGTGAAGTTTTCTTAAAATGACATTGCTTTCAGTTAAATATCCTCCATATTATATATATATATATATATTTATTCAGTATCGGTCAAAAGTTTAGACTCATTTGCAAATGATCAGTTTTTTTTTTTTTTTTTTTTTTCACAATTTAAAAACTTATCTGTCAGTGTCAATGAAATGCTTTCAAAAAACATTGGGTATTTAAAGAATTCAGTCTCCCTCATGTTATTCAGTGAAGATTTGTTTAATACAATATTTACGGGGCCGGTAACAAGTTGAGCAAAATCAATAATGTTTATGATCACCCTGTATTGTTAAGTGAACGAAATGAATTGTAACTTTAGGTCCAGTTCAATATGTGGATGAATTTATGTGACAATAGCATATTAAATAACGGAGATATAAGCATTTATTTTAACTCCAAAAAAATCAACATGTTTTTTATTTATAATAAACACAGTTTTTAACGAAAATTATTCCCACTTTCAGATTAGTTAAAAAAAATACTTTTAAAACAACATGCTGAAATAGGAATACAAATATCGTAAATATATCATGAGATATTTATCTCATGAAATATGATCCTTTATATGAAAAATGTTTTCACTGTGCATGTGCGAAAGACAAAATAAAATTTATTGCATAGGATGAAAGCTTGATATATTGGGCAACTTTTATCAAAAGTGCATTTGAATAGAGTAAAAATTAAGCAAATTATACAAAAAAGAACGAGCTAGATTTTAAATATTTTCCAAGAGTTAAAATTATTTAAAGGGTTTTTCACATGCCGCATAAATAATTTAAAGATCCAATTATTTTAACCACTTAAAAAAGTTCTTTTTTGTGAAAAACCCTTACCATATCACAAATCTTAGTAAATAAACAAAATATATTAAAATTACAAGCTTATAAAGGGTTGTTCACAAAAAAGAACATTTCCTAAGTGATTAAAATAATTGAATCTTTAAATTAATTTAGTGGCATGTGAAAAACCCCTTAAGAAATTCCAACTCTTGAAAAATATCTAAAATCTAGCTCGTTCTTTTTTGTAAAATTTGCTTAATTTTTTACTCTATTCAAATGCACTTTTGATAAAAGTTGCCCAATATATATAGCTTTCAACCTATGCAATAAATTTTATTTTATCATTCACACATGCACAGTGAAAACTTTTTCATAAAGACTCATATTTCATGAGATATTTAAGATATTTGTATTCCAATTGCAGCATATTATTTAAAAAGTATTTTTTTAACTACTCTGAAAGTGGGAATAATTTTTGTTAAAAACTGTATATTATAAATAAAAAGTGTGTTGATTTTTTTTTTTTTTTTTTTTAGTTTTAAAATAAATGCTTATATCTCCGTTATTTAATATGCTATCATTACATAAATTCATCCACATATTGAACTGGATCTATACTAATATATCCTAAAATTATAATTCATCTCGTTCACTTAACGATACAGGGAGATCACAAACATTGATTTTGCTCAATTTGTTACTGGCCTCTTAAATGTTGTATTAAACCAAACTTCACAGAATAGCATGAGCAAGACTCATTTCTTTAAACACCCAATGTTTGAAAACATTTCATCGAGAGATAAGTTTTTAAATTGAAAAAAAAAAAAAAGATCATTTGCAAATGAGTCAAACTTTTGACCAGTACTGTATTTTTAATTTAAAGAAACTTTTATATCGCCATGAATATGCATGTTATTCAGTTACAAATGAATACAGTTAATTAAAAAAAGCCTTATAATCACATGTTACAGCTACAATTCTTTTCAAGCATTACTTTTTACAAGGTGGTCCCAAATATTTTTTTTTTTTTCTTTCTTTCTTTAATTTGTTGCTGGTCTTCTTTTTTGTCTTTGGAACAAATCAGTCACTAAAATGTATGAAATGTAACATGTTTTTTTTACATTCCTAAAATTTCACGCTAATTTATCGAGTATTTTTCTAGATGTTTGACAAAATGTTTGAAATTGAAAGTGTCTGATCATTTATGGCAGCATAGTGTAATTACAATTTTTGATTGAATTATATTTTTTTCATCTTATTGTGATATGAAATATATATATATATTAGAATAACTGGACTATTAAATAATATAAAACTGTATTCTATGTCTTTTTATAAATGTGCTATGCATCATTTATAATTTGTACTTGATAGGTTTTAATTTGTGATAATTGATTATTTTCAGTTAATTAATTTAATTCTCTAAGTGTAATCTGCTGTTTATGGATTTTTTTTTTTTTTTTTTAAATAATAATAATAATGCATTTTAATAAAATTTGCCTCACTTCAATTTTGTGATTCAAGAAAGTGCCTTAGAAATGTCATAACTACTGCCTATTTTTATAAAATTGTTTAATTTTTGAGAGGTGTTTTGTAATATTCTATTAAAAAGCATTTTGTATCAGTGATATATTTCATTCAAAAATGTTTGTGCCAATTTTATATAAAATTTTATTTTTCATATTATATTTAGATGTGTATACCTTATTTGTAAAAATATTGCATTTTATAACCAGTGTATTGAAATTGGGAAAGTTAGTTGTAGCATATGCTGCGTGCCATTTTTATTGTATATATCTTATTTCTTTCAAGTTTATGAAAATTCGTTGTTTTTTCTTTTTTTCCCTCCTTTCATTAATGTATTATTTTGACTGGGTGTAATTGTGTAAATGTTTTTTATTGTATGTCTTTTTACATTTAAATGATATATTTCTAAGTACTGAAATATTTTGTTTTGTGCTTATTCACAGTATTATTGTATTATCATTTCTTCATATTTTTATTCATCTGTTTGTTGAAAAGCTCTCAGTACAAATTTACAAATGTCTTTCACTTTATATATTTCTAATACTTTACTGCTCATATTCACATAAATGTTTATTTTATTATTTTTTAATAACCATCTGTACCATTTCCATATTTGTATAAACATTTTTGTGTGATTGTTCTTTAATTATTAAACAGTTTTTCTTTTCTAATTAATGTAGTTAGTTATTATTAAAATTCCTTCTAATATACATGATTTTATCCATCCCTTATAAATAATTTTGTGAACTTGCATTAATAAGGGCTAGGACCCCTTAGAAAGACTCTACAAAGGGCATCCCACCTATAGGACCCTAGTGTAGTCAATCAGCCTTAACTCCATAACCCAACCCAACCTACAGAATAATCAACAAAGAATCTGAAATATGAGAAAAATAATATCTAAATAATATAGCATTCAGTTGCATGGTATATATGAAGGAATAAAAATCTATATAATATTTCTCCAATATGGACCAGTTTCAATCATTTTTTGTCGAAACGATATGATACATGAGGATAAAAAAAATAATATTTATACATGAAAAATATTAAAGCACGCGGACTTAGCTCAATGGACTAATAAGAAAAAAAATGACAACATTTGTCTGATGAGATTATTTTACGAAAAAAATGTATTTTTAACAGTTGTTTCTTCAGAATCTTTGCAGGCGTCAGTTTAAACCTTGCAATATTTTAAAGGTATATACAGAATATGAACTTTTGTGTCATAAATTGACTAAAAAACACAATCATAAAAAATATAATCAAATTAGGAAATATTTTATTTGTTTATTAAATATATATATATATATACCAAAATTAATAAAAAGTCATTCCCAACATGACCACAAAAATTTAAAAGGCATCATGGGAGTCCTATATTAAAATTGTACAATATTAATTTGGTTTTATTAATAATTTGGCTTCTGGTAAATTAAAATTTTAATTAGGTGGTGATATTGGTATAACATTTATGAGTTTCAAATTTTAAAGGTAAATAAGAAAAGAAATAAAATGTGAATATTTCGCGCAGGTTTGCTAGTAATTAAATATTTTCTTAAATTGTCCTTGTTACCAGCATTGCATATTATAACATACAAATTTAAAAAAGAGATAACTTTAAAAAATAATATTATAGTATAAGTATAATTTGCAACTCCTTGTCATCTGTAAATCGATGAAATTATCGCATAGGAAATTTTCAGTTGAATTTTCCATTAGGCAATGTTTGTCTTTTACCTGTGGGTTGTAGAAGTATTCATATGAAAATAGGTGAACATTGAAGGATTAATTTCTTTGCCATTCTAATTAGTTGCTGTTAAAAGCTAAGATCTTTGCCATTCCCGGCATAGGACATAAACGTTTGTTTTAAGCCTTAAGCACTAGTATGATCAATTGATTCCACCTATTAGACTGAAACGACGATTAGTTACCATTAACTAAAATTGCATTCATCCTTTAATAGTGGCTTATGGCTGTAACTTACACATGATCTAGACAATATATGCTTACATATGTTTCTGAAAATAAATAAACTTTTGTTAAACAAATTTTAAATTATCTTGTTAAATATGTGGATTAGATAAATGAAGAGAAAAATACTTAAAACTAAGAAAAACTCTTTTTAAAAATTTAACTGAATATTAATTATTATTCATTTAAAAGTAGTTGCTTCAACAATACTGTTTTATCTTCTTTTAATGATGGAAAATTTTTAATTATACATGGAATTTAGAATAACATCATTATATGATAAAGGGAAAATAAATTATAAAATAATTTTACAATTTAAGATATATTTACCCCCCCCCCCCCCAAAAAAAAAAAAAATAAATAAATAAATAAATAAAATTAAATAAATAAATAAAATAAAAAATAAAAATAGTTTGATCATTTAAATCTATAAATAGTTTCATAACCAAATTTTGCAGTTTGATTCTTTTATTAAGTAAAATAAAAATTATATATATATTTTTCTCTGTCTGTCTCCTTTTGAAAAAATTTTCTTTTGGCAAACAATGTGCCTTGTATGTTTTATTTGATAAAATAATAAATCATAAATAAATAAACATATTAAATTTAAAATTATATGCGTTACAAACATATATCTATACAATTTCATTGCATTAACATTTTTTGTAGAGCCACACAATATTTGCAATTGATTTTAAAATAAATATATACTCATGTTTATTTTAGGTTAATAAAACCCTGTTAGTTTTTATTATTTTTTAAGAATGCTGAATTGTTAAACTGGTACTATAGCCAATATATCTGTAATATAAAGCTGGTAAAATAATTTTTGTATATTAGTTTGATTTAATTATTTAGATAGTTTCCAACTGTTTGAAAATTTTTATTTATAAATATACAAATTGAGTTATCATTATTTATTATGAATGCATAATAATTTCAAATAAGTTTATCAATAAAATGTGTGTTGTAACAATAGAAAGTTTTACTAATTGCAATAAAAGTAAATCAGCACCTAATTTATATAAACACTATTTATTTTAAATATACAAATTCGAACTTAGTTACTTATTAATTCAGCTAATATTTTATTTTTATTTATAATTTTATTTTATTTTTTAACTTTGAAGTAATTGTTATTTGTTTTAATATTTTAATCTTATGTTAAGAAATTTTACTGTGCAAATTATGCAAAAATGCAATTTCTAATTCTGAAATATGATTCTTTTGATTTTTCCATAATCTTTAAAGTGCTGTAATAATATAATTAAACTGTGTAGTAATAGATAATTTTTTTCAGTTTTTTGTTAGTCATTTATGTTAGTCAGCCAATAAAGAAATATTAATATTCTTATCTATTGCCTTAATAAATTAAAAGTTACATTGGTCCTGGGGGGAAAAAAAATAAAGAAAAGCATGGTCCAGGAAAAATATATATATATACTAATTTCCCATTAGAAGAAGGGGGGGGGGGTAATCACTACTGATTTTGCCGCAGTGAACTTCATTGTTTGCACCCAAAAATGGATTGTGTGTATAGATCTGCAGATTAGAGGGACATGACTGTTATTCTAGCCATCTTCAGAGACCAGATAGTGCCTGACTCCCTAAAAATTATGGATATATAGCAAACTCTTTCTGAATCTCAGCTACATTTCGCTTAACACATTCACTGTTGATGTCACATGACTGCCATAAGAAACAATACTTTAAGCAGTGAATATGTTAAACCTGATGCGTTTCTTTAACCCTGTTGCTGTGTTCACTACGAATGAATGAAATAGACATTTATTTTTAAATGTATGAAATGGAGTCCAAACTGGACCAATAGTTTTTAATTTCAATATATAACCGTACTTTCTTTTCCTATTTTTGAATTAAATTTATATAATGTTTTTACGGAGTGTAGTCACATAAAATACAAATTTTCATGTATGTCGCAGAACACAACAGCAGGGTTAAACAATTTCGACCATGGCAAATCTAGTTCACAGGTGTCTGGGCAGTGTCAGATACCTATGGCTAGGTCACTGGTGTCCTCAATTCATTGCATTAAACACTACTGCAAGTAGTTTAACTTAGAAAAAAGAAAAAAACTTAGTTTATTTTTCTCACTTTACATCTTCAAAATAAAGCATTAAAATTTTAAGAAATCAATTTTTGGCAAATAAGAACAAAATAGCTATGAATTTTCTATGCGTGAATACAGAATTTAAAAGAATATGCATAAGGTGTTCAGTAATTCTGTTAAAAAAATGTCTTCATAGAATAAAATGTACTTTGACTGCCAGCAAAGATAGGCTCTTAAACAACTTATTTCCTGAGATAAAAAATATTAATAGCAAAGCTAAATTATTCATTATGACTAAAAACAGAACTAAGAACTTTTTTTTTTTCTTTGGTGGGGGGGGGGGGGGGGGGAACTAGAGAAGAGTGAGATTAGATATGATTGGAAATTAACATTTAAATAAATTATTATCCATTATTTTCGCCAAGAGTGTGAATTGTGCTCTTTTGGGGAAAACAAGAAAAAAAAAGAGTAGTAGATAAAAAAAATTGGAATGGAAGTAGTAAAAACAAACATTTAGAAGTAAATGAACCGAGATAGTTTTTTTTAGGAAAAGAGATTTTGTTGAGTAAACAAATATTAACCGAGAGTTAGGCTTGAGTAGGAAGCAACTATTGCTCAAGTGAAGTTATCGTAAAATTTAATCTGTCATTCTTCTCTGTTTATGTATTTGAAGTCCTGCATCCTAATAAATATTCAACTGAAAGCCTAGACTGCTTATATTTAGCACATACTCCTAGACAATAATGGTATTTATCTCCACAAAATTATGAGGGCTTAGCTGGGATGGAACCTGATTTATTATGTCGAGAAAAGGTGAAAGAATTGTAAGTACTGCCATAATTATAGTGAATATGTGTAAATTATCAACACTATGACAATAAGAAATGAATCATTATTTTAATAATTTCTAAAATTTTAAGAGGAGAGAGAGAATGTAAGAATGGAAATCTGAAATTGAAACCTGAAGAGGCAGAAAGAAGCATTTCAAAAAAGCAAGAAGAAAATTGCAGGAACTATAACAATAAAAGAAAACAAGTTCATGTATACGAACAAAGGGACCTAGTTGCAATTCAACGAATGCAATTAGGAAGTAGAATGAAATAGCAGACAAAATATTTTGGTTTGTATGAAGTGATCAAAGTGAAACTTAATGACAGATGTCATATTAAGAATGTAGGAGACGATGAAGGTGCCAATAGTATTAGCACAGCCACAGATCACATGAAACCATGGAGTAAAATTTAGGTACAGAGGATGACTATTTCATTATATATATTTCATGATTATTCTAAATCACTTTTTCTTCCTTCATGAAGTCTGTTCTTTTAAAAACACTTTCTCAGCTCATTTATTTCTTAATGTCTGCCTCTTACTTCTTCCATTCCAATTTTTTTCTATCTCTTTTTTTTTTTTTCTTGTTTTCTTCAAGAGAGGGCGATTCACACTCTTGGTGAAAATCATGGATAATAATTTATTCAATGTCCACTTCCAATCTAATCTTGCTCTTCTCAAGTTCTGTCCCCCCTCCATATATATATATACATTCATTCACACACACACACATATAGATATACAGACTCAGTACATTAAAGTAGTATCAACAATGTTTTTACAACCAGCTTTTTTGTAATATATAGCTTATGGCCCTATTAGTGGCCTAAAGGTTCCATTCTCAGCTTGTGGATTAGAGGTGCTAGGTTCGAACCTAAGTCCAGTTGTTATTAACTTCATTCCACCCAGGCCTAGGCCTTCTAGATCCCTCACCCACACAACTAGCCTTAATCCACACATCTACTTTGAATATATGTATGTATGAATTTATTCAGCAACACCTAAAAATGTAATTGGGAATTGCAGCATACAAATTAAGTCTCTGTCTATATATATATACATATTAAATAAATGTAAATATACTATAAAATTTAAGTTTATATTTTACTTATATAAAACTATTTTAATTTAAATAGATTCTAATTATTGTATTTTCTGCCTATTTTTGTCTTTGTCTTAAGTTTATCATACTTTCTAATAAGCTATTAAACATTAGTTCAATTTTGTACTAACATAAATATGATGATATTTTTTTTATTTTTATTTTTTTTTTTATGTGTAGTAAAAATTTATTTTTTAAGAGCATTATGTTATAGTAGGAAATGTGCAAAACAGCAATAACAGGTTTTAGAGCTTAATCTAAAAAAAAAAAAAATTAAAAAGATTTGCAAAACAACTGTATTTTTTAACTAAATTTTAAAGATAATCAAAAATTATTGAATTGCTGTTTTCACTTGCCTTTTATTTTATTTTTTTTAATGAAACTTTTTTTTTGTTAAGAAACATTTGGCAAAATATATATTTATATGACATTTATATTTTGTAAATTATTATACAACCTTATATTTGAATGCCATTAGATATTTTAATGTGTGCTTCTACATAAAATATAAAGCTATATTAATGAAGCATTTTATTTAATTGTATATTTATATATTTTAATTGAATTTATTATTTCTTTTTTAGACATCATTTGGCAGGATTTTAAGAAAAGAGGCACTCAAAAAAGTGAACCATGTCCATTCTGTGGTAAAGTGTTTGCTCATTCATCTCACATGAAGTTACACTTAAGAATTCATACTGGTGAAAAACCATATTCGTGTGAAGTATGTGGGAAAAGATTTAATAGAAATTCTCATGTGACATCACATATGCGTACCCATACAAAACCTTTTAGTTGTGATTTGTGTCCAAAGAAGTTCAGTAACATAAAATTACTTGAACAACATAGATTTAGGCATGATGAAGCTGAAGATTCATAAATAAGATATTTTTTTTTTAATCATAGTGTTAATCTTTTTCATTTTATTTGTAAAGTTTTATTTTTCTGCATAATTTAAAAGTTTAATTTGTTATCTGTTAACCAAGTATCCAATTATGCTTTAAATATTAGTTGTAATATTTTTCAAATTTTTTATCCTTATTTAAATATAGATTATGGATATTATTTGTTGGCTAAGAAGCTTATTTACACACACCTTTTGGAAAAATATTTAAACATAATATCACAAGTCTTCTCATACATTGATCTTATTACCTACCATCTTGTCCACTAGTTAACCACTTCACCGACCACTGTAGTGTGTGGAAGGCTACATTTCCCCAAGTTATCTTGGGATGACCGGTGAAGTGGGAGTATGTTTTCAGTTACACAGAAGTAGAGTGTGTGAATGGATTTGAGTCATAGTATTTTAAAAGAAGGAAAAAAAAAAAAAAAACACTATAGAATCACAAAGTAAATATGTTGTTGCATTAGTACAGAAAATATCAGTACTCTGTTAAATAGTTTAACTGTACAATATGCTGTGACTAAAGAGAAGTTTTCTGTCGTCAGTACGTGATTGTTCATCATGTCGTTATGTTTTCCGAAAGGTTCAGCAGTTTATTAATTTTTCTGTACTTTTAATGTTTTCTGTTGTTTGTTACTAAAAGACAAAATTAAAGTCTTAGCTTAGCTGTTGTGAATCACTGATTAGTTTCAGGATTATTAGTTTTGCTGAATAGACTTACAACACTAACAGTTTTATTTAAGCCATCTTCTGAAAAATGTTCATGACTCTTCATATTAATGGACTTATTTCACATGTACTATGAAAAAATATGTGATGTGATAAATCTGTGTGATATGTAAAGTTAAAGATATTGTAGAATTTCAGGCTTGAAAATTATCATGAATATAAATTTAGTATAGGAAAAAGGTGCAATGCGAAAGGGAATTGTCTGTAGATTGTTTTCATGATACCTGTATAAAAAATTGTTAAGGTTGCTGGTAAGCCAGTTGGGGATGGTAAAGTTTAGTTCTCTTTAAATAAATTAAAACAGTTCGGTGCTTAATAAAAAGGAACTACAAAATAAATCTTAAAATATCTTTATGCTATAGATCTTCTGTCAAGATGATGAGCTGTCAGTGGTATGGAATTTCTCCATCATTCCGAGTAAAACATTTGAAATAACAATAGCTTGTAAAACTTTTCCTCTCTATAACTGTTATTTTTATTTTTATTTTTTTTTTTAATTTAATTATTGAGGAAAAATTTGAGATGAAAGATATGTTGCACTGAAATGTGTCTTACAATTAAATGTATATTGTACATTAATCATTAATATTTATCAGTATTACAGAAACACATTTCTGTATTTTTGCTCTGGGGAAAAGTTCTCACTCATGATGTGTTTTGACTTAAAATTTTTATAGTGAGTGTAGCTTACATAAATCTGGTCATTGTTTAAAGTTCTGCAATTTGTTGTTTTTTAAAGATCTCTCTCTCTCTTTTTACTTTCTAAACATATATTGTGTAAGGAAAGTATTGTAATCATGAAAAAAGTTCAACTATGAGATTTTGTTGTATCTGTATGTTTTGAGATCTCCTGAATTCAAATTTTCTATTTTTACTCTGAAAATATATCTATCTATATATATATATGTGTGTGATAATTAAATACTTCATTTGATTGAGCACAAAATCAGTAGGTATGTTATAAATCATTGGCAATCAAACTATATAAATTTTCAAAAGTCTAGAATCTTTTACTGGAATACACACAAAAAAAGTCTTTACACAAACTCAAATTACTTGAAGTTTGCTACCATCTAAATTCTACATTTGATTAAGATCAAATTAAATAGATGTTTATAGATCACAGTCACAAGATCTGTACAGATTTGATTTATGTAAGTATATTATTTTTTGTTACTAGGATACAAAGTATAATACTTATACATTCCAGTCTATGGATTCAAATTGTTTGAACCATTGACAGACATATTACCAATCAGAAGCATAAAAGAATTTACACATATCATGTCTTATTGAAGCTAATAATTTGAAGTACATCAAATTATTTTAAAAAGAATTAGATTGATTTGTGTTTTAAAATTTTGCTATAGAATGATCATTTTTATATTTTTACAGCAATGTTAAAAAAATAAAAATAATCGGATCATGCTCGTTGTACAATAGACAAAATATTCTACTATAATTTAGATTTTGTTCATTTATTGAAATATTTGTTGATTCAAATTTGCTTAAATTACTATTTGTCTGGTATTGAATAAATGTTCGAAAAGTAAACTCTAATTTTTAGTCTGTTTTACATTTATGACTTACAATCCAATCTAAAGTCATTTATGATTCTGTAAAGTATTCACTTCAAATCAGTGAAACAAACAAAAAAAAAAAGTTTCTACATATGATGGTTTTGTATTGCATTACCACCAAGATAAAAGCAGAATTTTTGTGCATAAAATTCTTTCTTTCTTTTTTTATTTCTTAATTACTATTACATAGTTGTCAACTCCTCCAAAAAAATTGAAATTCCAGAAATATAGGGCACTCTTAAAATTCTGGAAAGCATTATAATCCTTCAAATTCTTTAAATGCTTCAAAAATTACATACTTCATGCTCTAATAAGTTGTTTAAAAGAGCTAAATAGTAACCTATGTAAAGCTATCAGCTGAAAATTTTTAAAATATAATACAAAAAACTTTGTAAGTGAATACCATAAATTGCAAAAGCTGAACTTAAAATAAAATACTATTGTGACAAAAATTACAAAAAAAAAAACTAGTTGGCATAGGTGGACTCTGCTCAGCTCCCCATCATATTTATGTTCTCATAAATTTCTAGTGCGAGACATATTATAATCATGTTAAAAGAAATGAATTTGACCAAAGCTTGATACAGTGACAGAATGAAATCCCCGCCTAATAGGCTATCCACCGTTCACTTCGATATATATATCTTATTCTAATCTATTAATTTATTTTATCAGGGTCAATTCCGTTGTTTAGTTTTCATGCTACTATTGCCAATGCAATAATCCTCAAAATTCATATTTATATGAAAAATTTACAATTTCGCTATGTTGATAAAATCGTAAATTATGAATGATTTACGAAATTTTCCTATTAGAATATTTGTATTCAATCATGTTCAAACAAATATCATAAATGTAATTTTGAAGTTGTCTAATGTATTTATAATCCTCAAAATGGAAATTTATGCTCAATTTTGCCTTATTCTGACATGTTAAGTAAATCGTAAATTCCAAATAACTTACGAATTTTTTAAATTGGAAAAATCATAGTCTATGATATTCATGCCAGTATCCTATATAATATTTTGAAAGTGGTTTGACATCTTTATGATAAAAAAATATCCCTCAAGATTGACGTTTATGTGAAATTTGGCTCTCTGCTGCCATGCTAAGAAATTCGTAATTTTCCAATAACTTACGAAATTTTTATATTGGAAAATTCATAGTCATTTATATTGATGCCAGTGCTCTAAATAATATTTCAAAAGTAGTCTGACATCTTTACGATGAAAATATCTCTCAAAATTGACGTTTATGTTAAATTTTGCCCTATACTGCCATGTTAAGAAATTCGTAAATTTTCAAAGTAGCACATTTATAGTTACTAATGTTCATTCCGGCATCAAAACTGATATTTTAAAACTGGTCCGACATTTTTACAGTAAAAAGTTTCCATTTAATGCACGTTTAAGTGAAATTTTGTCCTATTCTCCCATGTTAAGAAAATCGTAACTTTCTCATAACTTACGAAGTTTTTTAATTCGAATGTTGCAAAAGAATAGGGTTCTTGCCAGTATCGAAAGTAATATTTTAAAACTGACCTGACCTCTCTGCGATCATTTGTTTGTGAGATATCGTGTTAACAGACTAACAAACTAACGGACTAACACACTAACGGACTGAAACAGCAACAGACACCCTACAGACAGACACCATACAAATTTTGTCATTTTCGGATTCCTCATACCTGAAAACGTGTAAAAAAGTAAAAAAACAGAGGTCGAAAATTTTCACGATTACTTAAGTTCCCCATACCTATAGTATGATGGGGAACTAAAAAAAAGGAAGGTATGTGAGGGAAAAAAAATATATATATATAAAGTGGCAACTGGAAAAAAGAAAAATGCAGTGTTTTACTCTGAATTTATCTTATGAAAACAAAAAGTAAATGCCTAAATAAATACCAATTGTCTGAAGTGTTATGATTAGTGTTGTGTTTATTAAAGTTATTCTTATTTATAACGAGTTATTCATTAGTTATTAAGTCTGACCTTGAGTTGCCAACTGCAGGTTTAAATCTCAGTTCAGGCATGATTGTTCGTAATGGTTCAGAATCCATTTTGAGCTACAGGTCTTGGTTCAATCCGTAATGTGCAAAAATTGACCATAGAGTGACCCAAAGTCATTAAGAAAAAACAATCTTTCCTTATCTCGGTAGAGTCTATTGGGTAGCATTTGAGTTCTTGAATACTTATTTGTTTTAAAAAAGTAACTCACGTTGGATTTAATTTTATAAGCATTGGAAACTGTTTTCTTTTAGCAGATCATTTTCACCATTTAAGAAATTATTAAAAATTTCACTAAGCATAAATTTTCTACAAACCTTGTTCATATGCTTGGATATATTATGCACTCACATAATGAGATACTAAAAGTAATTTTCAGATATTTTTATTCCATGATTATTTTCAGAATGATCAAATTCCTCAATTTCCAGTTTCTTATGCTCTCTGTTTGTTCTAATGCTTTCTGATGTTGTACCTTCTGATGTTTTCTGATGCTTGATGTTCTCTATTTTTTATATTAGAAAAATTATAATATTTGTGGCTCTTGAACAATAACAGATTTATATTTCTTGATTAAAAAAAAAAAAAAAAAAAATGTATTAAACCTCAAGAAAAAAGAAAATTTTGAATTCACCAAAAACATATTTTGAATAAATCTTAGTAGCATGTATAATAAAAATAAACAATAATTAAATTAAACAATAGTTTAACCCTTTCAGAGGCACTAAGTAAAAATGATTGAATTTCCTTTTAAATATATATACATCATAAAGTAAACATCCCCTACAAGTCATATTTGATGAAGAAAAAAATTCAGCATGTGGGGATTTTTTTGTGGGTGGTGGCTAGACGTTCTAGCCACTGCGCACACACGTCATGTACCTTAATTTTCGTATGGAAATAAATATTTATATATTTAAGGAATAAAAATTGAAACTATGCCTTGAAAATGTAATTATAATAATACAATGTAACAATAATTAATTATTACTTAAATTATAATGCTTCTTTATCCTTTTTTAGTGATTTATTATATATATATATACACACATATATGGGCTGTTTAAAATTTGTTTAGAAACCTCTATGCATTAGTAATAAGAAAAAAATTGTTCACTATTTAAGAAACAAAAATTATAGTTATTCAATTATATTGTAAGTGCAATAAATTTTGAAATTGATTCAGTACATAAACTAAAAGACATAATTTCTTACCTTCATATTGTAATGAAATAATCAATTCACAAATTGCATATACAGAAATATGAAAATTTTAAATATATTAATGTTCTTTAAAATTTGTTTGTTCCTGATCCAGATACTGCAGAATCATCATCTGAGGATAGCTCTTCAAACAGAGCAATAGCTTCATCCAAAGATAAGCCTTTTCTAGGCATTATTATGATAAAAATTAAGATATATACATTTAATTTAAGATTATTTAGAGAAATTAACTAAATTTAAAAGCTGTGGAAATAAAAATTTATTAATAAAACAATTAAGATATATAACCTTTTACTTATCTTCACGTTACATCTTGGTATACTAGTTTCATCTGGGGCGCCCCAGCTTGGTCACTACCTTTGCTTTGGTGTTCGAAACTGTGGTCTTCTTGTTTTCTTGTTCTTTTAAAGACTTTTCGCCATTGGCGGTTAAGGATAGCACCTTCGTTGCCATTACAACTGTCAGAATTAGCTAAAATTTCAATAGACTCTCTGATCGCTGCGTATCCGTGGTTATTATAGTTGGCCAACTTTTTTACTTCATCAAATTTGATATTAATTTCTTCGTTTTTGTTTACTTGGGTTAAAGCTGTGGTTAATTTACCTGTTTTTATATCGTGTTTATGTTCTTTGATGCGAGTTTTTATTTTTCTCTTTGTTTTTCCTATATAACATTTTTCTTTATTTTGTTCGTTATTGTATGGTATTTTATAAATTCCTGCAGTTTCTAAAGGTTTAGTTTTATCCTTGTCACTTCTTATTAATTGAAAAACGTTAGGGTTAGGTTTTATGGTCTAGTAAAATCAAGAAAACTGCAGCAAAACATAATATAAATATACCCATAAAACCTAACCCTAACGTTTTTCAATTAATAAGAAGTGACAAGGATAAAACTAAACCTTTAGAAACTGCAGGAATTTATAAAATACCATACAATAACGAACAAAATAAAGAAAAATGTTATATAGGAAAAACAAAGAGAAAAATAAAAACTCGCATCAAAGAACATAAACACGATATAAAAACAGGTAAATTAACCACAGCTTTAACCCAAGTAAACAAAAACGAAGAAATTAATATCAAATTTGATGAAGTAAAAAAGTTGGCCAACTATAATAACCACGGATACGCAGCGATCAGAGAGTCTATTGAAATTTTAGCTAATTCTGACAGTTGTAATGGCAACGAAGGTGCTATCCTTAACCGCCAATGGCGAAAAGTCTTTAAAAGAACAAGAAAACAAGAAGACCACAGTTTCGAACACCAAAGCAAAGGTAGTGACCAAGCTGGGGCGCCCCAGATGAAACTAGTATACCAAGATGTAACGTGAAGATAAGTAAAAGGTTATATATCTTAATTGTTTTATTAATTTAATTGCTTCATGGATAAAATGTTTCAAGTATAAAAATTTATTTTTAAAAATCACGATATAAGAGCAATACAAAAAGCAGCCTCTTTCTATACTGTAAACACAAATACTGAATAGCTTTTTTGTAAGAACCCTCCCAGGCTTGTTTACATCTGTATTTACATTCTGCTATCCCTTACTGTTTATATTTATCACAGTTCACTAACCCCAAAAGACCTTCTTTGTTTATCTCAAAGGAAAAGAAATTGAGATTTTTTTCCCCAGCAGAACCTGTCTTATGGTATCTCCCCTGACATATGTGCGCGGTGGCTAGAGGGTCTATCCACCTAAAAGATGCTCCTAAAAATCAAACTAAAATTAATGATCTTAGATAATATGTAAATCTGTTGTATTTAAAAGGTGCATTACAGTATATTTACACTACCAAATACTTTTGAATAAAAAATTATTTTTCATAAAAGTATATAAAAGAAACTTCAAAATTTTTTCCCTCAACTTGTCCATTTAAAAAAGTCATAGGCACATCCTGCTTAAGTACACATTAACTTTTCATAAAAGTGGATAGAAAAAGTAGCCACTGCACACCTAGAGAAAAATTTCTAAAGTAGGTGGATAGACCCTCTAGCCACTGCCCCTGAAAGGGTTAATAAAAATAAACAATAATAAAAATAATTTATTATTATTTTTTTTCTCTCTACCTATTCTTGTTTAATCTCTAATGGTTGAGAATAAAGAAGGGGGTTTAAAAAATGTTTTCTTAATATTTATTAAGTATACTAACTTTTAAATCAATATGAAACTTATAAAAGTCTTATAGAGTTAGTTAAAAATAAATATTGTTTTAATGCTGTTGTACCCAGAACGTAAGTGAATTCTACCACATTTCAAAGAAAGATTCTGAGGGAATTTATTCCTAGAAAAAAGGGAAAATTTCTCAGCACTTCAAGGTGATTTTTATCTGGCTATGTTGCTTACTGTATACAAGGGGTGTTCAAATGAAAAGGTACAAAACGACACTGTGGGTATAAATGAAGACTTTATTCAAAGTATGCACCATAGGCCTGAGCACAACTATCCCATTGATTAACGAGCCGAAGAATTCCATGCTCCCAGAATTCCTGTGGCCGTGACGAGACCCAGTCCTTCACAGCGTCCTTGAGTTCGTCGTCCGAGTTGAAGCGCTGCACTTTCAGATGTTTCTTCAGGGGACCAAACACATGGAAATCGCAGGGCGACATGTCCGGGCTGTAGGGTGGATAGTCAAGCTGCTCCAACTTAAACTTGGCCAGTTCCGCGTGTGTGACCCTGGACACGTGTGGATGCGCGTTATCATGGAGCAGAACCACACCCTCCGTGAGCAGCCCAGGTCTTTTGTTCTTGATGGACCTGCGTAGGCTTCGGAGTGTCTCACAGTACACATCGGAGTTGATGGTTCTTCTGTGCTGAAGGAATTCAACAAGTAGTGGACCTTGGACATCGAAAAAGACGGTGAGCAATACGTTGCCTGCTGACGCCACAGCTTTGAACTTTTTAGGGGGAGGGGACGACGCATGCTTCCACTGCATGCTGTCCCGCTTTGTCTCTGGCTCGTAGTGATGGCACCAGCTCTCATCACCTGTGACGATCCGCTCCAAGAAAGCGGGGTCTTCATGATACCGAAACAGATTTTGAAGTGCTATCCCCATACGCAGTTCCTTTTGCTGGTCAGGTGCTTCGGAACCCAATGCGCGCACACCTTCCGATAACGCAACTTGTCGTGGACTATTGTCCACACTGTTCCAACGCTGACATCCACCTTCACCGCCAACATTCGTAATGTGACACGGCGATCACTTCTCACTAGGTCGTCCACCTTGTCAATGAGATCGGCCGTGATGACTGTGTTTGCCTGGCCTGGTCTCGGGTCATCAACCAAACTCTCACGGCCTGCACGAAAACGGGCACTCCATTTTCGCACTGACTTTTCGGACACACAGTCTTGCCCGTATACGGTCACCATCCGGCAATGAATAGCGGCCGGTTTAACACCTTCCACTGTCAGAAATCGGATAATGCCTAGCTGCTCCTCAATCGTCGAATTTTGCAACATGAACGCCATCCTGTCTTCTCATGCACTACCTCGTCAATTGGACGGCGCTCTTTATCAGAGCCTGTGCTCTCTCCTGCGCATGCGGGTGCCCGCGCATGCTCCGATCCACAACGGAGACTCCAATCACATCCTTACATGTCTGGCTATGTTCTCCCATAGTGCCATAGGCAAATATGCTAACGATTACGTTGTTTCGGCGTTTCGTACCTTTTCATTTGAACACCCCTTGTATTTTTGCATGGGTGGCTGCACCCAGTAGCTGAAAAGTAATATGCTTTATTAATAATGTGCAAATATAATAAACACAAAGCATGCCCATTCCTAAGAGTGAGAATTGCTTTTGAAGGATTGTCCATTACAGCAAGGGTCAACAATGTGATGTTCACTGTATTTCTTGCATACTGATCCCAATAATCATATCGCTTGTATATTTAATAACTGATTAATTTCATAGCAACACATTTCACTCGTAGCATGTAGGAGGTAAGCTTCAAGTATTTTTTAGTACTAGTAATCATATCACACAAGATAGTTGCACTTTTCACTGGTAAATGTACCTTAAATATAACTTATAAATAATTGTAAAAGAAAAATAATTTGTCGTTTTAATGGTGACTAGGAAGCAGGGCTTAATTTGCACTGGAATACAGTTCTCATACTTCTTTTATTTTAGTGAAATTTTATATGTCAGATGGAACACATTAAAATAGTGTATACTGGAACACACCAGTGCATTATTCATGAAAAATCAAAGACCCAAATTTTTTTTTTTTTTTTTTTTTCTGTTCTTCATCTTACTTTTCTTTTCTTATAAAAACACCTACATTTGTAATGTAATTTACAGGGATAAGATTTTTCAGCTTTTTTTTTATGTTTCTAATGTGCATTTGTTCTTTCTTTATACATTGAAGAATAAAATATTTATCACTTTTAATATAACAGATTTTGTCATCAAAATTCTAGTATTTCATTTTAACGTCTTGCCTTCGTGTCAGTTTGAGCTTTTTTGTAATTTTGCTAATCTCATCCCTG
The DNA here is from genome assembly GCA_963930645.1 of Salticus scenicus. Taxonomy (NCBI): domain Eukaryota; kingdom Metazoa; phylum Arthropoda; class Arachnida; order Araneae; family Salticidae; genus Salticus; species Salticus scenicus. Next base: position 168,249,561 of record OZ005654.1, on the reverse strand, counting down.
AACTTCGGACACAAGCTTTTTCTTCTATGTCTCATAATTTTACCAACAAGAGAGTAATGGTTTTTTTCTCTCGCTTTTCATGCAGCAGTTAAGAATTGTTAAAATTAATCATAAATGAATACAATTTCTTCTTCTTCTTAATTTTTTTTTTTTTTTTTTTTCTTTTACTGACATCAAATTGAAGCCACAATTTAATCAAAATATCAAAAGCAGAAAAGTAAACAGCAATTTATCCCCCCCCCCCAAAAAAAAAAAAAAAAAAAAAAAAAAATTGATCTGAATTATATCTTGCTGATTTTTTGTAAGGTTTGATCTATGCTTGGAAAACTACCTTGGAATAAATTTCTCAAAATTCATTTATAGGTTCATATCTATCTCTTACTTTCAAGTCTAAGTTTTAAAGATTAGCGTTCCCACACTTTTTTTTTTAAATTAGAATTATTAGAAATCAAGCCCTACTAGGAAGAGCAATTTTATGCAATAATAGTATGACAATCCTGCTGAAAAAAAAAAAAAAAGCATTTTAAAATGATTCGTTTAATCTTTGTTGTCAATTAACCTGTTTGCTCTGAAATATGAAGAGCATGAAAAATATTGGTTTTAATGATTTAATACTGCTAGTAATAAAAATTATTGCTATAAGATCACAAGAAATCAACATAAATATTTAAATAATAACTATTGAAAGAGGAAAATAATGAGTGTATTAACCTTTATCATGGCATATATTATTTGAAGACAAAATAAAAGTGATTTTTCCCAAACAAATAAGCAAAAGATTTGTATTTTTAGATGATGCACTGATATAGATGTGTGTACTGCACTTATGATATATGTGTATATATCTATTTCTTGAAATGAAACTTTAATATTTTAAAGTTATTTTCAAGTGTGTCCAATATTTGATGGCTGCATTACAATACTGTTAATTTGATGAACTAGCTGAAGCTGATGGCTTACACATGCAAAATTTTATTTTTTCAGTTTGAAAATTGTAATATTGTAAACAACTTATACCTATTCTTTCAGAAAAGAAAAGAGGTAAATTTTGTTTTGAATTTAAAAAAAAAATAAGTAAAAACCTTTAAAAATAAAATTTTAAAAAACTTCAGTATTCTTACTATATATTCCTTACTGGAATAGTTGGCAATGTATAATAAAAAAATTTAACCATATACTAAATAATTAAATATTGTTTATTATAGTATCACATATATTTAATAATTCTATTACTAAATTTTGCCTTTTATAAAATTCTTATTTTATTACTTGCAATTCCTGGAATATAGCTTTGTTTGAATGTTATGTTTGTAAACTGTATTATACACTTTGGTAAGGGGTTTGTCATTGTTTTGTATTTCTTATGTAATAATGTTATTCTGAAATAAAAAAATATTTTTGACAGAATGTAGCGTTTCATTCTATAGTATTTGTCGCCTTATAACATGCCTCAGTATTATAAAACACACTTGAAAAAAGATACTATAAAATGGCTTAAGAAAAGATCAAGTTGTTTTCCTTGTATGAATATTACAATAGAAATAAAGTTATAGAAGTAATCTAATCATATTTTCTGCATATAATGTGCAAAATATCTGTTAAAAAAACTCCATTTTTAAGTGCGGATTTTCTACCAAACTTTTTACTTCTATTATCCGACAACTGTAGGTAATGAGAGTATTATATTTGGTCGGTCCAAAATTTTGATATGGAATTTTCTTCTGATTTACATGTCTTAAGGAATCCTGAGTCCAAAAAAGTGGTTTGCGGCAATTGGTCAATGTGTGTGTATGGGGAATCTTCTGACTATCATAGCTATATCAAGTGACAACATTGTCACTTGATATAGCTGCATTTGCAGGCTTGATGACTTTGCCAATGTATATTATGTGAGAAACGGCATGAAAATCGTATCTAACACCATTTCAGCATATTCTTATGTAAAATGACCTCCTGAATCCGAATATGACCCCCCATTTTGCCCCATCACCCATCATCTTCTTGTTACACCCCTTCCCTCATTTTTATCATTGTTTGGTAATTTTACACTGATGATTAAAAACAATTTCTGTTTTTCTTTTTCCCGCAATATTTCTCTTATTTTATACATATTCCAGCTTCAAGTTTACCATTTTCTTACCAAAACACCCCAAATAATAAAAATTATACAGTGATTTTTTTTTTTTTTTTTATGTTGGTGAGTGGAGTAAAGGCAAGAAAGTTTGACTGATTCACTGTACGACGTTTGCTTTTAATAGCCCCCACGTTAAATGTTTTGGGCAGTAAAACATCCTGCTTTGACATGTGTTAAAGGTCATTTCTATAAATTGTAGTTTCAAAAGTGTTATCCGGTTTTTTAGTCACTAAAACATCTAAAAATGTTAAAGAGTTATTATTTTTAGATGTTTTAGTGACTAAAAAACTGGATAACACTTTTAAAACTACAATTTATAGAAAACCCTCTACCAATAATGAAATTATTATTAGTAAATGCCATACTCCCATCGCGTACAAATTAGCCGCTATACGTTCCTACATTAACCGCGCCATCCTAATTTGTTCCAACCAAACTCTTCTAAAAAACAAAATCAATCACATAAAAGATATCGCTAGCAAGGCGAACTATAGTAGAAATCTAATACAAAAATTATATAGAAAACGTCTAAAAACTCTTAATAAAATTCCTGATGCTTAAAAAACTAAAATTAAATTCACTATTGCTATTCCTTTCTGTAACGGGGCCGCCAAACATAATATAAATATCCCAATAAAAACGTTTTCCAACATCTCAGGAATGAAAAAGACCTTATACCGTTTAAAGACACTTCAGGCATCTACAAAATAGACTTTGAGGACCAAACACAAGCTTGCTACATAGGTATGACTAAGAGACCCATAAAAGAACGTACTTGTTTTAATATCTTTATAGTACATTAAACATAGCAAAATTGACACACATCCTATAAATATGCATAAGCATAAAAATTATGTATGATTAGTAATTGTTTTACAAGGCTACTTTAAATATTCAGATACATCATGATCGTGAGATATAAGTGAAAATAGCTCGAGACAAATCTGATGAAACTTTGTGTGCAGCAAGGAATTTTCTGTTAAAATTTACTAGACATTGAAAATTATCCAGACACAGACTCTCTAAATGATTGACATGATAATGACTGACTCTATAATTAATATTACTGTAGATGACGATCAGTTTAAGATAATGATCTCTTCAAAAATAAATAAGTTTTGAAACTTTTTCCTTTGATAAGTCATTTTATGTATTTACTCCTTATCTTTAAACATGGTATATAATTTTATCTTTGGAATTTACATTTTAAGGTTCAATGACATTTTTTTTTAGTTATTTATTTTAATTCTCTCATCTGAAATATGCCTTTTTAATTTAATGACCATTATATACCTTTAAAATATTTTCTTAAATTCTCATACGTTACTGAATTTTATTGCATTTTTCAAAATTTTTATCACCTTATTAAAGAGATAGCTAATTATCTTAATGTAACATGCATGCATTTATTGATTTACAATTTTTTAAATGCATAGGGTATCAAGCGCACTGTAAACCCATATGTTTAGTGTGTAAAATGAAGCATTTCTGTTTGTGCAAATGTTATATGCTAGAATAAACTATTACAAGTGAAGATCTAAAAATATTTATGAATATGTACACGTATATATATATATGAATATACAAAATTTTTTTCTGTACACTATCGGTAAAACTAATTATTGTGTCTTTCTTTTTCTGATAAAGTCTGATAATCATTCATTAGTTGCTGTTGTACATCTACAGCTGCTGGAGAATAGCGTGAATATTCCATTGTATATTCTCCTTTACCTTGTGTACTAGAACGCAGTTCTGATGAATATCCAAACATATTATTTAAGGGGACCTATAAGGCAAAACAAAAGTTTGAATATGGAAACAGTTGTATAATTAGAAAAATTAAATGGAAATCATTATAGTAATAGCTCTTAAAATTATAAATCTTTCTAATCCAAAATTATTCAGAACATGTATATTCTTTCTTTGTCAATTACATAATATGTGATAGCAATGAACAAGAAACCTTTTTGATTTTGTAAAAATGTTCAGATTTTTTTTTTTTTTTTTTCCATATAAATCTTTACTTTAATGATCTAGAGAATTAAAAGCATATAGAAAAGTATCTATTTTTTGCACATCCCCCCTTTTTTTTAAATAAACAAGTCATCAAACATAATTCCTCTGTTTCTAATATAAAACAAATAGAAAATTTTGAAAAAGTGGTTTGAGTACATTAATCTAGCTCTTGGCGAGATTGATAAAAGCCAAAAGTAGCGGCTACGAAACAGGAAATGAGATGTAATTACACTTAGATTGTACAATTTTTTGATATTTTAAAAGAAGATTGCATCAAAAAATTTTGAGAAGCATAATATAATTTAAATGAATGATTTCTGAAACCTGAAAAAAATTTTTATTGTATGAATTTTAAATTTATATTTCATTTTTAAAGAATATACACTTTGAAATTAAATGAAATCTTTAATTTATGAAAGATGTATTTAAAAGAAAAAAAAAATGGATTTACATAATTAATATATTATTGATATGCAAATTACTTTAACAAAGAAGTATATAATATATATATTTTAATCAATTTCTCATGAAAAATGTAATAACTAATTATTCATATATTTTTTAAAGAAATAAATCTAAAACTGAATATATGTGTGGAACTCTTCCACAGCATTCATTTAAATATATTACTTTCTGAAGTATATCTGATGTTAAATTATTTTACTGAAGGGTGAAAAAAAATATATTGTCTTACTTCACTTCTAATAACAGTCCATTCTTCCACTGTATCCATAGATAAAATGACACCAGATCTTTGGCCCAGTTGCTTAATAGCAACGCCTTGAAACTCAGATGGAACAATGCTTTCTACTAACATTATGGGTTCTAAAATATGCCACTGTCCATATTCAAAAACTAGGGGAAAAGCATTGTATAAAAAAATAAGACTTTATAATAGATGTTTCATAATTATTAAAATTTCTAAGATAATTCATATTATAGATAGAAAATATGGACATATTTTGCATGTGCATATAATACAAAATACAATTTTTATTAAAATCAAATAATCAACTGTGGAAGAAAATCATATTTATTGAAATTTTTTATTTTTCCGACTGAGTGAAAATAATGCCTGGACCGGGAGTCGAACCCCGGATCTTTGACTTACAAGGTCAAGGCTCTACCAATTGAGCTATCCAGGCCGACAAACCGGTCGGCATTACTCACTCAGACAACCTTTTCGCAGAAACATCTGGTCTATCATATAGATAGCTCGACAGAAATAAGCCGCAGGTAATGGAAAACGCCATTAAACAATGGGAGAAAGAAATACAGTTTTTATTAAAATCACACAATCAACTGTGGAAGAAAATCATATTTATTGAAATTTTATATTTAAAAATATACTGAATACACTAACTTCCTTTATATGTACAATTTCTTATTAATGCAACATCATATCAACACTAATATAGAAAAACAGATAATGGAAACACATATATGCACAGACTTAATTCATATATTACTGCGTTTTTACATAGCAGTATTATATTATTTAAACACATTCAGATATCTCAGCATTTTATTTAAAAAAATTTCTAAAATACATAATTAATACAATAAACTTTTGCAAAATCTTCTGAATAAAAAAAAGCACAAATTTCTCCGAGATAACGATGAAACTTATGTCATGGCTACAAGAATAAAGAAAATAAATTTTTATTCTTGATTTGATGGGCTGAATAAAGTAACTAAAGAAAAATGACTCAACAGAAAAAAAATTGCAATAATGTATTGAGAAAAAATAAATTTCACTTGCGATATGAATCAAATAATTCGAGAATAAGAAACAGTTTAAATGAATAGCTATACTATAACTCTATGTAAGGACCACTAATTAGTGATTTACAGGTTTTCTTTCTCGACCACCGCTGTAAACTGTCAAATTATCATAGCATAGTTGTTGAAAATATCCATTTTACATTCTAAGTTTGATGTATTTATATATCATAGAAGTTGATATTTTCCTTTCCCGTAAACAGGGTTACATAGCAACGTAACAGCATCATTTCTCAGCCAATATGCACGCTAATTGAATAAACATAGCTTTTCGTCACGATTGTCATTCATATCAAGTTTCGTGCATTGATACACTATAGATACTGTGATATATAAACATTATCTTACATGGTCGAAATTGCAGTATAATGTATTGGGCGATATATTCAAAAATCTAATCAGTAACAATTTAAGAAAAGGTTGAACCAAGTATAAAGTTTTGTTGAACTCCGTCCTTAGATTAATGAGATACAGTATTTACAAAATTGTGCTAACGCACGACATGTTTCCTAAAAATGGTCGAATCCAATGTTAGGACACCTGAAAATGAGTAAATATTCATCGAAAACTAGTAATTGAAAAAATTTACACACACACAAAATAAATAAATAAGTGAATGGTTAAATAAAAATAATAATATAAATTATTTTATTATACTGTAGAATATTAAGATTTCTAAAATAAAGGTTATTAGCGCTTCCTTCCCCTCGCCTCTGAAATTAGATTCTCAGTAGAAAATAATCAGTACCCTGAGTAAAGAAATTGCTTCGGCTTGTTTAACAAAATAAAACTATAAAAATAAATAACACCAAATTTTCACTAAATTGATCAGAAATAAAAAAATATTTGAAAGAAATTAAATAAGTGTTAAAATATTAAAAATAAATTTAGTATAAATTGATGAAAAAGCTTTTAAAAAATTATTTAAATAGAAATAACAGTTAAATTCTAAAAAAACAGAATACAAGACTTTCTTTTTAAAAACATATATGGATGTAAATAAATGACAAAATTATTCAGTTATTTCTTAATAAAACTAATGACATTAACAATTGTTAATTGTACTTATCTGCAATAACTATTTTGGATTAATATTATAATAGCGATAACGAAATTCATATCGTAGCAGAGAATAAAGAGATCGGACTGATGAATATCACACAGTTGCAGTGTCTCAGTCATTTCAGTCATCAATGTTTGATATCACGCATGCGTTATTGCTTAGCTGATAATCGAGAAAGATCATGACAACAAAAGACGATATTCAGATCGTAGCTGTGAGTAGTGATTTCAGATGAAACCAGTGTCTAATATCACACATGCGTTATGCGAGTATCATCCACTCTTCTTCGTATCTATGATTACCGGCTATCATGGCACGGGATGAAAAGTTGAGCTCGCGGAAAACGGTATGGTCACTCGCAATACTTTTAGAGCTGAGTTCCTGATAATTGTGGCAGTTGCGATATATCGCCAACTGAAAGATTCCATTATCGGTTTCAAATTGCATGCTTTAAATTGATGTTTCGTGATGTATCAATGTAACGCCCAGTCCTACTGATAACATGAACAAATTTTTTATTCCCTTTGAGATTCATGTTAACGAGGTGGACTGTATTTCAAAGTTAGAAAATGTTTTGAATAGATGTTCTTCTGTGAAACAAAGAAAGATACGAGTTTCTTCTCTTAAAGGCTGATTTATTGGAAAACAACTTAAACAGAAATTAAAAATTAAAATGTTTACAGCATGGGTTAAGGTTAGTTGACTGTACATAGGTCCCAGGCCTGTGTGGAATACCCAGTGTGTGAATCTTTTAAGGGACATGTATTTACATTTCTTTGTCTATTATGATGAAATCAAGAAAAAAAAATTCTGTAGTTGTCCATATTTTTTAATATGAAGAAAAATGAATGAGTATTTACTTATTACTTATTAAAGTTTTTTTTTTTTTTTTTTTTTTTTTTCTGCGAATTGTCTAGCAATTGTACTCTGCTATCTCAAGAGTGCATATCATCTACAAGCATCTATCACCAAAAATTTTCATTTGAAAAGACAGACAACTACTGAATTGTTGTAAATAAATACACCATGGATTAATTCAAAATCAGCACTGTAAATGGAGGAGCAGTTACTTCTTGGGGTCGTTCTAAACTCATTCCTATTTATCAATACTACAATTTTGTATAATGTATAGGAGAAAAAATACCTTGTTCTACAGCTCCACATGCTGCTGATATAAAAGCGATTTCATTGGAATCAACAATGTGATGTGCTCCTAAAAAAAAAAAAAAAATCAAACACATTGATAAGGAAAGTACTACTTTAGTCATAATATATATTCAATCTGCATAAATTTATTTACAAAAGTCAATAACACAATAATTTTATTTAATGTGAAATGACTGAATGAATACTCTTTACAAATGATTATATTTTTAGTTCCCCATCATATTATATGTATGAAATTAACACAAGGAACTTTGGTATTCATGAAAATTCTAGACTTTAGTTCTTAATCTTTTACACATTTTGAGATAGGAGAAATCTAAGAGTCACAAAATCAATGTAGTGTCCATTTGTGAATTAGTCAATTTGTTAATTCATTAGTTTGCATAGCAAAAGCTTTATTCCAAAATTTGCTTGATGATGGGGGGGGGGGGGAAGGGGAGGGAGAAGACAGATGTAGACATATTAAATCCAGAATTTGCAAAATGTAATTTTTATTTATATAATTGTTGGCGCACAGTTTTGAAACATTTTTGGTGTTATAATTTATTGACACACAATTAAATATGTGTTCATAAAAGAAATAAAAAGAATTCAATTATAATAAACAAATAAGAAATTTTAATTGACATCAACATATGTATTATCTACAAATTATCTGATTAATGGGATAAAGGAAATCGTCAATGCTTTATTTTTAAAAAGTCATCTACATGATCATTAGGAGAAAATTTCTTAACCTCTTCACTCTCTACTGCTAACATCATAAGGGCAGCAAGTCTGTCATCTGATATTTTTGTGCAAAAAAGTTGTGATTTTATAAACTGCCTTTATTATTACTATTTATTTTTTAAATCAACCTTATTTAGATTTTATCACAATTTTAAATAATAATGAAAAATTTCCAGCAAAAAACCTTCTGAATATGTTTTTTTTTTTTTTTTCTAAATACAAAAGTATAAGCTAAAAGAAAGTAATGAAAAGAAATATGCAACTGAAACTCCAGTTTCCAGGAGGGGGAAATGTCACTTATGATAAAATGATTTTAAAATGTCACTTATGATTTTAAAATGTCACTTTATGATTTTAAAATGTCACTTATGATAATAGTAAAAACTAAGATTAGGCAATGTGAAAATCTTGCATCATGATATCAGGGTGCGAAATTTCTGCTTGCCAGCTCGCCATTGGCGAGTAAAATTTTGGTCTAAATATAGAGAGAATTCTTACAGTATACGGTGCTACCGAAAAAAAAAAAAAAAAAAAAAAAATATATATATATATCAATTTAAAAACGTAAAATCATGCTAATCATAGGTAGTGTGACCAGACATTCTCTTTTTAAGAGGGCAGTCTTCATTTTCAACGCTCTGCCTTCCTAAATGAAAAAAGACATTACAGGACTAAAAAGTCCTTTTTATGGTTTTCATCCTCTGTCCTCTTTTTCAAATGAAAAGAATTTAGTCTTTAATTAAAAAAAAATTCGCAAAACTGGGAAGCTCAATCAACTGTTGGCTGTATCGAACGGTGAGCATAAAGATTTTTTTCTGTTATGTTCGCAAAAGAACAACTTTCTAATAAACTTGCCAAAGCATATTATGGTTTATGTCTATTCAGATTCTTCATATTACGAAGAAATAAAAGTATTTCCTATATTTGTACAGTTCTTTAATCCAGAACACGGAATCACTATTGAAATTGTCATGAAATTATTAAGAAGGTGGTGCTCGGGTTGATAGGCGGTGGGTTGACGTGTGTTCTCACTTTTGCATGAATAATATTTCTCATAAAAATAGGCCCACCAGTGACAGAGAGGTTCTGTTCTCGAAGCTGGTATACGTGAGGCACTGGGTTCGATACACGGTCGCACTCGTTGGCTTAGCCGCTAGAAGTTTTCCATGGTTTTCTCCGAAAATAGTGTAAATATGCGCTAGGAACTCTTAGAAAGACCCCACGAAATACTCTCTTACTCAGGCCTAGAGCCCTAGTGCAAACAATTGGCCTTAAAGATAACATACTACCACCACTTCACAAAATGCAAAAGTTAGTTGAATTCATTTTATGTTCTCCTGGCAAAAACGCTTCCACAAAGCGACTGTTTTCTTCAATGAACAAAATGTAGACATGTGAAAAAAATCCCCTTTATATACCTATTTTAAAAACTTATTAACGACTAAGACTAATTTAGGTTATACAGTCGGTAACAAAAGTCTCCGAACACTAGCAAAAATTCCTATATAAAAAAAGTACACTTAATACAGTTTTGTTAAATAAATCCTTGTCGAATCTTGTTCTTAGTCAGTCTAAAAACAGGATTTGACAAGGATTTATTTAACAAAACTGTAATAAGTGTACTTTTTTTGCATAGGAATTTTTGCTAGTGTTCGGAGACTTTTGTTACCGACTGTACTTGTGAGAATTTTTATAAAATGTTGATAAAGAATAACTGTTCGTTAAAACAAATCGTTTCATCTGCCGAATATTAATTTTATTTTTTCATTTGTCAATTTTATTTTTTATTTTATGATTATGATTTTAATAAAAAAATGTCTACCAACTTTTTTCGTGTAACTGCATGAAAGTATCACAAAAAGGTTTTTGTCTGTAGCAAAAATTAATTAAAAAAAATAAAATTAATATCATATTGTCTAGTGACACCTATAAAAATTAAGGATTTTTCCGCTCGTATCCGTATATTATTAATCTAAATTACGGTGTAATGATCGAAATTCATCTGAGATAAAAATGTTTGCGCCGCTTGTGTAAAGTAAGCTTTTGAATCGGTTTTTATAATCATTTTCATTCAATTTTGTGTCCTCTAAAATGAGCTCTTTTTCAAAATTGAATGTCTTCTATTTTCTTATAAAATAAGACATTGCGTAATTTCTCCTCTTTTTCCAATAAAAAATTCTGGTCACCTTATACGTAAAAAATAGAGTAAGTCAATCATATAATAACAGGAGACTTGGCGTTGGAATATTAAAACTCGAATAAACTACTACGTCAGAAATGCCAAAAGAAAAAAATTTCCGATGCATACAGCTGTTTCGGTAGCCTTAAGCGTACCGTCTTCAGCGCAAAAAGAATGAAATGATAAGAAAAGATGAAAAGAATTCTTTTTGCACTGAAGACGGTATGCTTAAGGCTACCAAAACAGCTGTATGCATCGAAAAAAAAATTTCTTTTGCTGTTTCTGACATAGTAGTTTATTCGAGTTTTAATAAGTCAATCATATTTTGTGGCGAGTAACTTTTTTTATCGGCAAGTGTAATCTAAGTTGAAATTTTGGGCCCTGATGATATATTATATAACCAGTTTATTTTAGAAGGGTTTCATTTTTTTTTTTCCTAAAGTGTTTTGCCTTGTAAAAAAATTTATATTCTACAAAATTATTAAAATTTACTTCTTGTAAATTTTTAAATTGAAATAAGTTATCACCTGATTCATTTTCTACTTGAGAAATCAAAAGATTGCGAGTCACAATTAAACAATGATACTGAATTATTTGAATACCTGCAAATGTTATCAAAATAGTAAACAGGTTGTTAGAAAATCGGCAATCAAGCTAAATTAAGGTCCATTTTCCCATAAGTTGCAGTTGGTTCTGATATGATGCATGTGTTATTGTTACTAACACAATCAATGATAAATACATCAGAAATCATTTTAAGCTCAATCAATTTGATAATCTATATGTAAAATTGATTAGCAAGAATCAGTGTAAACTAAAATTGATTTAGCAAAATAAATGTAAAATCAATATGAATAAGAATTGGCATAAGCTCATTCGATTTAGTGATATAGACATTAAATCAACATCTCTCAATATATTGCCCAGTTCGAGCATGAACTCTATTAACTTTTGGCATTCTAATTTTAAACTTTGTAAGTTATTCGAAAATTATGATTTTCTTAACATAGGGAGAATAGGGCAAATTTTGCATAAATGCGTATCAGGAGGATTATTTTTATTGTAAAGATGTTTAATCAGATTTTAAATATCATTTTATTTATGATACTGGCAGGAACATCATTTATTGTGAACATTCTAATTTCAAAATTGTTTAAATTGTTCAAAATTTACAATTTTCTTAACATGGGAGAAAAGGGTTTATTTTTCATGCTTTAGAGCTTTATAGAAATCTTAAAAATTAAAAAATTACTTATTTGGAAAATAAAACTCAAATTAAAGGTTGCAAATTTTTAAATGTGCAAACAGAATTTTAAAAAATCCCTTTTCGGCAAGCTTAAAGGCAAAGGTAGATTCCTTTACATTAATGTTACAATTGTAAAGAAATTTTACATATGCATTAATACTTAGCCAATGGCTTTACACATTTCATTATTTACGTCGCTATTCTGTTTTCAAGAAATTTAATTTTCAACTAGGAAACCGTTTTATTCATTCTACTTAAAATTTTAGGCTAAATGTATTGGTTTGTAAATGTTTCAATTTTTTAAAATTCAAGCTCAGAATCATTCAACAAATAAAAGCCTTAAAGATGTACAATCCCAGCAATGGTGAATCCCGGAGGGGGCTATTGGTCTACACCCCCCTCCCCACCCAAGCTTAATCAAAATTATAATTTTTATTTAAAATCCATATAACTGTTGTTCAATACCTTTCTTTTAAAAGAAAAATTAATAGAAACGTGAAAATGTACTTGGGATCTTTCTAGTTCTGGTAAGCCTAGCGTTGCTATGGTCAAGTCAAATACAGATAAGTGGTAGCGGTTTTTGGATAGTTATTTCATTGTAATTTTTATTGAATTATTGAAAGTTTTGTATTGTGTTTTTGTGATTCTTATTGTCAGATGAGTAAAAATTGTAAAGTGAAACTGTTTTGGTTCACATAAGCTGGAACATTAACATAAAACATTAGTTAACATTTGACCATTTGACACCGCTGAATTTCAATGTTAATTGTTATGAATTTAGTAAATTGTATGATTTGGCGAGATTTTGGTGACAAAACTTGCGACTTAGCAATGGAATTTGTGATTTGGTGGCAAAAGTTGATAGTTGACGACGAAATTTTTAACTTGGCGACAAAATTTGGCGAGCTGGGCGATGGAGAAAGGCAGCTTTGGCGTCATTATATTTTCTTTCCACGTGAAAACCTCATATCTCTTCACAGACCAATATCTTGTTTCGACAAGATAAAAAATCAAAGGAAGCTGTAACGTATTACTCTCAATCATAAATTTTAATTTCTTGCCTAAACTAACATTCTAAACTATTCACCACAAACGATTTTTGTATTAAGATTGACATATTATTTTAATTTTATATTTTTAAATGATTAATTAAAGCGTTTAACAAGGTTTTTAATTAACACACTTTTATTAACTTGATATGATGCAACTATTAATGTATGTAACGGAATTTTGCAATTCAGTTTTCGGCAACTTCTTGTCGTCCAAAGGACCAGAAATTTTGCACACGACTTCATAATCAATGACAATACTAGATACAAGTATTTCCAGGCACTTTTCCCATCAGGGGCAGGTTCCAAGAGCAAACAAAAAATCTATACTTATACAAAACTATCGTATGTGACACAGGATTTGGATGTATTTGTGTAATGTCGAGTGGCAACAATTAATTTTTTTTAATAAAGATTTAAAATTACGTAATAGTTTTCTAAAACCTTTATTAGTTCATTTTTCAATAAAAGAGTGTTCTTTATTTTTTTTTTTTTAAATGGTATAATTTTATTTATCAAAATAAGGGAATTCAAGTAATGAAATACTTTAATTTAAATTTAAATTTTCATGAAAATAAATTTCAACGGAAAATTCATTAAAATCGTCTCTAGTTCCTTTGTTAAAGGGATACCTAAATGTCCCCAAACTTATTACATTTTCTACCATGCCAGTTTAATTCGTTTAGCATCGATTTACAAGATTTTTTTTTTTTTTTTTTTTTTTTTACGATGACATTTATCTTTTACATTATATCATCTATGTCATAAAGCTAAGTCTAAATCTGCTTAGCTCTAATATATGTTGATTTTTTTATTAACTTTTATTTTATTTGTTTAAAATCACGGATAAAATTTTATTTCATTTTTCTCAGTACATTGTTGTAATTGTGACGTCATATTTTCTGTTAAATTAAGCTTTTTTTTTTTTTTTAATCAGATTATTATATTCTTCAAAAACATGATTAAAATTTTATTGTATTTTCAGTGATCTTTTTTATTATCATTTGCACGTAACATAAGCATCAGATTATAAATTTTTGCAATGAAAGCTATAGAAAATGTCGGCTTCATCAGAAGAAAAATCACTTTTTAACTTGTAACTTTTAAGCAATTGAAGTTATCGAAAAAGTTTTAATACAAAAGTTGTTCTTTAGGGTAAGGCGGTAATTCGCCTGATTTGAAGTATTTTCCTATTTTCAATATTAAAGAAATTATGGGCAAATGAAAATTTCCACCCCCCACCATTTCCACCCCCTTTGAGCTGGATGCCTCATCTACGAACTCGACCGAGATTTTTACTGTCTTGACAACATATCCCAAGCTGGTTAAATTTAAATAAAAATTACTCCTGTTATCGTGTTCACAACTTAACATGGGAAAAAGCGTTATACATATATATATATATATATATATATACCTATATATATATAATAAAGATGATCTATTAAGCATAGTAGAAGCCAAGCAACAGATAGAAGATCACTGAAACACCAATGACCAATAAGATAAAAAAAAAAAAAAAAAAAAAAAAAAAAAAAAAATCATTAGTGGATGAAATACACTAATGTAAAGAAACCAGATCTATTAATTAGCAGCCTGCAAAACAAACGAATCAGTAAAGTAAAACAACAAATCTTAACTTAAAACTATAAACTTATCAAAATTAATGTAAAAACAACCTAAGAAACACAAGATAGGAAGAAGGAGGCAGGCGGCAAGACTTGTGACTTGCCTGTGGGGTTACACTAGTTTTATGCCGGCAACACTCCCCCAGCCTGCCACAACCAGAACAGGAACCATATGGATATAAAAATGCAAATTTCAAAGCAGATGAACAACAATGAAACCACGAAGCCACAATGAAATTCACCGATTGATCACATTGTGTTTAACAGTATAATTAGAACATTAAATATAGTTGACAACTCAAAAAGGAAAAAACTGAAATTTTAATGGAAAATGAAAGTTTGCATAGTAATACAAAGCAAATGCAACAAGCCTTCTACTTTTTTTTTTTTTTTTTTTTTTTTTTTTTTAATTTAAATTTAATTTCACATACCCACCCAACCATCCAGCCTTACAACACCACCCCACCTCCGTAATCAAACATCTGCCCACCCATCCGCCACCTTTTTTATTGTCTTTTATTATTTTATAATTTTTTTGTTGATATACACAAGAGTGTACACAGCTTTTTTTTTTTTTTTTTTTTTTTTTGTACTGACAGAGACATGGTTAAGGATATAAAATAGAAAATACAAAGTTTTTAGGAAAACCCATTTTAGCAGTGGCTGTGATCAGTTTATTAATATTCTTGTTTTTAAACTTTGCAGAGCATAAATTATTAATTCGAAATAAATGGTTAATGATGATGTTTCTAAATACCGAAAGATGCAGACATGAATTAAAATGTGTAAATAAGTTTACATTAAAACAAAAATCTTGCCGTTTGTCATAGATATCTGTGTAAAGTTTATTACCATCGATGATTATTTTGAGATCTAAAAAGTTAATATATATATAAACTTTTGAACGGGGGGTGGTTTTGGGTTCTAGGGGTCATGATCGGTGAAGATATGAAGAAATTTTCCAGAAGTCGTGTCATGAGAACCATTGCAATAGGTAGATCTCCTATAAGGAATCTACCTAAAAATACATTAGGTAATGAGTAATTTGCGGGAAAAAAAAAAAAAACATAGAATAATATGGAGTTTGGTTAACATTAGGTGAAGAATTCTCCCTTAACTAAAGAATTATTTTTAAAATAATAATTAAAATTGGAAATTAAATATTGATTTTTGATAATTTTTAGGTAATGTTTCAGTTTGTTTTCAAGATAAGCATTTAATGACTATGAATATATCAATTTTTAAAAAAAGTTAAAATTGCAAATTTTTTTTAGCTCCTGAAAACTAAAAATTTTCTCAATCTTGAAATAATTTTCATACACATAAGATTTTATATGATAATCAGAAATCCAAATAAATGAATGATTTAAACAGATTCCTACAAAATTTGAAAAATTTAAGTATATTTGTAAAGATGGGGAAAAATCAACTAAAAAAAGGTTTTTATCAGCTGTGAAAAGGCTCACCATCTGTAAGAACAAACTCTACACCAGAAATCTTGCTGCCTGATAAGATTCCCTTCTCACACATCATTCGAAATCCCTAAATTTAAAAAAAACGAAAATGGAAAAAAATAACCATGTACACAGATGTAGATTTTTGGTTAGAATAAATAAATAGATAAATAAAAAGCATAATTTAATTATTTAAAATTATAAATATAACTGTGAGAATAGCATCAATATTCACATGTTATATGCATTTTATGAGCTAATTTGGCAACATTTGTTCTTCTTACAGAGTAAAAACTTATGATATGAGTACCTTTTTAATCCTTTATTGAATTACTAATATTAACCATCAGCATAAAAATAAATAAACATTTGTAAATATCATTTTTATTAACCTGAAATAGTAGGTAGAAATGCTTAGCTTTTGTGTATTGAGAATCTTACTACTGTGAAACAGGCAGTTTTATGCTTAACTATATGAAAAGCCATTGATATCACATTATTTCGAAAGGCCTTGTTGGTAAACTTGATGATATAGCTACATTTTATGCACCCTTGGAAAGGAATTAGTTTTCAGGCAGTTTTGTGTTTAACCACATTGAAAGGCATTGATATCACATTATTTAGGCTGACCTAGTTGATAAACTTGATGATATATCTACATTTTATGCAATCTTGGAAAGAAATTACTACTATCAGAAAGTTTTGTGCTTTAACTCTCTGACTTGCATTTAAGAAATAGTCTGAAGATTACCAAAATTAGGAAAGTTTACATAAGGTAACTCACTAAGTTTTTTTTAACTTAAACTGAATCGAAAATGCACAAAAAACTATAGAGAAATACACAACTTTGATTTCCTATAATCGACGTTCATCTATCAAATTAGAAATTGAAGTAGCTAAACTGAATGTCAATACCCCAATCAAACGAAACAGCAACATTTTTCAACATATAAGAAATTACAAAGACCCTATCGATTTTTTTTCTGAAATGTTGGTTATATGAAATTAGTTATAAAAAAATAGTGAAAATGAAGTGAGCTATTATAACAACATGACCATAAGAAAAATCAACAATACAATGAAGGAGCACCAGAATAATATTAAATATGGAAAAATTATGACAGTTTTAACGAAGAATAACAACAAATCAACAATAAAATTGATTTTAAAAATATCCAGAAGCTATCAAATTACATTTACAAATATGCACTTATGCATGAAATAATCAAAATTATGGCCAACAAGTGCAATTGTAATGATGTAGATGCAGTCTGATGAAAATATGAAAAACAAGAGCTAGCAGTCAAGCAATAAAATTCACTAAGAACGATCAAGTGCCCGAAATAAAAGCTTCACCAGAGAACTAAAACAGGTAATTTAGTACAGTAAAGCACCATTTATAAGTCTCTCATTTATACGTCTTTTTACATTTATACATCCTTTTAGTAAAGTCCCAATCCATTCCTATTTATTTAATGCAAAAATTTTTTGTTTATACACCACTCAGTATCGGATATACGTCTTTTCCACTTTTTTAATATTCACAAAATTTCTTGATCGGTCTTTTTTTTTCTTTTGTTCTAAATATTAATTTTGATAAATATGTGAACTGTGATTCAGACTTCAGAATTATTCACGATAGATGAACCAATTAAAAACAAATTCTCTAAAGCTAATTTAAGCAATGATGATATAGGATGTGTGAAGATATTATTCCATTCTACCTTCCTTTAAAAAATTGCAATGACTTGCAAGGAAAACTTGAACTTATTTTATTTGACACAATAATTGTACAATATTTAATGAACTTTTCATTTCACAATGAAATTTTCAATACTCACAGACAATCAGCAAGCCAGGCAAGTATTAAAAGATGCAGAATGTATATAATTAACATTCAACGGGTGTTCGTATAATATTCAAGGTATGTAATAGAATATTCAAGATATGAAATATATAATTAGTGCATGAAATATATAATTAGTGCTCAAGTCATGCACTAATAAAAATCTAAAACGTTTTTAATTCAATTATAATCTTAAAATATAAAATCTATTTTGAAGTAATATACTGGTTAATTACTGTCATAACTTTATTAATTACTATTTTCACATAGCTTCTGCTTCACTAGCAATAAATTTGTAATTATCATTTTTTTTATTTTTTTTTATTATATGCTCTTTCATTAATACATCCTTTTAAGTCAATCCCTTGAAAAACGTATAAATGGTGCTTTACTGTATTTTTAATTTAGTATAAAGTTTCTCCTTTAAAACTTCAAGTTCATATCTTAATAGTTATTTAAATCAGGAGGTTCAAGTTTATTCTCTATTTAAAGGAATTCCAATTATCCCTACCACCTTCTTTTATGGCTAAGTGGTACTGCTCTCGAAGCTGGTAGACAGGAGGTGCATGGTTCGATTCCATGAAATGCTTGTCAGCTAATTGTTTGAATTTTTAATGGTTTTCTGAAAAAGTTGTATGAATACAGGCTAGGATCCCTTAGAATGACCCTACAGAGTACATGCCATCCAGACCTAGGATCTTAGTATGCAGACAATTAGCCTTAGTACCAGTGGCGTAACGTGACATTTGAATCTGGGCATGCTCTGAAGTCAACTATGGAAAGAACACTACTCATCAAGGCAATATCATTTCAGCAAATTTAAGCTCGTATTTTTCCAGTTTCTTGGTTGGTTGATTGTAGGATTCAAGACCGATTGACTGTACTTGGATCCCAGGCCTATGGGTAGAATGCCGTCCGTGGGAGTCTTTGTAAGAGGTTCTATCCAGTTTTACGCGAGTTTCGTAGAAAACCATGGAAATCTCTGAACGGCTCGGTTGATGAGTGCGACCTTGGATCGAACCCGACACTTCCCATCTACCAACTTTGAGCGCAAACCCGCTAAGTCGCTGGTGGGCTTCAATTTCTCGGAATCTTATACAAAATTTTACATACAAATTTTGTCGCTTTAACTTTAAATCATACATCTAAAGGACTCTTATATTAACTTATTGAAGGCCGCTTCACTAATAGCTGTATTTAAATGAATTTTCAAAAAAATTTTTTATATCACTCAAACAAAATTTTTTATATCACTTTAGAAATAAAAAATTAAAAGAAAAGAAAGACAAAAGGAATAGTGGGAACCGGAAAGAAAAAATCCATTAAAATCGCTGAAAACTTGGCTTTAGGCTCTCGCTGCGTTCTGCTGTGTCTTCCACAACCGTACAATGTCGGACTGAAGACCCCACTGCTATTAGCACGCCGTAAGGGAGCGCTTGAATGTAGGTGCTTATCTGACCTCTGATAGTTCTTATACAAGAAATTAATTGTTACAATTTTTAATAAAGTTAAATATTTTATAAGTTTAATTCTTTCTATCATATTACCATTTGATTTCAAGAAAAACAATGCATTAAAATTAATAAACGTTTCTCTTCAAAGGGAGGTATTACGCCTTTACATAAACAATTATTTTTGAAAATGCAACTATTATGTGTATTTTTTTTTTTTTAAGAAAGAAAAAAGAAAGTCCCGCTCAGGAAAAGATATAACCAAATTAAGAAAGTGTTTCTTGTTCAAAACTAACGTTAAAAAAAAAAAAAAAAAAAAAAAAGCAGTATTAAAATTTTATTATATAAAAACTATTTAATTGCATGGCTTAATGTGAAAGAATGAAAAATAAATAGAATAGCGATCTTTACTAAGGAATGCAGGATGAAAAGAAAAACACACAAATTAGATAGAATTTAATAAAATAAAGCAGAAAAATTAACGGAACATTATAAAATAAATAAATAAATAAACAAATAAAATAATTAATTTAAGAAATTCAGATTCGAAAATTAAGAAAAGAAAAGAAGCAAAAAAAAGAAAAGGAAAAAAAAAAATCCATGCACACCTGCAAGATCAAAGCTACGCATCTGCCAATTTTTTATAGATCTGCGATCAGTGACCATCATAGCGCATACAGGCATACATAAAAAAGACATTAGAAAAAAAAAACTTTTTCTGGCACATAGAACAATTTTTGGAAATTTATCAAAATTTTATTTTGCAATTTAATCATTATTTTCAAATCAACTTTTTTTTTTTTTCTTTTTTAAGTTTTTTTATTACATCATTGTAAAATGAAGTATAAGTTTTAATTTATCAATCAGTTGGAGAAACCAACTCTCTATGCGAACATCTCTACCGAAGGTAACAAAATCCCTAACGCTGTAAAAATACCTAAAACTGCAGAATATGCTCTCCAAGGATCGCATGCCTTGAATTGTTTACACAGCGGAACTCCCCTTGTACTTAGTACGAGAGAAAATTAGAGGGACGTTGAATATTCCCTCAAATAGCAAAAAATCCCTATATCAGGGCATGCTTTACAAAGGCAGCATGACCTAAGCAATAACCGGTCAGCAGGAGAAGAGGGTGACGGTATCTCTGGGATGATAATGGTCAGCAGATGACGCCTAAACAAAGCCGGGGGGTACTAATGACAATAGTAAGAAAGAAAAAAAAAAGCATTTGGATTTATCCAGAAATAATTTAACAAAAGAAATTTCCTTTCACTATAATTTTTCAAAACTGAATAACGGATAATGTATAAATGGAAGCGAGCATTTAACAAAATTAGTTGAAATAATGTATTTTTAAATAAATTCTGTTTAAAGTTTAGATAGTTTTTAGTGGGTATGCGGCGCATGCCTAGCATACCCAGAGAATACACCACTGCTTAGTACCTACCCACACAACAATTAACTTTTAGTATCATTTTTAAATTTATTAACTGTTACATTTGCAACCTTAGCTTTCAACAAATAAAATTCTGAAAAAATTTTCCAATTACACACCTGTAATTTTTTGTAAATAAATGTGAGATTTTTTAAAGTATTCAAGAATTGTAATAAGAAGAATATTTGGTGAAAATTGTCAGAATATGTAAGCAAATTATTTTACAATTTTGTAAAATCCTATAGATAAATAACTCAATCAGTCATACAGAAGAAAATGCCTGAAAAACTGTAAAAAATGCTCAGAGTGAATGTTTTCATACAATCAGATTTAATGATGATACAATAAAATTGTTGAAATTCTCAGTTACTAGATTTTACAAAAAAAAAAAAAAAAAAAAAAAAAAAAATCTTGTATAAAGTTAATATATATATATATAATAAAGATGATCTATTAAGCATAGTAGAAGCCAAGCAACAGATACAAGATCACTGAAACACCAATGACCAAGATTAAAAAAAAAAAAAAAAAAATCATCAGTGGATGAAATACACTAATGTAAAGAAACCAGATCTATTAATTAACAGCCTGCAAAACAAACAAATCAATAAAGTAAAACAACAAATCTTAACTTAAAACCATAAACTTATCAAAATTAATGAAAAAACAACCCAAGAAACACAAGATAGGAAGAAGGAGGCAGGCGGCAAGACTTGTGACTTGCCTGTGGGGTTACACTAGTTTTACGCCGGCAACACTCCCCCAGCCTGCCACAACCAGAACAGGAACCATATGGATTTAAAAATGCAAAATTTCAAAGCAGATGAACAACAATGAAACCACAAAGCCACAATGAAATTCACCGATTGATCACATTGTGTTTAACAGTATAATTAGAACATTAAATATAGTTGACAACTCAAAAAGGAAAAAATCTGAAATTTTATTGGAAAATGAAAGTTTGCATAGTAATACAAAGCAAATGCAACAAGCCTTCTACTTTTTTTTTTTTTTAATTTAATTTAATTTCACAAACCCATCCAACCATCCAGCCTTACAACACCACCCCACCTCCGTAATCAAACATCTGCCCACCCAACCACCACCTTTTTTATTGTCTTTTATTATTTTATAATTTTTTTGTTGATATACACAAGAGTGTACACATCTTTTTTTTTTTTTTTTTTTTTTTTTGTACTGACAGAGACATGGTTAAGGATATAAAATAGAAAATACAAAGTTTTTAGGAAAACCCATTTTAGCAGTGGCTGCGATCAGTTTATTAATATTCTTGTTTTTAAACTTTGCAGAGCATATATTATTAATTCGAAATAAATGGTTAATGATGATTTTTCTAAATACCGAAAGATGCAGACATGAATTAAAATGTGTAAATAAGTTTACATTAAAACAAAAATCTTGCCGTTTGTCATAGATATCTGTGTAAAGTTTATTACCATCGATGATTATTTTGAGATCTAAAAAGTTAATTGATTGATTAGTCAGAGTATTTTGAGTTAGCTTTAAATTAGGTGGATAATTGAAGGAAAAGCCATTTTGTGAGTTCTTGTTGAGATAAAATACAATAATATCATCGATGTAACGATAAAATCGAACATCATCATTGCAAATTTGCTTTTCATAATAATAAAGATAGAGATCTGCCAAAATACTGGAGCTACAACTTCCTTGTGGGATGCCTAATTGTTGCAAATAGATATCGTTGTTGTGGAAGATATAATTATTATGGATAACAAAGTTAAGAAGTGTTTTAAATTTTTCTGCTGTAAAATTGTAAGGAAGATTAATTTGAGCTTTATATTCTTGAAAAAGACTGTAAATGATATTACTAAGATCTGATAACTCAATATTATTGAAAAGATCTTGAAAGTCAAAAGTCATAATATTGTCTATTGAATCGAGTGATTTGATGTATTGAATTAATTGAAAGCTATTTTTTAGACAGTGTAAATTATCAACTTTGGAAGTACATTTGTAAATTTGTTTTAGAATATCCAGTAGAGCTTTATTAGCATTGTTGTTATAAGTGTTACACCCAACAGTGACAGTGCGAAATTTAATTGGAGATTTGTGAAACTTAGGTATGAGAACTATATAAGGATAATTAAAGTTATTGAAGGGAAGTTGAAGTAGTTTATAGTAATTATGTATTTTTCGGTTATTAATAATAAGGTTATTATTAGTTAAACTGAAGATGTTACTATTATTGATTGAAGAGTTTAAAATAGAGAGATAGTAGGATTTACAAATAATGGCATAATTATTAGGTGATTTGTCAACATAAGTGATCACAAAGTCATCCTGTAGTGATTTGATTGAGTTAAGAAGTACAGATTTTTTAAATAACACCAGATTTGATATGCATATCAACAGTAATATGAAAGAGTTCATTGAGCAATGTTGAAATTATTACAAGCATATTTTAACAAACCTAAATCATAGATGACAATGATTCTAAAAGATTATATAATTTGATATCAAATGTATTTTTTATTTAATTTTATAATTTATTATTTAATTTTATTTATTTATTTATTATAACTTTAAAGCAAATATAAAATAGCATCATTAAATCGCTCAATATAATACACTGTTTTACTTGCTAAAAGTGAAGTATAAAAGCTTAAGCAGTAAAACTGTCAACATATGTCCTGATACCATATGGTATCTTTTTTCAAGACTCATTAAAGTATCATAAAACCTTTGACTTTATATATACCTTTTCCTATTTTAGAGTCATCTATAGATTCTGAGATAAATTCAACTTTCTCTTTTATATTTCTGAATCAGAAATATAAAAGAGAAAATACTGAATTTACGTGAGAATCTAAAGATTGAACTAAAATAAATTTATCAGTAAGTTCTATTATCCAATAAATTAATTTACCAGTCTTAGTTCCCTATAAGCTACTGTTCGACTGTCATAAGAGAAACAGTAGAAATTTCAATCTGTAAAAATATTGCATGTAATGAAACAACCTTATTTAATTTGTTGAAAATATGGTTAAAGTTATTACAGAAATAAAAAGAGAAAAAACTGATATTAACTGAAAATCGATAGATGGCACTGAGACAGAAAAAAGATATAAAAAGTTGAAAGTGATGTGATTAATTTAATCAGTCTTAAAAAACGGACTGTTTCATATTATTGAAACATGTTGACAATTTCAACTTTTATACTGAATTTTCAGCAAATAAAACTGGGTATTGGTAAATAAAAAAAAAAAATAAAAAAAAAAAAAAAATCCTTCAAATTTATCTACAACTTTAAAATTCTCTAAAATATGGAAAGCTTTTTGAATTTTAACACTGCATTGTTCAGCAGGGGACTGTAATCAAAGCATTAATTAGATATAATTTATGCTTAATTTTTTTTTTCTTTGTTTAATTTTTAGGTAAATCACTATATCGTAAGCAGTAGATATAAATTTTATCTTTTACACAAAATACATGAAAAGACCATACTAACCTTTTCTATATGTGGAACAAATTGCCTAGGAATATTAGTACCAACTGTGGCATCTGTAAATACAATTTTCGTATTCTTTTCAGCAGGCAAGGGCTATATAATAAATATATTTTAGAATTAAATATGAATTAAAAATATAATGAATGAATATAAAATAAATTAATGAAAGAAAAAAATATGATGGCACTTTATTATTGAGAGAGAGAGAAAGACATATAGGAAAATGTAATAGAAACTGATTTATAATATATAACATTAAGTTAATCAAAATAGCCTTTTCAAAGGCAGTGGAATATATTAAATCCACCTACTTTTTCAAGAAAATTTTACTTTTAAAATTTATTGAAAAAAAAAAATCATTAATATAATTTTTTCTAATTTTGCTTGTAAAGTCTGATGGCTTTCGATATTGTTAATACATGTACCAGCAAGTTTCTTGAATAACTCTTTAGTACAAGGCTTGGTTTGATTTGCCACTCTATTATTATTTCTTTCTTTCTTTTTTTTTTTATACTAGGTATTAATTAGACTGGGAGCTATAGCTTAACCCTTTACGGCACACTACCCTTTAAAGTTGGAATTTCAACAAAAAAAGTTGTAGGCTACCTACTTAGGTCTAAAGGAGTACACACGTATAATTTTGTAAAGATAGTACTTACTGTTTTGAATCTGTGGGTGTTCCATCAGCTGGAACACTGCGCCACTAGAGCTCTGAAAAGTGCTTCTAAGAGCATCGCAGTAAAGCGCGTAAATATGTAGAAGATTTTGCATTTGAATTAAAAAACACTGTATTATACCTGTGTAGTAGATTTAGCATGACCCATGGTGCATCACGGGAGGCCTGCTACTCTACACCCCATTCCTCCGCCCCCCCGCCTCCCAAAAAGATCTTGTTTATATGACTTTTTATGAAATAATTTTATATTTACAGTTAGTATACATATATACAGGTCCTATGTGCAAAAATATTTACAATTGTCTATTTTTTAGCTTCATAAAATTTTTGGAATCACGTCACACTCTTTTGGTACAAGCACAAACCAACATTGTAGGTTCTGCACATGAAACTAGTTTTGTGCGTTTTTTTTTTTTTTTTTAATAGACAACCAACCCTTCCTCGCAGCATCTTATAGCTTCACGTCATTCCCTTCAAACATAGGAAAACAGAGCACGTAAAGACAGCTGTCTTCTCTCATCATTGTTTTCGGTTGCATAAAATGAAAAGCGCTAGTGTCGCAGTGTTCCAGGAGATGGAACACCTTATTTTATTCAGCGATTCCTCGTATGTTTCCTGTATAAAATATTAAAATTAATGTAGAATTAATAATTTAGAGTACAGCCAACGATATAACATAGAAATCTTTTTTCAAGCAATCTTTTTTGTATCACAAAAAAAATATACAAAATTTCTTGTAAATGTGAGGGTTTAAAATAACTCGTCCCAGCTAAATATCATGGATTGCCTTGTGTACTGGTGCCATCTAAGGATGAAAAGGAAAGTTCAAAGTAAAAAATAAACCTATTTTTATGCATTTATAATTGAATTTAACGGTTGCAGAAGCTAGCGAAGTTAGGTGTTCCATGTAGTGGAACACTGAGCGGCAAAGGGTTAAAGTGGATTTCAAACAATTACAAATGACCACTCCTCCTGAATTGGAATTCGAATCACTTTTGTACAAATACAAAAAAACTGAAACAACAAATAATCACATATAAACTTAAATTCAAATATTATGTATCGATGGATATATATATTTTTTTTTTTTCTTTTCTTCCTAATAATTAAAATAAAAAAGAAAACTTGTCTTTGACGGATTTTAATTTAGCATCAAAGATTAATTAAAATGAAACAACTAATTATCACACATAAACTTCAATTCAAATGCTATCTAATCACGAATAAAATTTTCCCTAATAAATGAAATAAAATATTAAATCCATCTAACAGATTTTAATTTCATGCCAAAATTTTCATTAACTGAAGTATTAATTAAATACTGATTGAATAATTATATATATATATATATATATATATATTTATTTAAAATTAAAGTCATACACTATATGTATTTTTCATTTATTTTACTTAAATTTGAATGAAAGTTACCTAGCAATGATGTATTTTGAAATACATAACTCACTTATTTTTTTCCCCATTACAGGGTAGCTAGCATTTAAACACTATCTGATTTCCCCAATCTTCACAGAAATTTCCCTGACTTTTACAGGTTTCAATGAAATTACCTGATTTTTCACTGATTTTAAAATTTTACAGATTGCCAGCTGTACAGTGTTATATCAAGCATAAGAAATAGAAGAAAAGGAGTGTGTGTGTGTGTGGGGGGGGGGGGGAGAATGGCTAAACTTTTGCTGTAATCTAATCAAAAAGATGTAATTGTCACTAATTTGATATAATTATCATCTTGTGCAGAAAATAGATATTAAAATTAAAAATATATTATTAAGAGAAAAAAAAATTATAATTGGATATCTTAATTGAATCCCAATAAAGAACAGAA
Source organism: Salticus scenicus (assembly GCA_963930645.1). Classification (NCBI taxonomy): domain Eukaryota; kingdom Metazoa; phylum Arthropoda; class Arachnida; order Araneae; family Salticidae; genus Salticus; species Salticus scenicus. Next base: position 168,222,373 of record OZ005654.1, on the reverse strand, counting down.
AATTACAGTTTTTAATACACTGTTTGATAACATAAATTTCAGAAAATTAAAATTTTTAGAAGTGTAAAATTAAATATAAAAAATATGGTTTTGGAAGTCACAAAAAACTGTTATTAACAATACATCCATGTTATATTTATATCAAAGACAGTTTAATGCACAAGACTAATACAAGTAAATTTCTTAAACTTAAATTTCATTTTCCTCATTTAACTAATAAACTAAAGAGAAGTTTGGTAGCAGTCAAATACATACTCTCATGAATCCAATGACTCGGCCATACTGCCCAGCACCACCACTTTGTTTTTTATGAAGGTAATCAAAATCACAACGCCCTTGGAGAGACTCACGAAATGCAACTTTAGGTTTTCCCAATATAACAGGTACATTATATTCTCGATCCAATCTCTAATAAATGAAGAATATGAAATAAAAATCCAGTGAAACTATGAAATGAAATAGAAATTGGAAAGGAAAAATAAATACCTGGGCATAAATTTCCAAATGTAGTTCTCCCATACCAGAAACAATACTCTACAAGTAAAATAAACAATAATTTTAAATTTTAATTAAACATACAATCTGATATTTGTATAATGAAGTCATGAATTAAAGTAATGAATTACTTTAATAAAATGTAATGGATAAGTTTATCATATTTATCATACATACAATCATTGTTAGAAATAAGCAGTCGTTAGTTGTATTTTACAACGAGATTTTTCAATTTTGACGCCTAGAATTCTAATCATAGGTGCCATATTTGACGCCTGGAATTTTTCCTCATCATATCTAATAATTTTCCCGATCCCATATCCCATCAGACTGTACACAAGTCTATTTCATCCTATTCCTCAATCCTGCCACTGGAGTCGTAGGTGATAGGCTGTTGAAATCAAGCTTACAACAGTTTTCAATGATGGACTCTGATTGGTCGTTAGAGAACCAAGCTCACCATGCTTAGATTACTCATCGATGTGGCGAATAACCATTCAACATATGGTTTGCAGCAAGTAGCAGTGTTTTCTTATATTGAAAATTTTAAACACTTAATCCTCAACTCCACTCATCAGTTTAGTTCACTGTAAACGTAAACACATGCACATGTTTATTATTTTATGCTTATTTCAAGTATCTTTTGGGCGAAGAATAAATTTGTGATTTTAAATATGTACGTTTAATATTGTCAATGTAATTACATTATTTACATAAATATTTTTTATATAATCTTGCATATGTTATTTACAAGTTGATGCTTTGTTATTATTTTTTTATATTTAATTATGGATGGCACTAGATTTTTCATTATGACACCCAAAAAATTTAATCCAGGTGTCATTTTGATGCCTAGTTTCAAAATTCTTATTTCTAACACAGCACACAATTGTGCACAAAAACTGTAAAAAAAATTTATCATACATACATATTACAAACTTAGGGATGACAAATTATGTATAATTTTGTTAGATAATAGGCAATATTAAATTAAACAAAGATTTAGTGCATTGAAAATAAAGAAAGGTAAATAAATAACAATATTAAAACCACAAAAAATATATGAATAAAAAAATAAACAGATAATACGTGATAAAAAAATAAACAAAAATAGAATTTTATAGTTTAAATAAGTTGTCAACAAATAGAATTGTTAATACAATTGATAGAAATATTCTATTTGTTGATCACACTGCATTGAAAAAAAAAAAAAAAATCGAACCCTGATAGCATTTTTGCTGATTCTAATGTAAAATAACCTCCTGAATCTGAATATGACATGCATTTTTGCCCAATCAACCAGCGTTTTCTCGGGACGCCACCCTCTCCCTCAATTTTTATCATTGTTCGGTAATTTTATAGCCATGAATTTGATTTGATGAATAGAAAAGAATTATTTTAACATTTAATATAATGTATAATAAATAATAATAATTTATTAATAAAATATAATAAATATAATATATAATTTCAGTGGCAAATCCCCCCAACCCCCTAAATTTTTCCCTTGCTGCAAATGTTCATGTTTTAGAATTTTCCAACTCTGTAACCCCTCATAAGATATTTAACAGTTAAAATAACCCTTTCCTCTCCTACAAATAAAATTTATAACTATAAAATTATAGAAAAGTGATAAAGGTAGGTCCCTAAAAAATGATGGGTAATAAGGCAAATGGGCATCATATTCGAATTCAGGAGGTCATTTTACATAAGAATTTGCAAATATTATGTTGGGGCCATTTTTCATGCAGAGCAGTGTTATTTTTCGCTCAAAATTACTTACTTCCCTTACATACTTATGAAGCACAAAACCTGATCAAAACCTGTGATCAAAAAACCTGAAACAATAACTACTCAAATGAGTAATGTTAGGCCACAATGGCAGACACCAAGTTTCAGAACTGACTTGTATAATAACCGACTATGGACCTATCAATATCCTTACCAAAATCCCCCACAACAAGGGTATGCATCAATAAATGCGAATAATCCACCACAAATGATTAGACCCCCTCGAAACTCCTCTAATATACATTTCCAGGGAAGATTGCCACCAGCCCCGTGCCATATTTGCACAAACTTTGGAATATTAAATGCATATCACTGGTCACGAATGTGTCTTTTTAGAATGCAGCAAACAACTCCTCTACCTGTACCTGCACCTAGCTTAGCATCTACGCTAACTCCGGCGATTATGCCAAATAGTGAAGAGAGTCAAAACACAGAGAATGCTGAACGTGACTGTTGACGGCTAATGGTGTCCAGACACCTCTCACAATCACATCGGCCAATAAAAACAAGCCATCAACCTAGTAACGACAGACATCTCACAGAAAAAACTCTCCCTCTATTATTAGATTCCGGAAGTTCCTTAACAATTATTGCTTCAACACTAATGAATAAATTAAAGTTAAAAAGGTTCGCATCTCAAACCCAATCTCTGCCAGACAAACCCAAGGAGTTATTCAAATTAATTACAAAAAATGTAGACATGTTTGTGATTCATGGCGATTTACCCTATGTATTACTCAGACTACCTCATTGCAGCTTTTTTAGATTAAATATTAATTTATTTCTTACCTCTTTTTTATCCATTATATTTTATATCTTTCATACATAATATAAATTCCTTCATTTATTTGTTTATTAGCTGAATTTCACAATAAAAATGTATTTGAATATATGTTTAAATACTTTATTTATACACAAATAAAGTATTATGAAAGACCTACTTCTTTACTTTCATGGTCATAATGCATGTGAAAAGTTGGGTCTTCTCGAACGAATCTGTTAATTGCTTTAGAAAAATTCTCAAGATTTTTCTTGTCTTTAGGTTTTATGGACATAGATATCACAGGGTCAGGAATGTACATAGATTCCTATTGCATAATAAAAAAATATTTAGAATGTCATACAACAAGCATTACATATACAGTTTTAATCATTTTTCTATTTCTTTAATTTACATAACAAAAATAGTTATACACAATAAAAACTTCTTTAAATTTAAACACAATGATATTTCATTATTGAATATTAATATACTTAGAATAATGGAAAAAGAAAAAAGAAATTGATCTGTCCTAGAAGACTATATACTACATATGCAATTATTGGAAACCTTTTTTTTTCACAAGTTTTCTATTCTTCTAAGAAAATACTGAATTAATAGGCCTTAAACTTCAGAGATAAAAAGAACGTTCTTAGACTAAATACTTTCAAGTAATAATTTAATCACAAGTGCAATTAGGAGACAAACAACAAACTGAAGAACAAAAATATTTTGATTATCCAGTATCATAAAAAAGGAACAAATAGCTTGTAACTTTAACACACAATTTCACTAACTATTTACAATATGCGTATTTTTTATTTATTTATTTATTTTTTTTTTTTTTCACCTTGAAATAGCACAAATGTTTAGACAGATTTATATTTAAAAAAATAATTTTTTATAACGTTTTTCTTTAAAATAATTACATTTTTTGTTCATAACAAGAAAGAATTTCCACTAAATTTTACAAAAGTTGCAGTAAAATTGATAAATAATTGTAGAAACATTATTCTGAAATATGAAACATATACATATATTTCTTAAGAAATGGGTTTATGTAGTTTTTTTTTTTTTTTTTTTTTTTAAGTATTTTACAAAAGCACTTGCTTATTATATAGAGAGATAGATATATAGAGTAGCATATGTCAAAAGTTCAGATGAACAGAATAAAAATTTTAAAAAATCATCGTTAAAAGTATGAATTAGACCCCCCCCCCTTCCTAAAGAGATACAAACTTGTAAGAAGCTTTCCACATATCACATATTTAATTTCATGATCCAATTATTTTATCCTTCATTTTAAAAAATTATTTTTAAGTAAAACTCTTTTTGAACTGATAAATCTTAGAAAATAAATATTATATCAGACTTACAAGCTTATATGGTTACGTAATGATTATATAAATATTTTTTTATATATTATAAATTTGATTTAGAATTCCCATTATTTCACCACATTTAAAAAAATAATTTTTATAAAAAACCTCTTATGAGCTTGCAATTCTAAGGTGGGGGGGAGGACCATACAATGGAAACTATTTTTTGTGTATGCACAGTAAAAATATATGTAAATACCTTTTTAAAATTCATTAGTTATTTTTTTAAATACTGTATTTAATTGAGCTCTGTAAGTCCATAGTTTCCAAAAATATGATTATCCTGAACCCTACTGCCTAATTTACTAGCCCATTTCTGCTACTAAACTAGACATTTATTTTTCCACATATATGTGGTTGAACATTATCAGTCAAAATCTATTCATCAACAGAAGCTATTCAAAATTTTATAAGGCAATGACTACCTCTATCAGCTAACTAAAAAATTATGTAAATGAAACTTTTAGCATTATTCAGTTGTTCAAATAACTGATTGCATAGATTCTCAACTCCTGTACTTTGATTCCTTTCTAACATCATTCTCATGTAAAGATTTAAGGCATTTTGGATGCTACACAACTGATAAGAAAAACCCAAAATATTTTTTTTTTTTTTCGTTATACGACAGGACTATTTCTTTCAGACAGCTATTTTAATTTTATTGATAAATTCATCAACTGTGAAAATTCATTTTAAGTAGTTTAGAGGATAAGACTGATTTTTTTTATACCAACTATGTGAAAAATATCATAGCTGGGAATTGAATGCAGGCCCTCCACTTAACGTGCGGATGCGCTTCCACTAAGCTACCCTGGCTGATAACCACCATGGCCATTTCTCACACAATAACCATTGCACCTGCATTTACAGATACGGTGTCATTGCCAACAGTTATTATGTGAGAAATGTCAAGCTTGTTATTAGTCAGGGTAGCTAATAATTTTTTTTTTTTTTTTTTTTTTTTTTAGTTACAGGATTGCAATATATAAATTAGTCCTGTCGTACTAAATTAAGACAGTTTTTTTTTTTTTTTTTACATTGAGAAAGCTGCAATGTCTTTTTAACTGAAAGTAGACAATGACTGCTATCCAATACATTTTACACAGCAGTAACATACTGTATATACTTTTATTATTAATATTATAAGAAATTCAGATATAATACTCATATTATTAGATTCTATACCAAGATGGTTACAGGAAGATATTAACCATGATGGTTATTAACTATATATTATATTAGGTACCTCATCTCAAATTAAGAAATCCTACCAAAATTTTATAAAATATATCATTTAATTATTTTCCAATTTCAGTAAATTTTTAAAACTATGTGGGAAGAGGGGATTAGTTTTTTTTTTTTTTTTTTTTTTTTTTACTTTTAAAAAAGAATATGGACACCATTTGCATTTTCATTTAATGGAATATAAGTTATACAAATATTATTTTCAAATTAATATGACAAATGAACTTTTATAACAAATAACAGTGTGTTTTATTCAGAATTGATACATGGTATTAAATATCTATGATGTTTAAATATTACCTAGCAAAATCTTTATTCTCTATTCAATATAGCAGTAGATTAATCAAGCGAAAATAACACAGGGCTGCGATGAAATTTTTTTCTTCAAAGTGATGTGTTTTTCTGGTGTATTTTTGAATGCTGATTAAGGAAAAACTATTCAAAAATTTTCATCATGTACAATTTTGACAAAAAATAGGATTTCAACTACCATCGCAGTTATTTTTTGGAAAATATGGGTGATGTGAATGAAAAACAAGGAGAACAATTTTTTCATCATCTAGACATTAAACAGGGATGAAAGTTTTCAGACTTTTGGCAGAACTTTTCCACCAGAAATTTTTTACAATAATCTGTATCCTATTTAATCAAAGGATATTAGAGTAAAAATACGCTCATCTTTTCTAAATAAAAATAGTGGTGCTGATAACGATAACCACTTTCATCCCTGCATTACAGAAATGTAGAGGAGGTATGATGGTATGAAGGACAGTGGACTACCAAATTAACAGACAACTGTTGGATGTTGCATAGATAATTCCCCCTCCTCAAAGCTTTCAAGCCAGCACTAGAGAAAAAGCTCTAAAGGGAGCTTCGATGTAAAGGAACACATTTAAAAGATAATGCTTAAATAATAGCCCATTTTAATGTATTTTATAGATAAACAGTTCGGATTCGTTATAGCCTCTGTGTTAATTCTACAATATTCATCCTTACTTTGTGAAAAACCTTTATGTGATAGGAAGAAATGACAAGCATTTCTGAATTCACCATACCAAAATACATTAGACACATCCAAAGCAGTGGGGGAAAACAAAATAAAAAGTATGATTTCGTAAACCTGAAAATCAAACATACTTTTGCACAATAATATGTATATATATATATTCACCTTACAGTATTAATAAAGTTTAAATTGAAAATCACATAATAACACACACATATTAAAATATTAGTATTATTTAATGGATTTGTAGTAAAATTTAAATAAAATATAAAGTGAACTAAGATGATTCAATTACCATAGTAAGGTGTAAATTTTTGTCAGTTACAAAAGAATCACCACTGGCGCAATCCAAACCAAATGCAGCACAAATATCTCCAGCATAAGCTTCCTCTATATCTTCCAATTCATCAGAATGCATGCGTACTAGTCGAGAGATTCTATTTCGTTTTTTTGTTCGGGTATTATAAACATATTCGCCTCTAGTCAATTTGCCCTGATATATTCTTAAAAAGACCACTTGACCAAATTTGTTTGTCTGGAAAAAAGAAAACATACATCTTTAGAAATGATGCATTTTAATAACTGAATACATAGTTTCAAAATCTAAATGTACTGTGATAAAATTACCAAATATATATTAATGCTTCAAATATTCAGACATTTTACAAATATTGAAATAATTATAATAATAACCATATTTTCTTTATAACAGATCAAACAATAACACTTGAAAAAACACTTTTCATATCATATGAATATTTCAATGGCATGCCTTTTTAATTAAGAGTACAATGGTTCAAGATGTTACTGCCTTTTACTTTTTTAAATGCTTTAGTTTAAATTTTATGATGCTAAATATTATGGTTTTTACTCATAATAATTCTTATGAATTATTATTAATATTATAGCTAATAAAATTTATCCCTACAAATGTTTAATTGTAAATGGAGTTCCCTCTGAATTAATAATTTATTTTATATTATAATTTTTAATTTTAAAATGTTTTAGTTTAAGGGGTTACATCCAGTTGTATGCACGAAAAAACGTGTTTTTTTGTGAATTTTTTGTGAAGAGGCCTTTTATTAAAGAAATATATACAATACATATACATATAGCAAATTTAATGTGTGTTAAGAATCCGTGATGAGTTAAAAAAAATATTGGGTTCCGCTGTTCCTGTAGTAGATCTCCTAGAGGACTTCCACAAAAAGGTGTCTGGCGGTGAGCAAGATAACTCTGATCCAAATTATCTGAAATGAAAAAAACCAAAAGATTTATTTTTAGGATAGATGAATACAGGTAATGATCGTAGGAATAGTCAAAATTTTGATTTTTGACAAAATGGCGGCTTCCCCACAAAAAAAATCGTTTTTTTCATGAAAATTTACACTTGAAAGTGGCTGAAAAAATCGAAATTATTATCAGAAACCTTATTCCTACGATCATTACCTGACAAAAATATCTAAGAAAATCGTGTCAAAATTTCAAGTCAATCGGTCCAGCCGTTTCGGAGAAATTTTGCTCACCGACTTTGAAAACACCGTTTCGAGATAAACGTGTTTAAAGTTTTGGGAACCATTTCTAAATATAGCTCTCAGATATAAGATAAACCTTTTATATTCTTATTCTAAGAAGCAAAACATTATGAAAAGCATGGACAAGGGCATAGGGATAATGAAAAACAGCTGCTACTCTGGTTTACGCTCCGCCTTTAGGCGGAGCGGGTTTTAGGCGGAGCGGATTTTTTAGGTTACGCTCGGAGACGTCTTTACAAATACGCAAATTTCTCCGAAACTAATTGCCGGATCGATATGAAATTTTCAAACAATATTATCAAATATATGTACATTCAAAATATGTAAAAAAAAAAAAAATCGATTTTTTGAAAATTACAACTGGATGTAACCCCTTAAATAAAATTATGCTAATATATGGTTTATACTATTCATAATTCTCATTTACTTTTTTTTTTTTTTTTAAATACAGCTAAAAAATTTATCCATACATATATTTTAATTGTAAATGAAATAATTACTGCAGCTTTATTGTGCTAATTTGTTAAAATATAAATACAGTAGATTCTCGAGTGACTGGGATAAACAGGTACTAACTTATCCCAAATATCTGAAAATCCTAAATAATCAAATATATGCAAATTTTAATGAAAAATCTTGAAAATAAAAATTATACAAAATATAAAATTATTAAACAATAAAATATAATTAACTTAATTTCTAAACAAGAAAATAATTGAATTTGATTTAAAGGTTGATTTAGACTTAGAAATAAAACAGTATGAAAAAAAAGTGTTATAAGGTTTTATTAATGCATAGTACCAAAATTAAAATGCTTAATGGACATCTATTATTACAGATATTAGACATCTGTAAAAATCTAATGCTTGAATAATAGTAGTGTCACCTGTTACCTGATAAACATTCAAATTAAAGAGCCTGAGTAAGGCATTGCTGCAGGTCATGGAGACTCAGACCCAATGTAGCGCAGATGTGCAAGATGCTGCTGGAGACAACAAGTACCAAACTAAGTTTTTAAGCGAGTTTAATGTTTATATATATATATATATTAAATAAATTTACACAGTTACCTTACATAATGTCCTTATTTCTTTTATGCACAATACGTATTTCAAGTGCCCCGCACTCATCATCAGGTGCTAAGTGACCTCTTCATCTTCATCTGTCTCTATTGTTGATCGTCGTCGGCTCGTTAGATCTCCTCGCTTCACTTCAGTTAAATTTAGTATTGGCTGCCATTCTTTTGGTATTGTTGCGTGTTCTCTTTAGAGGTGAGTTCGGGCTCTATTTTGGCAATCCGAGCCCGCCTGGGCCCGAAACATTTTTGAACTGATCCCGCCCGAGCCCGATATTGAAAGTGATACGCTATGCAATGCATACACAATAGTAAAATTAAATACCTTTTTATTTTTCAAATAAATTTTCTTATTATCAGTCCCCTTTTTAACTAACTATAAATGTCATTATAAGAATTTATAATGTCTGTGTCTCTGTATACATGTATATATTTCTCTGTATAATATATTATATATTTATAGTGCAACCCATTGTTTACAACGGGCCTGTCGGGGGACAAAAAAAAAAGCCTGATTTATCCGAATGAGTGATATAATGAGGCCCAATATAACGAATAAGGAAGGATTACTGTATAACATTATGACATTCTGATAATATGCATCCCGTTGAAAAAAAATTCTATTTACAAAAAGGAAAATCAAAGCTATTAAGGTTTGCAAGATTATTTTGCGATTTATAAGAATATCCCTTATCTGTTTAAAACTAACTTTACAAGGAACTGCAAAATATTTTCTTTATGAAAGAAACAGCATGTTTATTTCCCATAGAGCAACAGTCAGTCTTTTTTTACATTTTCTAGTTAGTGAAGTATAAAATAAGCGGGACTTTTAGCTTGAATCCGAGCCCGCTCGGAGCCTGAAGACTTACGTGAGATTTAAGCCCGATCGGGCTCGGACTTACGGGCTCGGGCTGAGCCCGTCTCATCTCTAGTTCACTTTCGTTAATTGCGTAGGGATTAGTCAGAATTTCTAGGGCTTCGCGTTTTAGGGCATAGCTGTGATTATTATATGGAGCAAGTTTTTAGTAGTAATTGAGTTAATGTTAACTCAATTACTACTAAAAAACTTGCTCCATATAATAATCACAGCTATGCCCTAAAACGCGAGGCCCTAGAAATTCTGACTAACCCCTACGCAATTAACGAAAGAGAACATGCAACAATACCGAAAGAATGGCAGCCAATACTAAATTAAACTGAAGTGAAGCGAGGAGATCTAACGAGCCGATGACGATCAACAATAGAGACAGATGAAGATGAAGAGGTCACTTAGCACCTGATGATGAGTGCGGGGCACTTGAAATACGTATTGTGCATAAAAGAAATAAGGACATTATGTAAGGTAACTGTGTAAATTTATTTAATGAATTTATTGTCCTTCAAGTAAAATTAAGTGATTAATATATATATATATATAAAGCAGGAAAAAAAATATATGTATAGTAAATCAATCAAAGTTAGTTATAATAAAAGTACTAGCTGTAATAAAAGTTAAAAATCTTTTTTGAAAATTGCCTTTGCTTTTAAAACATAGTTATATATAAAAAAAAAAAGCTTTTGAAATTAAAGTGCTGGGTTTTAGGTACTTTTAAAAGGCTTAAAATAATGTAATTAATACTGCTGCTGTTGTTTAAAAACATTCTTTAAACATATCAAAGTAATAACAAAATGTACCTCTAACTTAAAGGCTAAACATATAAATGGTTTTGAGCCATCTCTTGCAGGATCCATCAAAATTTTCTCAGATCCTCCTCTAAAAACAAAATAAATTAATTAATATATATAATTTTCTCTTACTTTAACATTAGAATATATTTGAATTACAGTGGCTTGGCTAGTCACACATTTTGTAATTACATGGAAAAAGGTGTATATATTTGTATAGATAAAAATTAGAATTTTATATTATAATATGTCCAGCTTAATAGTCCTTAAATTATCATATCACATCATGATTTCCAAGATCAATAAGCTTTTCTTAATATATCAAAAGTTGATTTTGTTTCACACTTCTACCACAACTTTTCAGAGTTTCCAAATCTTATGGATGATGTTTATAAAGCATGGGCATAGGAAGATATGGGCAAGTGAGAAAGGGGGCTATGGCCCTCCCCTACATTTTTAAAATTCATTTTTAATTTTTTTTTTTTTTTTTTCATAATTTTGAAAAATATATATAAAGTTATTTAAATAATTAACAATTATAACAAAAACATTAGGTTTTATGAAAGTATAGTGCTCTCATCCCCCTACAGCAAAACAGATCAATATATAAGAAGTCTTGCCCTTCCCTAGATTTTTTTCTGCTGGCACCTTTGTTAAAAAGAGTTTCTTTAAAAATCAAAACACACAGTAATCCCTAATTTATCCAAAAAAAAAAAAAAAAAAAAAAATGTTTATTATAATAAAAGTGAAAAAAAAAAAAAAAAACCTCATAATTTCAGTTTGGCATGTTAAAAATCAAACTTAATCTGACTTAACCCACAGGAGAAAAAAAAAAAAAAAAGTGAGTAAATCTGATCTGCCAGAATATTTTTTTTAGTAAACTTAACCTGCATATTTGGTTGCAATAATGTTTAGTCATGTTACCGTTACATATAAAATTCAGGTTTCTAATGGGCATTCAGTGCTACTGCTGTTATTCTCTATTTCGGTGGTACTTTTTAGCAGTTCAATATTAGTTACTTTCATCTAATTTATTTTATGTAACCTTTTTTTTTTTTTTTTTTTTTTTTTTTTGCTACTTCAGCAGAATGCTATTATTTATTTTAATCATTAGAAGAACATTATTTCATTTTAATATATAATGAGTAGACAATATGTTAATTAGTAGTTATATTACATCTCATAAAATCAAATGAAATTAACAAGTGCATATTATACAATTCATGTTGTTTTGTAATGATAAAATTAAATTTCTTATACCTACAGATAAATAAATTCATGTACTGTTTGTTTTCCTATTGGATTAGTGTTATTATGCATGCAGGTGTGCTGTGATATCAAAATAGGGGTAAAACGTTTTAATGTCAGCACTAACTTAGCCTCAGCAGTCACCCTTTTTCAGAGCAGAATTTTCATTTTTTGTTTATGACTTGCATCAAAAAACAAACATTATGTGCGTCTTATCATGCTGCATCAAGTAAGATCACTGAATGTCAGAACAATTATTTGCAGTTTACTAAATTGTTCAGTGAAAATGCCATTCTTTACAAAAATCACAATTTTATTCTTACAATAAGAATAAAATTAGTCCATCAAATGAATTTAATGTAAGTAATAAAATCAAATAAGAGCAGCAATTTAAGATAATTTAATTTAATAATCTTTTTTAATCATGTTAATTTTTGATGATTTGAGAAAGAATGAACTCAAGTCTAACCTCAAAGAATTAAGATACTGTTACAGAGGGAATTAAATTTGGTAAATTTAAAGTTATTGAGAAAAATGAACAATTTCAAATAGGGAATTATTGAAAAGTGTAATTATTTTACAATTGTGAAAGTTTAATTAAAAAACATAAAAGATTAAATTATACATATTTTGAAAAATTAAATTGTCTCAATTAGAGAGATAATTAGAAATCATTATATCAGTAATGATAAGTATAAAGGATTTAAGTCCAAAAATGTAGATTTTGAGTTAAGTACATAGTCAGACTCAGAAAAAAATTCTCAATCGATTGGTATAAAGGATTTAAGTCTATGTCATTTAGTCTTTGAGAAAATCCATTTGTAAAAAAAGGTTCAAGTCAGAAATTTATCATTCATGTATGGTATAAAATATTTAATTAAATTTTTCCCTGTTATTAACCTGTTAGTAGTCGCTATAGACAGCGCCACCTATTACAGATTGCGCACTTTTTATTTAACTGTCACCAATAATTTTTTAAATTGATGTGATCGACGTTTCTTTGATTTTATTCACGTTTTATGTATATCAAATGCCACTTCTAAAAATTTTTGGTGACTATTGAATAAAAAAATCTGGCAACACTGAAGGATGGGCGGCAAATCGACCAACTAGCGACTACTAACGGGTTAAATGAAGGTTGACAATCACTGAATGGTATAAAGGGTATAAGTCAACGAAATCCCTTTTTCCTAATCAATTCTTCTGATTTGTTTTTAGTTAGTTTAACTTTATTTTTCGTCTCCTGAAAAACCAAGAATATGGGCTTAAATCCTTTATACTTATCAGTACAGATATATGAAACAAGTCTTTTAAAAATATTTCTTTATTAACCATCTACATGAAAACAGAATTTGTATCGGTAATTCAATAAACAAAATTTTAGAAGCTAATTAAAAAAGGGAAAAATTACCCTTCTTCCTTTAATGCATAATTTTGAACTTCTCCTGGATGAGGAAGAAATGAAACTACAGCATCAAGGGCTGGTTGAACACCTTTATTTTTAAGAGCAGTGCCCAAATACACTGGAGTAAATTTCCGTGCTATGCAAGATCGTCTAACAGCTGCCTAAGACAAAACAGAAAGTTACTTTAAAAATTAGTTGAAAATTAAAAAAGTCTAAACTGAACAAACAGAATGTAATTTAATATCAGAAAATTTATCTCTTATAAACACCATAAAAACTTTTAAAAACACAGTACAATACCAAATACTTAATCTTTAAGGGAGTTCAAAAATTCAAATGAAAGTTATGCCAACTACAATTTAAAATGTAAAATGAAATCCATATTTGCCCTTTAAAAGAGTAAATCTTTAAACTTTACTTTTCCAGTTTCTGATTTTTGCAATTTTTTAAAAGATTAAGGAAAAATTTATGAATGGAAAGCATTCAAATTTTGCAGATATGTTGTATATATATAGACTTTAATTCTATGAATCTCAGTTTTGATAGTATGACCAAATGATTTTATTTTATAGCATAATCAATAAAAATATTTTAAGAATTGCATGAATTTTTTTTTTATAAAACTTGTTATATATATTAGATAAATTTCAAACTTCAGGTTTACAGAATAAAGGCAATATCAGCTTTAATTTTATATAATATAATATGGATTCTACTGCATATTTAAAAAATATATATATCTTGTGGGAAAGTGTAAAAATCAGAAACTGAGGAAATCGAGAAATTTAAATATTTATTTTTTTAAAGGGCAACTATAGATTTAATTTTACATTCCTAATGGCAGTGAGCGTAATTTTTATTCGACTTTGGTGCAGTTTGTTTTTAAATGTTACTAACATTTTGTATTATGTAGAAAAAATATTTAATTTCTGATTAAATGGACACCTTTTTTCTAGAAATGTCAATATGTTTTAAGCACTTATGAATCTAAGATTCACACACACACACACACACACAAAACTTCTTTATATATGTATCATTTTATTGACAAATATGTAGTGATTGCACATCACCAAAGCTGTACATTAACTTCATATTTGAACATATATAACAGATTTTAGATAAACTAAGTATAAACAAGCTGTCTAAATTACTACACTTAAAAATATATGTATGAACATATACAGTTTTTCTTATTAATTTTAAAATCAAAACTAATCAGCGCAAACACAATTACAGTCATATCTAACAATCTGTCCTAACAAATGCTCCATAATTTTACAGTGGTTAATTACTGAGCTCTAGTGGCTTTCTCTGATGAGTCAGTTAAACTAATTTAGAGCTGACGGAAACAAGCTAGTCGGATGATCCTAATGTGATCGACTTAACGAAAATTGCACCATCTATTGCTAAAATTATGTAATATATTTAAAAGAAATGTTTTACGAGTTAATAGACTGTAGACTAATTTTGTAGGCCAATCCAATAGATTGTTATTAATTTCCATACTTTTAGATGTTTTTTCACTGTGACAAAACATTGACAATAAGAAAAAAGTTTTATTCTTTTAATAATATTATACGTAGGTTCTATTACTAGTTTCTAAAATGGAACATCATATGCCAAAAAAATTTTAATTTTTGTAGATATCTCTAAATCAGAAGGTCAATTAGTGACAAAAAGGGAAAATGCCCAATTAGATGTTATAACAGCCTTAAATATAAATTTTCAATGTTCTATGATCATATTAAAACCGAAATTGGAGGTGTACAACCAGATGTTATAACAATCTCAAATATAAATGTGCAGCATCTTATAGTCAACCATTTTGAGTTATATGAGATACAAAATCTTTTTTGTAAATCTTTTTACTATACTTGAGATAAGGAAGAAAAAACGTGAAAAAATATCCTATGTACTGAGTCTTTTTCCTTTGAGCATGACTAAAATTTAATAATTCTCCATGAAAACTCCAAACCAGAGTTTTAAAAAAGCAGTGTTTTTTTTTGTTTTTTTTTTTTAATTGGGTTTATTTATTATTATTATTATTATTTCGGGAGGGGGGGGTAATTGGATTTTTTAAATTAAATTGGGTTTATTATTGGGTTTGAATTTTAAGTTTATTTCAAAAGAGAATAGTAAAGAAAACTTCAAAATAATAGTAATTAATTATAATTAATTAAAAATTAAATGATCTTCATATTCTTAATGTTTGGTTTAGTCTAAGATGTAAAATGAATTCTTATTTCATTCTATTCAGTATTTTATCACAATTTTAATTTTTTTTTTATTTTTTTTATTACTGTTATAAGTTATTTTGTGTAAAATTAAAACTAGTAAAAGAAGAAAAATATTTTAACCCTAAATGTATGATTTTCATATTACAAATAATTATGCATTTTTACATCGTTAAAATAAAAAAAAGTATGCAAAAAAATTTTAAACTTTTGTAAATATTGATACTAATATATTTTATTCATATTCGAAAACTTATTTAATAAAGGAATACAAAACAAAGTTATTGTTGCTTGCATTTTACACTCATGTGTCAGGAGTCAATCCAGGTTTTAATTTTTGGGGCCCATTTTTGTGGGTGAAAAAATATATATATTTTTATGATATTATAATGTACAAAATCAAACAATTTAATTTAAAAATTAATAAAAAGCCCAACAAATTTAAAACAAATACTCAATTAATTGTGAATTTTACAAATCAAATATTGAACAGTATTAACATTACGTCTAACATTAATGACAAAGAATGTATGTTTCCGATTAAAGATTTAAATCTATCTCGTACCTTCAAATATCCTCTTCCTCTTGGAAGAAAGATATTCAATTATAATTCTGTATCTAAGTCTACCTCTTTTACTAACACTGTAACCTGTAAATGCAATGATCCTTCTTTCTCAAAATTTATTGACAGAGACCATGGACACATTATCACAGGTAATCTCAATATTATTGACAATTATCAATTAAAAAAATTCATGAAATTTGGCACCAAATTTAGACTTCCAGTTAAAACTAGCATTCCACAAATCTTACAACAGTTTTCTTATGACCTAGATTTATTTATTTATAAAATATCTATTACTCATAATAAACCTATTGCCTACTTCACTCAATGGAAAGTTTTAGTGTTACAAAAAATCAAAAATGCATTATTTATCAATTCTTCAAATCTGGTGTTATTTAAAAAATCTGTACTTCTTAACTCAATCAAATCACTACAGGATGACTTTGTGATCACTTATGTTGACAAATCGCCTAATAATTATGCCATTATTTGTAAATCCTACTATCTCTCTATTTTAAACTCTTCTATCAATAATAGTAACATCTTCAGTTTAACTAATAATAACCTTATTATTAATAACCGAAAAATCCATAATTACTATAAACTACTTCAACTTCCCTTCAATAACTTTAATTATCCTTATATAGTTCTCATACCTAAGTTTCACAAATCTCCAATTAAATTTCGCACTGTCACTGTTGGGTGTAACACTTATAACAACAATGCTAATAAAGCTCTACTGGATATTCTAAAACAAATTTACAAATGTACTTGCAAAGTTGATAATTTACACTGTCTTAAAAATAGCTTTCAATTAATTCAATACA
This sequence comes from Salticus scenicus, assembly GCA_963930645.1. Classification (NCBI taxonomy): domain Eukaryota; kingdom Metazoa; phylum Arthropoda; class Arachnida; order Araneae; family Salticidae; genus Salticus; species Salticus scenicus. The sequence goes on along the minus strand of OZ005654.1, from coordinate 168,205,140 downwards.
TCAAATCGCTCGATTCAATAGACAATATTATGACTTTTGACTTTCAAGATCTTTTCAATAATATTGAGTTATCAGATCTTAGTAATATCATTTACAGTCTTTTTCTAGAATATAAAGCTCAAATTAATCTTCCTTACAATTTTAAAGAAGAAAAATTTAAAACACTTCTTAACTTTGTTATCCATAATAATTATATCTTCCACAACAACGATATCTATTTGCAACAATTAGGCATTCCACAAGGAGGTTGTAGCTCCAGTATTTTGGCAGATCTCTATCTTTATTATTATGAAAAGCAAATTTGCAATGATGATGTTCGATTTTATCGTTACATCGATGATATTATTGTATTTTATCTCAACAAGTACTCACAAAATGGCTTTTCCTTCAATTATCCACCTAATTTAAAGCTAACTCAAAATACTCTGACTAATCAATCTATTAACTTTTTAGATCTCAAAATAATCATCGATGGTAATAAACTTTACACAGATATCTATGACAAACGGCAAGATTTTTGTTTTAATGTAAACTTATTTACACATTTTAATTCATGTCTGCATCTTTCGGTATTTAGAAACATCATCATTAACCATTTATTTCGAATTAATAATTTATGCTCTGCAAAGTTTAAAAACAAGAATATTAATAAACTGATCACAGCCACTGCTAAAATGGGTTTTCCTAAAAACTTTGTATTTTCTATTTTATATCCTTAACAATGTCTCTGTCAGTACAAAAAAAAAAAAAAAAAAAAAAAAAAAATGCTGTGTACACTCTTGTGTATATCAACAAAAAAATTATAAAATAATAAAAGACAATAAAAAAGGTGGCGGTTGGGTGGGCAGATGTTTGATTACGGAGGTGGGGTGGTGTTGTAAGGCTGGATGGTTGGGTGGGTATGTGAAATTAAATTTAAAAAAAAAAAAAAGTAGAAGGCTTGTTGCATTTGCTTTGTATTACTATGCAAACTTTCATTTTCCATTAAAATTTCAGTTTTTTCCTTTTTGAGTTGTCAACTATATTTAATGTTCTAATTATACTGTTAAACACAATGTGATCAATCGGTGAATTTCATTGTGGCTTCGTGGTTTCATTGTTGTTCATCTGCTTTGAAATTTGCATTTTTATATCCATATGGTTCCTGTTCTGGTTGTGGCAGGCTGGGGGAGTGTTGCCGGCATAAAACTAGTGTAACCCCACAGGCAAGTCACAAGTCTTGCCGCCTGCCTCCTTCTTCCTATCTTGTGTTTCTTGGGTTGTTTTTTCATTAATTTTGATAAGTTTATGGTTTTAAGTTAAGATTTGTTGTTTTACTTTATTGATTCGTTTGTTTTGCAGGCTGCTAATTAATAGATCTGGTTTCTTTACATTAGTTTATTTCATCCACTGATGATTTTTTTTTTTTTTTTAAATCTTATTGGTCATTGGTGTTTCAGTGATCTTCTATCTGTTGCTTGGCTTCTACTATGCTTAATAGATCATCTTTATTATATATATATATATATATATATACTGTCTGGCTCTCATAAGAACAACTCAGGGTATGGTTATAAGAAAGGAAGGGGCAACTTATCAGAGGGAAACAAGTTTTATGTGTGGGAGAAAGGTTGTCATATTTGACGCAGATATCAAAATTCTTTTCTCCCTTTTTTTAAAAGAAATCTTGTATACACATTCAGGCGATTCAGGACGCTTTTTAGCACATATATGCAAGATGAAGATACACTAATAGCAACATTTCCACACAGAAAGAGTAGTTGTAAAAAAAAAAAAAAAAAAAAAATGAATTAGAAATATTTATTCATTTAGAAAAAATTCAGTTAAAAAAAAAAAAAAAAAAAAAAAAAAAAAGCAGAAAACAAAAAAATAGACGTATGATTAAATTGCCACGATAATATGTAAAAGTCTAAATAGATTATAAATAACTTTTTTTCTTTTTTTTTTTTTTTTCAATGTGAATAATTTGACCAGTGTGAGTTTGAAGACATTTGGCAACACTGGTGTCAGCACTAAAGTAGGTTTCATATAAAAGCTTATATTTCAATTTAATATTCATAAATTGAACTATGTTAGTTTTGTTCTTATGGTTTTTTTATGCATATTTTACAGATTTGAAACCTTAAAATTGTATTATCTCAATTTGCCTTTTCATTCATGAATTCATGAACTTCAAAATGATTAAACTTCTATAAATAAATATTAATGAACTTTATTTTATTTATTTATATACTTATTTATTGGATGTTTAACAGAACCTACTTAAAGAAATAGAGATGGGTTTTGAAATTAATTGATCAGTTTTTGAGAAAAAAATAAAGTTCAAAATTGGGGAAAAAAAAAAAAAACATGATTTTATTATCATTATTATTTTAAATATATATGATTAGCAATATCGTTGTACGAAATCGTTGCGGCTCTTTAAGCTTTATGAAGCATGCACCCCTTGATAAGTATGTTTCTACGTTTAAGCATTTACATCCAAATATTTCTGTGATTTGATATTTATTAATCGTTTTCACTCTCATAAGCTTAATGGTCATTTTTATTATCATTCTGGTAGACATAAGTATTTTAAGTTACTATCCTAACTCATTGGTTCTTAATCTACATTGCAACTTTTTGTGTAATTCTTTCCTCTGTGTTAAATTCAGTTCTATATTTTAGTGTGCTGTTATTGTCTTAGTTCTATTAATTGCTGAATTTTATGATTTAATCTTATTACGATATCTATTATTTATATATATATATATATATATAAATGTGTGTGTAAATAAAGATATAGCAAAATTCACCAGTAATTTTTTTAGATAGATTTTATTGAATACCCCCCCCCCCCAATAATAATATTAATAAAAATAAGTAAATAAATAACTCTTCTCTTGAGTAGCTCTAGAAATTTAAGAATTTTGAAGATCATGAATTCATGGAAAAATGCAAATTGAGAATACACAATTTAAAGATTCTAAATCTCTAAAATGATACATAAAAAACCACAAGAAATGTTGCATGAATATATATTTTACAGAGCACACCTAATAATATAGCTCAATTTATAAATATTAAATGGGAAATCTTTCCTTTCGAAATTGCAGGAGCTCTAACCTGTCTGAACGATTTGACAATAGGAAATGCGATAAATCAATCATTGAAGGACTGAACGAGTGGAATATGGCAAAAAATTCCAGTGTTGGCATGAAAAGAAAATACCGGACATCCCTTAAATTAAGTCGACTGGTCAGTTACCCTGGCAACTGGACAGTGACTAAGTTAATTCCAGAGTCAGTCTTATCTCGGTCGAACAGTATATGTGACACCTTCCATTTTATCAGCCATTCTATAAAAATGTTTATTATCAAGTTAATATTTCAGTGACCAAGTTATAGGTAATCATTAAAAAGAATTCTGAAAACAAGGATTTTTTTTTTTTAAATATAAAACTAAATCTTTTAAAAAGGCTGTTTTTATGAATTTGAAATTTGTGAAGGGCAACAAACAAACCTCATTTTTTGCCTGTAACGAACATTACAAGGTCAATATATTTGTTAGTTATGTTTAATGTTTGTTGTTAAATTATTAGAATTTTAGACAAAGTATTACTTTCTTTTTTCCTTTACATCATGACTTACAAAAATGGCTTGCAATTTTGTTCATATTGAAACTGTTCCATTCAAAAGAGATATTGCAGATAGATGGTTGAAATGAAAGGAATTATCAAACAAAGTGGAAAAATAATTACATAATTTCAAGCTGGCATATATATCACTAATATGACACAGTATGATGTTATGTAGATATATACATAATTATTATATATATAATTATTGTATTATGTATACATTTATTATACATATAATAATATCAAAGAAAAAAGTAAAAAAATAATATATTTTTAAAAAAGTGAAAATTTTTATTAGATTTAAAAAACTGAATAAAACCAACAGGTTTTTTTTAAGTGGGTGAACCAAACAAAAACCCACCTTTTATTTTATTATTATTATTATTATTTGGGGGGGGGGGGGTGAATTGGACGGGGCCAAAACCCTGCTCCAAACAGAACTGTATAATTTTTAACATTAAAATAATAATATTAAATTTAGAAAATGAAATAATAAAGGCTAAATCATAGCTGACTAATACTAAGTTATGATTTTTTAAATTTTTGTAAAGCTTATCCATACATATTTTAATGATATAATTTTGATAATGAAAACAAAGGGAAACAAAATAGTGAATTTTAAAAATTTCTTCCCTTTAAATTCTATCCTCCCCCCTTTTTTAAACTTTAGAGATATGAATACTTATAAGGCGGAAAAGTTCTTTTAACATGCTACATATAACACCTTGAGATGTCTATAATTAATTAGTTTCATAAAATAAATGTAGGAAAAAAATCTTACAAAGATGATATAAAAATCACCTTCTCCCTTTATCTGTCCCCCCCACACACAATAGTAATAATAATAATTATTATTAAGTTTGAAATGCATTAAAAAATTATTGTAAAAAATTTACTTAATAAGGAATTGCAATTTTAAAAAATCTATTTTAAAATACCTCTATATCATTATTGTTAATTGGCTTTTCATTTAAGTACAAATCACCAAGAGTATCATCCACATTTGATAAGTTTTCTGAAAGATAAGTAAAATTTATTAAAGAAAAAAAGGGAAAATGGTTTTATATTGAACAAACACAACTGACATGCAAAAGTAAATGAATAGACTATTAAACAGAGACATTAAGATATAAAGTATGATAATAACCTTTTTTTTTTTTTTTTTTTTTTTTACTAAAAACTTTATGTATATCCAAAATGGTATTTTACAGCATACATTTTATCATAATAATGACAGAAACTCAAAAAATTGTTTAAAAATTTTCAAGACAAAAAAGTAACAATTTATAATTATTAATCCTTTGCACTCAAGACCTTTTTTGCTCTGGCGAACCAGCAGTTCGAGACGATTTTCCACATATTTGGTGAATTATTTACCATTAACATAAAATGATTTCACACACAATTTAACATTAATTTAAAACTTTTTATTTCACCATTTTATGTAACTTCATATTTCAAAGATGGAAATTTGGTTAACATATCGAATATTACTGCATTAAATCAAGTGGTGATCAAGAGTCCCCTCTCTTGAATACACAGGTTTAAACAGAAAATGTATGTCTTTATCTTTGAAATACATTTATAAAAAGTATTAAAACAATGGCTTTTTAACTCAGTTACACATGAAATGATTTTTGTTAATTTTACTTTACTATGGTTGAAAAATGATTTAATCTTATATGAGCCATTTAGATATCAACTTTGCATATTAAATCTTTCATTCCCGTGCTTTTTACATTGATTTAAAGAGGCTGATTACAAGATGCTCACATACTAACTATTAACACTGCTACATTCTTAGCAATTTTTAATACAGCATTACTTACCATAATTTTGATATGACAGTGTTAATTCTTGCATAAAAATTAAAATTTTACATACCTAATAGCATCCCTAGCTGCCTACTTCTGATTTTCATATACTTATCTCAACTTAATATTTTATCTAATTTAAAATTCATAACAAGGAGAAACGGTAACGATAAAATTAATCCACTACAAACTGCAGGAATTTATCAAATTAGTTATAAAACCGAAAATAACGAAATGGTATTTTATATTGGCATGACTAAAAGGAAAATTAATAATAGAATTAAGGAGAACCAAAATGATATTAAGTACAAAAGAATTACGACAGCCCTAACCAAAATTAACAACGAAAACACGATTAACATTAATTTCAACGAAATTCGCAAGTTGTCAAATTATAACAATCACAATTACGTGGCACTATGGGAAATAATTGAAATTGTAGCCAATGAGAGCACATACAATCAGCAAGAAGCATCTAAAACGTGGAACGAAATTGGATCAATCTACTTAAATATAAACAACAGAGGCAAGCTAGTGGTCAGCAAAGTACGTCTGAAGAAGATCAGGTGCCGGAACCGAAAGTTCTGATGAAGCAACTCTAAAGAAGCAATTGTGTTATTTAACTTTTATTAATATTTTATGTTTCTAAAAATCACACTGCATTGAATTTTTTTTTTCCTTTTTAAATTAAATAATAAGAATCTAAAAAGGTCACCAACAGAAAGCATAATATAAGTACATTATTTTGTTATAAGTTTTAGTTTTTAGATGCATATTGCACTTACACATTTTTATCAATTTTGTGAAGTTGTAAAGATGTACAAAAAAGTTCACAACTCTGCAACAAGTTCAGATATTTAAAATTTTTTAAAGTTTCAAATTCATCAAAATTTTCTCTATCTGGACATGCATGCCAGATATCTTTAAAAGTACTAGATATGATTAGAGTGAGGTTATATTTGCTCCAAATCATGGTGTATATACACAAAATTTTATTTATTTTTTAATTCATATTGTTAAATGATAAATAACTCTTTTTTTTTTTTTTTTTAAGAAGATATTTTTTTGTAGTTACTGTCTAAAAAATGTCAGAATTGTAATTATAATGGTAAATGAGCAAAATGAAATCAGCTCAAAGAATTAGCACAAACCATGCTAAAACATGGTTACATTCACCCCACTTCACTCTCTTTATATATATTTACACAACTAAATACACAATAAAGAATAAATATGTATGAGAATGTCCTGCCTGCCTACAATGAAAGATCAAAAACCAGGAGATTCTATAAGCAGCAATCTTAGGTCTAGACAACTTTGACAAGATTTAGATACAGTTTAATTAAAGAGTTAAATTGTGAAAAATCTCTGTGTATAAGTGAAATTTAATTGATAAATAAAATTTTAATATAACTAATTAAAAAAATGGCATTTATTGAGTTACAAGAAAAAAAATTTCATGCAAGGAAAGAACTCTTGAAAAATACACAGCCAAAGGCAGTGGGAACCAGAAATACGGATTGTTTCCAAATAAAAATGTAAATCATTATAAAAGTTGCAGCTCAAAGCTTGCTTCATTGAAATTTTATAAACAATTGTGCTTATGCATTTCAATGTTATACACTTTTCACGCATCCTGTAAATGACTATTTTGCACATATAAAAGTTTCTGTCTTATTTAAGTCTCATTCTTTTCTAATATACTAAAAATAAAGAAGAATAAATGATACGTCTTCCACTGAATTCAGAACTTTACCTATATTTCTCGTGTTCCTTCTTGACAAAGTTTTAAAGTCAATTTTTCTCAAAAGTGAATAAAATTTTGAAACTTGAATGTTGAAAAAAAAAAAAGTCACAAATTTAAAATGATATTAAATACATGCATTTATTCCAAAATTACTAAAAATTTTAAATTGGAGTTGAGAACCCAATGCCCTAAATCTGTTGCTACTTCAGCACGTATTGTCTTAGGAATTATACATGCATGAAATTTTTAAGCTTAATCTAGTGATAAAAAATGCATTAAAAATCAAAATCAAATTTTTAACTGTAGTTGGAGCCCAGGAACCCCACGCCCCCTTACGTTTGTTAAGTAGGTATTGGTATTGTCATCGGAGTTATACATGTTGTGAGGCGCTGCTTGGTTTCCTATACAAATTCCTGGCTTCATATTTTCTCACTGTAAATACTTAAAACAAAATAAAAAGAAACTCGGACATGAAATTCAAATGTGAATTTTTTAGAATTAAAGCAGAGGGACAGGGATACGGCTATTCTCTATACACTAAATTTGTATATTTAAATTAAATTAAAGCATCTTGGGTTAGCAGCGACGGTAAAATTGGTGTTACTATTTTAACTAACCTTTTAACTTTAATAAGAGCAAACACCACTCGGCTTTCACAATTTCCAACCGACATCGACTTTACACCGACACTGTCTTCACTTAAATACTGTCATTGCAGAATTAATATGCATAACTTCAAATGCCAAATTTTCAAAATACACTCCAATCCAATAATTTCCAGAAAACTTCGCCGACCATGAAATTTTCAAAGAATCTTTGTAGAATACCTTTGAAACAAGACTATTCCCAGTGACAGTGCTAAACACTTGGGAATCCTCCCAAAAAATTTTATTAAGCGTCCCCATAAAAAAATAACAATGCTTCATATTTTTCATTGATCACTTCCAGCTATTTACACCGTAAAGCATAGATGCCGACATTTAAATTTATTCTGGAGTTTTTTTTTTTAGCCCCGCTTAATTTCATACCACATTTTTTAATAAAATTGTAGTTTTACCTTTCAAGGAATAAATTAACATAAATTTAATTTGGCGAATTGACCAAAGTTATGCAGCTGATTTATATGACATGTTTATTTTGGAATCTCCACTGCTGGCACAACAAATCATCAAAGTAAAAGGCTTAAGTTGGCATAGCTGCTTATAAAAATATTTTTTACTTGCGAAAAATATCACTTTTTGATTAGTTCTACGACCCTAGCGGGCTCTTTATCGTCACCAGAGACTATTCCTTTACCAAATTAGATATCCGTTTTATACTTTTTCCCCAACTTTATAGAATTCCTCTTAACTCTCACAATCCAACCATGATATTGACTCCATGCACTATTTTTACACAAAGCTTCCAAATTTCTACAAACTCAGTAAGACGCCTTACAGTGTATGGAAAATTTCAGCTTTATCGGATTATAGAAATTGGTTAAAATTCAAAATCAAATCTTTAACATGTGGTGGGGAGCCATCGCTGCTAGGCCCTTTCTCTGTCCATTAGTGTTCGAGCATGTATTGTCAACGAAATTCTATGCGCATACACAATTTCAGATCAATTGGGTGAGAAGAAATGGGTTAAAATGGGTTAATTCGCTTGAAAGATTTGAACCTAACAGACAGCAAACGAATGGGATCCCATGTCCCACTGCTCTCAGACTCAGAGCCCTTCCAAGCCTTTTACTGCTTGAGCATGTATTATCATTGGAGTTATGCTGTCTACAAACTTTCCCACTCAATAGATGAGAGGAATTACGTTAAAATTTGCTTGGATAGTTTGAACCTAACAGAGAGAAAACGAAGGAGCCCACGGCTCCCAGACTCCCATCACTAAGTCCTTCTACTGCTTGAACATGTATTGTCATTGGAGTTATATGGGTATATACAATTTCAGCTCAATTGCAAGAGAGGACTTGGGTTAAAACTCATTTGAATGATTAAAACCTAAAAGATGGCAACTGAAGGGGGCCCACGACCCCTAAGTCTTTTACTGCTTGAACATGTATTATCATCGGAGTTATGTATGTATGCAAATTTGTGGCTCATTTGGATGAGAGAAAGTGGGTTAAAATTCAAAATCAAATTAATTACTGAAAATTTGGGGCCCAAAGCCTCAAGATCTCTTTCTTAAATGTGTTAGTACTTGAGCATACATGTCATCAGATCGAAGTTGTATATGTTTGCACAATTTCAGCTCAGTTGGATGACAGGAAGTGAGTCAAAATTTGCTGGCAAAATTTGTCCCTCACAAGCAACAGTCTAAGGGCCCAGGGACGTTAGGCCCTTGTATGGCAATTTTATTTTGAAGAAAAAACTATTCTTTACTGACGATATGAAAATAATTTTCTAAATTGAAAATAGGCTTAAAAAGGAACTTTGGGCCATGGCCCCTTCTAGAATTTTTTTCTAGCTACGCCCATGTGTGTATGCTATTGTGTATGTTATGGAAAATCACAAGAAACAGCCTAAAACTTAGCAGTACTTTCATATTGTCAATTTTTAACACTTTCCAACAAGGCTGAAAAATGTTAATGACTTCGGTTTGTCTATCTGTCCATCCATCTGTCTGTCTATCTGCACTTTAACTCCTGTAAATGAAATTTCTTGAAACTGATATATGTTATTCAAGTTCCCTATTGAAAATGGAGTAAATACCTCTACTGATTTGTGTACAGGGACAACCAAAAGTATTCTAAAAAATTATGTTTTATGAGAGGTATTTCTTTAAACCATATTTTAATACCTTTACTTTACACAAATTTTAATGAAATTGAAATATGTTATACATATGCACGAAAGAATGTTTTATATAAAATATAGTATGATTAGCATTAAGATTTACAGAGTCACACAAAAATATTGAGTTACATTAACAGCTATTATTGTAAATTTGCTTCAATTGCATTTTCACTTAAATTAAGTGTTTTAAAAATTTCTAACAATGATTAAGAGTGAATATGATTTGAATTGGTATATCTGTCCATCTACCCACCTCCAATGACTGTAAATGTTTTCATAATTTCTTTAAAATGATACATGTTATTCAAGTTCACTGTAAACTGTTTTCTATTCAAAATCAATGTCATTAATAGGTCCTGTACAACTGGTTTGTGTACAGGGACACCCACAAAAAATGCCAATGAATTCTATTTTAGAAGAGACATTTTTATAAGTCACATTTAAATAACATCCTACTACAAAAATCATAAAGAAAGTGAAATTTATTGTTAGTATGATAAGGTAATGTTTTGCATGGAATATGATATGGTTACCCTTCAGATTTACAGGAATACATTAAAATATTCAGATACATTGACATTAAGGGCTGCAATTAGAATTAAAAGGCTGTGATTTCTTTTTCGTTAAGTATTTTAAACACTTTCCAACAATGTTTAAGAAAGATTATGAATTCAATTAGGCCATCGGCATACCTTCCTTTTGCTTGTCCATTGTGTGAAAACGTAGGCAAAGAACATTGAAAGTTATACGATACAACAAGTACGTGCAATTGGAAAATGTTAATAATTAATGTGTACTGCATGATTTTTTATTCTTGTCAATAGTTTGAAATCTGAGAGAGAAACGGAAGATGTTATGCAAGATTACCTAATAATTTTAACTGTAAGTTAATTGAATTTGAGATTTTAACAATTGAATTTTTGCTTATAGTAACGATAAGGAAGCACAAAACCAATGCAAAGTTGCATCAACTTAAATCTCACAATAGGTCTTGAATTTCAGCTTTAAAAAAGAATTTTATACGCAACATAGATGAAATTGAGGAAAATTATGCCTATTATCAAGAAAATATTTAATTCAATTGGAATTATTGTTCTGAATACACATATATTTAATGTATTACAAATATGATACAAATCTGGAAAAAAATTTAAATTACAAGAATAACATACCTATTAATTCTATACGAGTAGCTTCCATCTCATCAATTAAATTAGCTGGGGGATCTACTTCCCTTACAATCTCCCTACATTAAAAATTTTAAATATGTTTTAACAATAACAAATGTAAATAAAAATTGAAATTTTTTTTTTAAATAAATATAACTCACCCACATTCCCCATCAAAATAAATAGCTTTTCGTTTGATAACATCTACAACTCCCTCTAAATCTTTTTCTCTTCCAATAGGAATTTGTACTAAAGCACAAGTCTGATGAAGCTTTGATCTAAAAAAGAAAAAAAACACCAAACAAAATAAAATAATATATATATATATATATATATATATAATAGAAACCTTTAAATTAAACAGAATAGCTATACATATATTAATTTAGATGTATTTAAAGTAAAAATTATTAATAAATCGAACTTGCCTTTATGTATTGTGTTACAACAAATAGACTACCTTTCCATAGATTACCGAAAACTCTCGATTTCAGGTATTTTCACAAATTTCTAGAGAAATTCTTCACGAATTATCCTGAAACTTCAGGTATTGTAAAGAACATATTATACCTCATATGTTTCAGCACAAGTTTTGTCCCAAAAGCAAAAAGGGGATAAGTAAGATGTTAAATAAAAAAAATGTTCAAGCATTACTTTTTACAGGAATCATCCTATTAAAAGTAACGCTTGAAATATATTCTGAATGTAGCAATTGATTATGATACTTCTTCTAATTACCTATATTTCTTTTATATGAGATTGGTGCATATTTTCATGGAGATAAAGGTTCCTGTGAAACATACCCTCCCCTCCACCTCCAAAAGAAAGAAAAATATATATATATATATCGTTAGGCTTATGTGTTGTTTTAGTATCATTTCTCTTCTGCATAAGTACTTTAACTTGTTTTTACTAATCATTGGTACTCAATTTAATACCGTGACTAATTTTAATCGAAATAAATCAATTAAAATTTATTTCATAATTAATTAAATATAAAAATCTTAATAGATACTTCATATTTCATCGTTAATATTTTCGGATGGGCATCCAACTCTTTTAAAACTTTCAAAATTTGCGAACAGTATTTACCAAATACCGTTCGCAAATAATCAAGTGAATAAACCAGATTCATACATCGGTGTGACGAAAAGAAAGATTAAAACCAGACTCAAAGAACATAAAAACGATATCAAAACGGGAAAAATAAATGCAGCTTTAGCTAAAACTTTTGATAATGAAGAAATTAAAATAAATTTTGAAAAAACTAAAAAGATAGCAAATTACAATAATTATAATTACGCAATGTTTAGAGAAGCCATAGAAATAGCAACAACACCGGATGTGTGCAATGACAGTGATGCAATGGCTCCTGACCGGATGTGGAATCAAATTATGAAGTCTATAAAAGACCACAACTCTAAGAGATCCAACACAGATGAAGATCATTTGAAAAGAGCTGGGCACCCAGCCGAAAATATTAACGATGAAATATGAAATATCTATTAAGGTTTTTATATTTAATTAATTATGTGTAAAGTGCTTCATTATAATTTTATTTATTGTATAATTTATTTTATGTTGGTATCTTCATCTATCTTTTGTCTGCTGAGTGTTACAATGGTACTAAATAATTCATTATATATATATATATATATATATATATATATATATATATTACAACATGCAGGGTATTAAATCCAATGCAATGTCATTTTTAGGAAACTTGACATACTTCACTACACACAACATGATGCAATTAGAATATAAAAATATTAAATACTTAACTGAAGTATGAAGCATTTATACTAAATAATTTTTAATTCTGTATGTGCAAGATTTAACCAAAATTTCATCTGCATAATTTATTAGCCAAATGTATTAATCTACAATGATATGAAAACTCCAAGCAAATATTGTGAAAATTCAGAAAGTTATTGTTATTATAATGAACTCAATTTCAGTTACTCTAAAAAAAAAAAAAAAAAAAAAATGGAAAATGATTCAACTGAATGAATGAATTCGATTATTTTGTATAATGACAATGACGTGTAATTATGATTATTGTAATTTGTTAACTTACGAATTTCGTTAAAATTAATATAAATCTGGTTTTCGTTGTCAGTTTTGGTTTGGGTTGTTGTAATTTTATTGTACTTAATATCGTTTTGGTGCTCCTTTATTCTACTTCTAATTTTTCTTTCTGTTATGTCAATCTAGAACCCCTGTTTCGTTATTTAAAAATTTCTATGTCAAATAACAAAACACTGGCATGACAAAAAAAAAAAAAAAATTAGAAACAGAATAAAAGAGTACCAAAACAGTACTAATTACTATATATAACGACAGCCTTAACCAAAACCCAATTGATATTAATTTTAAAGAAATCACAAGTTATCCAATTACAATAATCATAATTATGCATCATTACGCGAAATAATCGGAATCATGGACAATGAGCACACATGCAATGAGCAAGAATCAACTGAACTCGTAGATCAAGGTTGGACCACTCTACTCAACAGTACACAGCAGAAACAAGTTAACAGTTGGTGAAGTGCATCTATAGAAGCCAACTGTTTTTAATTTATTAATGTGTTTACAAAGTTCTTTTTGTTATTATATTTTAAATTTAACTTATTTAATTTTCACAATATTTACTTCAGGTTTTCATATAAGTAACTCAACATATTTTAGATAATTTGGAGTGGAAGGCTGATTTTTATATCAACTATATGAAAAATACCAGAGCCGGGAATTGAACACAGGCCTTCTGCTTAACGTGTGGATGCTCTACCACTGAGCTACCCTGAGTGATAACCAGCTAGGCATTTCTCACATAATATTCATTGGCAAGGTCACCGAGTCTGCAAACGCAGTTATATCAAGTGACAATATTAATCGTGGCACAACTCCAATAGACCACGGCAATCTAATTTAGAAATTCTTTATTCATCAATGTTGTAAATTTTAACTATTTTTGTACATGTTGTTTATTTAACTATTTAAATTAAAGTTATAATTTTTAATTTATTAAACAGGAAGTAGAATTAAAAGGTAAGGGTACTTTATATCAACAGTTGAACGTTTATATTTTGCTTATTTAGTGCAAGGTTTAGTTAAATTAGAGCTTATGATTATAGTGTAATATATTTATTTATTATACGGCTTAAAGTTTTATTGAAACATTTCTTATTAAAATGAAACAATTTTACTTACGTTTTTCGTCAGAAACTTTATTTTTAATAAGTTCTGTTTCCGTTTACCCAGGACAGGGGTGGCGCCAGCTGGGGGCCAGGGGGGCACAGGCCCCCCCGTCGGGGAGTCTGTGACCCCCCATCGGGGCATACTCCAAAAATCTCTCGGGGGGGGGGGGGGGGATTACAAAATTTTCAGTTTTTCTAGTTTTGACAGCATTTTTCTTCCCTTGTGCAAATTTGGAGCATTCCAGTTTTTCCATTCTATATTCAATAGAAGAAAGTATTGGATTCGAAAAAAAAAATTTTAGCTTCCAGTTTTCCATGAATATACAACGTTTTCAGAGATCCAGAACACGTTTTGACCACGATATTTTTAGAAAATATCTGTCTGTGGCACGATGATCTTCAAAACCACGAGGAGTACTAACAAATGGAATGGAAAAAATATTAACAGTAATATTATTAACAGCATTGCAGTTTTTGAAAAATACTTAAATAATAAACTCTTCTTATGTAGTGCCCCCCTGTCGGGGAGGTGGTGTCCCCCCGTCGGGGAATTTCTGGTGCCACTACTGACCCAGGAATACATTAGCTATTGATGACCGGTTAAAAGCTCACTGGCATTCGGACATCTTTTGAAGATCTCTTGCCTAAACTGCGTAGTTGACGATTGCCGCTATTAGATGGCAGTGCAATCACTTGTTTCAGCAGTCTGTCATTGGTTATAAGCTCTGATCCGTTGGTCAGTATTTAAGGACTTGCTTATGAACGATCCAGTGCAGTGCAGTTCTTCAGTATTTTGTTTTGTGGAGCGATCAAGTAGATTGTCTTCAAGATGTCCGTATGGGGTGTTTGTTTTTTAAAGTTCTATCTGGTGATGCTTATGGATAGTTAAGATAGTTTTTTTTCATGTTCAAGTTTTTCTCTTCTATCATCATGGCTTCGGTAGTAAGTTTTCCGATAATGGCGAGTGTTCATTGAAAAATTCGTAAGTTGTTTACTTTGTTACATTTTTGCAGAAATGTTTTCAACAATTGAAGTGTATAGTACTTCAACTAAAGAGATGTTCAATGTCTCATTTTAAATATCTGTAGCTTTAACTTTTAAGAACGAAGAAAAATGTTCAAAATAAAGATTTTGCACAGTTTGACCATGATTTGATTGAGCACAAATCTGAAGTTGAAAAGAAAACTGAAGAGGTAGAAGAAATCCTGCCAGAATTTTCATCACAAGATCTCAATAAAACCTCTCCAAATGTGTTTGTTGAAGAACTGTAGAATATCAAAGAAAATCAAAATAAAATAGAAAATGAAGTTGTTTCTAAAGAGAAAATAAATTTTGAATCAAAACTGAAAATTTCAGATTGTTAAATAAAATCATATGTTTGAAAGGGGAGATGGTAGCGAAGAAAATTAAAGAACAAGAACTGTCTCTTGAAAATAAAAAACTTACTGAAGAGTTGGAATATACTATTAAGAATTATTCTGAACTGAGTAACGCCTTAAAAGACCTTAAACAGAAAAATGAGGATTCTAATTTTCTGATGGAAGAACTAAAAGCTGAAATAGACAAAAATAAACTGAATCTTGCTTTTTGAATAAAAAATGCTTAGAATATGGAAAACAGATAAATGAAGAAATTCAAGAGAAAGAAAGGTTTGAAAATCAGTTAAAAACTCTACAACATGATTTACAAAGTGAAAAGAAGAATTATCTAAATCAGTTAGAAATGTTGAAAGTTGAAAAGAATAATTATAAACAAGAATTAGAAAATATTAAAATTGAAAATCTTAAAGCTGTCTAATCAAATCAACATAATGAAAGAAGAACTTTTAAGAATGAAAAGCAAAGAAAAAGAAATTTGTCTTAAAAATGAAAGGCTTGTTGAAGAAAGAAATGAGATTAGCACTCTAATGCTAGATTGGATCAATTGACAGCTGAATTGCAGAAAAATAAATTAGATCTTATGCAATTATTTGAAAAAAAAAAAAAAAAAAAGCTTTCTGTGACTACTTTGGGTAAATTCAAGCCCATGAACAATGTACCAAAAGATTCTAGTCAACTAATGGCAAATTTATTGAAAGACTGAGAAAAGTGTCCAGTGCCATATTGTGAGAATGTCACCATTTTTCCTAAAACAAGGAAAAAACACGTAAAGACATTTCCTTCAAAATGAGTGCTACTAAGTTGCACATCAAACCTTCTAAATGTCAACCTACTTGAACTCATGTGAAAAATTCTGGACATTTAGTAGGCCAGAGATTGAGAACTCCTAGTGAAATGAAGGTTCGAGACAGAAAAGATTATGCGTCCCCTACTACCAAGACTCATGTAAGCAGAGCCTGACTGAGGCAGGGGCATACGGGGCAGTTGCCCCGAGCCCCCACATCAAAGGCGAGTTCCCAAATTGAATAGAAAGTTTATTTTACATTTCTTTCTTTAATGAACTTTTTTTAAACAAAATATCAGTACAGTGTAAAATCCGGCTTAATTGAGCCATCATAATTGCGAAAATGTAGCTGAATTCCGCCCTAATGTCAGCAAGGATATGAATTTTTCTCAGCTAGACGACAAAGTTAACATTCAGAAATAAAATGAGCAGAACGATATTTCGTCTGACCACTAGAGAGAGGGGGGACATTTTCTAGCTATTTTAGGTTCTAGTCAATTTTCTTGTTATATATCTATAATGAGGTGAAAAATTTAAATACCTCCATAAAGTTTGGTTCTTCACTACTGAAGTAGTGAAGCAGAAGGGGTCCCCAAAGAAGTTTTTACCCTGGGCCCCAATTAGGCTAAGTCGGGCCCTGCATGTAAGAGCCTTTTTGGAATTAGCTGAATACTATCGAAGATGCATTCCTGAATTTTGTGAAACCACAGCTCTTTTGACAGACTTACTAAAGGATCAGACTCTAAAATCAATTGTTGGCTGGAATAGCTCTTGCCAAAGGACATTTGAAGAACCAAACAAGAATTAATCTCAAAGTCTTGTTTTATATGGTCCTAATTTTATAAAGCTATTCATGTTCCTGAGAAAAAAAAAAAAAAAAAGACCAAAGACTTTATTATGGGAACTTTGTCTGGGGTCATTTAATTATGAGGTTGTTCAGTGTATGGGAATACAATCTCAGAATGCTAATAACTAAAGTATATAATCTCTTAGTTATATAAACAAAAAAAGAGTTTATATATTAGTTTAATTATATATATATATGGTGTATATTTGTTTTTGCTATTTATATTTTCCTTTGCATACCTATTTAGTGTCTCTGGTATATTTAATTTTCTATTTAGTATATGTTTTTTTAGTATATTCTAAAATAAGTTGAATATTGTGTTTAATCTAAAATAGGGATAAATCTGGTGCATTTAAATACAACCAGGTACTGTTCTTGCATAGAATTGGTGCTTGCTTGTATTTTTTTATATTTTTTATTTACTATATCAAGAAATATGAAGAACTAAAATATTGAACATTATGACTTGTTTATTTTTTACAAATATAAACTTATCCTAATCAAGTATTATTTCGGTTGGATGAAAACAAACTTTTCTCTTTACGACAGTGAAAAGTTTCTTTCCTGAAGGGAGGAGGTCTGTAATGACTTCCAAGCTGATTAAAGGGCGCTACTGCCCTGCATTGAAAAAGAACTCTCGTTCTAAAAGCAGACTTTTTTTTAGTCAGAGAGAGACAGTGTGATGTGTTGACTAACTGTGGATAAAAGGCTTGAGATTCCCGCTCATTTTTTTAAAATCTGTGAACCGGAGATTGACGACCAGTTAAAATAATGTGTACTTAATTTTATGTTTATTTTTTATGTATGTGTGTTTGTAATGTATCGTGTTTATAAATAAGAAATGAAATTATATCTCGAGAAAAGGATCGTCTCTTCATGATATGCATCTTTCGATACATTACAAAGTATCTATCACACATAATTTTTTTCTGCCAACAGATTCTAAAATAAGCAATCATTACACTGGCAATACATAAAACTTCTATTATCAGCTTTTTTCAAAGTTGATAACAGAAATACATGATTTTTTTCACCAACAATCAACAATGTTCCTATATATAAATATATAGTGAACGCTCAGTTATCTGTCGGCAGATTAACCATAGCCTTTCTAGGATTTTTTATTTTTTTTTTATTTTTTTTCCTGTCTAGCCATAATAGCACATAGATACAAAACAATTAAAGCAACTTTTAACTTACTTCTTTTTATTTAGATTTTAAATTTCTCATAAAAATATTCTATTACAATACAACTTTTAAAAATAAAATGATAAGAAAATCAATAAACAAGTACCTTATTTGTGAAACAACTCTAAGATGATCTGCTCCCATCCTATCTAGTTTATTGATAAAAGCAATGTAAGGCACATTATATCTTTTCATTTGTCGAACAACAGTTGATGTCTGTGATTGTACACCACCAACACCACATAAAACAAGTATAGCACCATCTAAAACTCTCAAAGCACGTTCAACTTCTATAGTAAAATCAACATGACCAGGTGTGTCAATTATATTGATATTAACACCTTTCCAGAGAACATAGGTAGCAGCAGACTTAATAGTTATTCCTCTCATTCGCTCCAATTCCATGGAATCCATCTTTGCACCAACCTTATCTTTCCCTTTAACCTATAAAATGAATAGAAATCTGTAATATATCTTAATTTATTCCAGTTACAAAAGATAAAAATCCAATAAATTGATTAGATTTATTTATATTTTCATGGCAATTAATTTATTAAAAAATGTAACAATTATGTTACATATGTCCTGTAAATATATATGAACATGATCCATGCCTGAACTGGGACTTGAAAGTCCTGGCTGCTGGTTCAAATTGCCAGGTCCTGACAATTGAAAGCCAACTGAGATGGAAATGGACCATGCAATTTTTTTTTTTTTTTTTTTTGTATCATTTTGAGCAGTAAGGCTAAGCTTGAATGCTCTGACAACATTTATCACACTTTAACAGATTACTACTTTAGAAAATCTTGACACGTAAAAAAGCATTTTCTTCAGTATCATATGTTAATATTCTTGGTTGCTAATTTAACATTTTTTTAATTTGTGAACTTGAAAGTTAAAATAATGTTTGATTTTTTAACTAGAAGGCTTTTTGATGTGATCATTGTTATCGCTAAATTCATTTTTATTTCACATTAATGCATTTCCAGTTTTCATTTGAATTAACTGTTAAAACTTTCTCACATAACTATTTCAAGAAAACTATTCTTGAAACATAAAATAAATACTGGCATTGGTGATATGCCCTTTGACACTCTGTCATTATTTATTACAACTGGGCAGGCTACCAAGTTGCCATGTGAAGTTTTTTTTTATCTTATTATTGTTATTTTTCTAATTTGGTACATTCTACTTTGAGTTAAGTTATTTTAAGAAAAAATAAACTTTTAATAAAGAATAAGAGCTAATAAAGGGGAAAAGAAGGATATAAAATAACATGAATGTTTGAAAATGCTGTAAAAGACAAATGAAAAAGTTAAAAATCCAGAGTATGTAACATATTTATATACGTAATATGTTTTTCATCTTCATTTAGTTCGATACAATAATCTTTTTTTTTTTCTTCTTAATATTCTTAGTATAAACTAAAATCTTAGGGATGAAATTAAGTAATTTTACTACTTTAATAATTTGATGTGACATTCACTTAACTTTTCTTTTACCCTGTATTTGCATTTGAATGCTATAAAGATAGATTACAGATTACAAGGTAAGATAACAATTACTGTATATAAACATACTTAAAAAAAAAAAAAAAAAAAAAAAAAAAAAAAAAATTGAAAATACTTAACAGTGTTATCTGACAATATTTCTATATGAGGAGGAGAATGTTGCTGTCTTTTAAGTCCGTGATTGAACTTAATGCACGTACTAGTCATAAAAAAAAATTAAGGTTGTTATTAAATATATAATTTTATTCCAAATTATTTAAACAACTTTCACTCATATTGCTCTTTGAAATTTACCAATCTTGGTCAAAATTTTCAAATGTTAACTGCACATGATCTTGAATACCTAATTTAAAAGTTCTTGCAGTTATTTAAATTTAATTTATGCTGATAAGAGATATATACACAAATCAACTGCTAAAAATTTTATTTTCATGTTCAGAGAGCTTCTAAATGTGTAATTACAGCAAAAAATTAGCTATGAAATTTGGAATCCAAACTAATACTTTGTTTACCATATGGGTATAAGAAAATAATTATCATTCCAAACCAGTTTTCCTGGATTTGGTAAAAATTTAATAAAGCATTTCCATCAAGTACATTCAATATAAAATAATGTATTCACTCAATTTTGGGTTGTCCTGTATAATCTCTTGTAAAATTATATACATTTAGAATTAAAGAAGGGTGGTTATGAAGGAACTTAGCATCAGTTGCTGAAGTAAATTCAATAGATACCTAACAGAAATATCATGAAGTTTCTAGGGTTCAAATGCCTAGTGCTTAAATTTATTATACATAATGCTTAAATTTATAGGCTGACTATGCCTCACAATCACAAAGAACATGTGTAGCTGTTTCTCCATTATATAAGCAACCCCTACAAGTTGGGTCACCCTTAACACCCATAAGTGTAAGGTGTCTTCTTAAAGCAAATGCCCAGTTAAAATATCAATAGCTTTTTGAATGCCAATGCCATTTCTATGTAGCATAAAAAAAGTTCCTTGTGCTGAATTCTAGGATTACCATTGTTAAGCTCTTTTACTTGCCTCTATCCTTTAACATTATACCAGTTCAAGTACTGCCTTTACCTAAATAAATCCAAATTATATACGTACAGCATAATGCAGCACAATATAAAAAATGCATAATACAACTTCAAATGCAGTTTTAGTGATTGCTAAATATAGCCTTAATATATCAAATTCTTTTCTGTGGCCTTGTAAACAGATGGTGAATGATTTTTATACCATATGTCATACTAAACAGGCTTTTATGCATTTTAAAAATACATGTTCATTTTGTATACATATATGTGTTCATATAAAAAATATATGTTTACCAGAAATTTTGCCCATACGCATAATGAATTCTCTTGAATATCTCTGTACATACATGAACCATTTGCTCCCTTCCAATAAAAAGTACCATTTCCATATGATACAGATTCAGAATACTGAGTTTGAACTTCTTTCTAATATTTGTTCTGAAGTTATGCTGAAACACACGGAGACTAATAGCCAAAAATTTGTTTTCTGCATTCAGTAACCTCAAAACTTATAAATATAGTAAAAACTAAATTTTGAAAATTTGATCTGAAAATAATATTTTCACCACCATTATATGGATAAGTAAAAAAAGAATAGTTAATAAAGTAAAAAGGCATTAAAAAATCAATTACTTCATGCATTTCATCAATGCGTCCAGTATAATATAAAAGACGCTCTGTTAACGTTGTTTTACCAGAGTCTATATGGGCTGAAATTCCAATATTCCTGATTTTTTCTATTGGCTTGTGTACCTAGATAGGAAAGCATTGTATTTCGTTAAATATATTTAAAATTAACATGAATGCTAATTTAAAACAAATAACTAAAAATAATTCTACGTATTATTTCTTTCAACTGATTGCAAACTACAAATTTTTAAAAAAGTTTAAATGAATTTAATTATGTCACAACACAACATAAATAAGAAAAGATTTAACATATGAGAAAATCTGATTAGATTAGATGTAATAATTCTGTTTCCACTTAAAATATTTTATTTCTTAAATTTTCAATAGACAATTCTTTAAATAATAATAATAATAATAATAATACAGTTTCAGTTTAAATATTTCAAGTCTGTTTTTGTGCACACTAAGAATAGAAAATTTGAAAGAATATATATATGTACAGTGCACTCTCAAAAATCCACACAGCTTGGGACAACAGACTGTGGAAACTTTAGAAATTTTTAGATCTTAGATATTTTTTTTATTTTTATTTCAGAATTAGAATTCTAATGCTATAATGCATTAAAAATTATAGTGATTTTAGTAAGTATGTAAAATATGAATAATAAATAAGAATAATTAAAGCAGTTAAAGAGTAATAAAATGCAGTAAAAAGATATGAAGTTATATGTATTTTTCAATTAACAGATTAAAATTTGCCCCATAAAGTAAAATATGAAATTTAAGTATATAAACATCTGATGCATTAAACTTGCGTTTTATAAATTTGAAAATTTTATTGCAATTTAGAAATATAGATAAACATATAAACTTTTTTTTTAATTAGAATTTTTTTCTTGCAGTCTCTGAATAGTTCTTTTTTTGTTCAAACACAAATGTTTAATTAAAAAAAAAAAAAAAGACCTAAACTTCAATTAAAGTTATCTTTCTTTATCTCATTCCGATTCACTTTATAAACTATTACTTTTAAAATAAATGCTATCTTGATTTTTTACCTTGAAAACTTAACTATAAATTTCCTTCTTTATATCAGATGTGATGTGTGGATTTCTGGAGTTTCTGGATTTTAAGAGTGTGGATTTCTGGGAGTCTACTGCATATATAAAATACTTAATCGTACATAATTTTTCATATCACATGAAAAAATAAGGAGATTTACATAACATTAAGTAAATTGAAATAAACAACCAAAATTCAGTGCACTTCAAAAGGCATGAAGATGGTTTAAAAACTGTAATGTACTTTGATATATGCTATTATCAAAACAGATTTTATTTAAATGAGAAATATGACAGGTGGTTGATTTAAAACAAAGACTAATAGAAATTGATAAATTCTTTAAATATGGTAACTTCTTAAATTTAGTTCCTTATGGTAATTTTTTAATTACTTATTATAAAAATTGAAAAATATCTTGTAAAATTCACTTCAGAGCTTATCGATCAGGCGCCAGCTGTCATCAGGGCATGTGAAATTTATTGTGTGGCTTTGCTGTTCATTAATTTTCAACCGAGTAGTCAGCACCACCTTTGATCAATATTTTTATTGGGTTCGGGATCATTGTAACTGCATTCATTGGTTAAAATTTCTTTTGTTTTATGGGCTATTGCATACTCATTATTAGTGTAATTAGCTAATTTTCTGATATTTTTAAAATCTATGTTTATTTCTTGTTTGTTATTAATTTTGGTTAAGACTGTGGTAGTTCTGTTATATTTAATATCATTTTCATGTTATTTTATTCATTTAGACATTATTTGTTTAATCATGCCTATGTAGTAGTTTGTTTCTTTTTCTTCAGTTTGATACATGATTTCATATATGTCTGTGGTTTTATGAAATCACAGGCATAGAACAGTAGTCCTTTAAAGTAAAAGAGCATTTAAAAATGTCAAAAATGAAGTCTCAAAATTAAACATAAATATTCCTATAAGCCCCCCGCCCAAAAAAAAAAAAAAAAAAAAAAAAGAAAAGAAAAGAAAATCTTTCAATGCATTCATAATGATAAAGACTTCATACATCCCCTAGAAACCACAAGCGTGTATGGAAATAAGTATCAAACTGAAGAAAGAGCAACAGGCTACTACATAGGCATTATAACACTAAACAAATAAAAGAATGAAAATGATAATAAATACAGCAGACAAACTACAGCCTTAAAAAAAATTTAAAAAGAACAAAAAATGAACACAGATTTTTAAAGTGTCAGAAAATTAGCTAATACGATAGTCATAACTATCCAAAACAATATAAATTTTAGCTAGTGAGAACAGCTGCAATGACATTGAACACAATAAAAACTTCAAACAAAAGTGGTACTATGTGGTACCCAAAATGTGTCCCATTAGCTGTGATACATGCTTTACTTGTATCTTTATGTGTGCGTACAAGTTAGCCAAAGCTTATCACCCTATAATGTTATAATTGCATTTCCGACCTTGACAAACCCACACATGCCATTTGGGCATGACCTTTTGAGTCGCTCTGTATACAGTATGCTAAATATGATTTACATATAATATATTTAAATTATAATTTAACTTAGTCCAATATCTTAATGCTGAATTAAATTAGTTTTTAAACTGTCACCAAAGTATACAGATATATATATGTACATATTTAAAAATAATAATAATAAATAAAATAAAGCAAATGATTACCCCAACTGATGCTGATCGCCATGATGAGATACCCTATGGAAAAACAAAAAATATGCATTTGTCAATTGAAAAAATATATGTTACTTTAAAGAGTGCATAAAATTTTTTGAAACATATATAAAATTTAAGTTTATAATAATATAAATATGTTTAACATTTTACTTTTAAGTCTGAATACACACAGAGAAAGAGATTGATAAATAGAAGTCAGTAAAATGCACAATAAAAATAATATTTTTAAATATAATAACAAATTTCTACAAATATAAGAGAAAAAACTTGCACATATAATATTAAAAAATGGTAGCACACCCAACCAGGGGCTTAGCAATTCAAAAATCATGGGAGGGGCTCAAAAACTTTCATTTAAAAAATTATTTTCAAGAAAATCAAATTATAATTAAATGTTAATTAATATTCACTAATTATTAGTATTCATTACAAAATATCATTAAATTATGCACTTTTATACGACAAATTTTGATTTTAAATAGATTGTTTTATTTGGCATTAAAAGGAAATTTCATTATATAATGGAGGGGCTTGAGTCCCCCCTTTTTTACGGTCCTGCACACAATTATTAAATTAGGCTGGAATGACAGCTCTTGGTCAGAATTTATGAGCCGTGTAGTTCAATTTTTAAAAGATTTAACTAGATATATTTTAAAATAAAATAAAAATATGATTTTTTAATGATATTATTAGGTTGGCCCTAAATTCAAACAATCTTTTTGCTAAATTGCTGTGATTTTTAGAAGCCAGGTGATACCAATATTCTAAAATATATATATTATCTATAGTTTTTTTTTCTTTAATGTCCCTATGATTTTCATACAAAGATTTGAGAATTGTCTTAATTTATCTTTATTACAATAGGTTAAAATTTTGAACAAATAATGTCAGTAAACATTAGATTTTTTTTTTTTTTTTAAATATTGACATTTTTAAATTACAACCATTAGATCCACAAAAGAATGATCTAAACCAGTCATTTCTTGAATATTTGAAAAAGGTCTAGAAAAATGTAATAATTAGAGGGAAATTTTTTTGCGCTCACTTCATTATTTGAAAATGTATTATTTTCTACTAGAAATTCAGCAACTTTCCATAATAAAATAAAACAGGCTGCCTACAGGCAATTTAAAATTATTCTAATTTTTTGGTTTTATTGGATTTTTTCCATTAACTCTGAGTAAAACACGACCCTATACAGATTAAATAGTCTAATGAACCTTCATTGTTTTTTGTAACAGAATATATAAATATGGGACAGTAAACTTATTTTAAAATAAACAAGCAAGGTTGCTAAAATTGATATTTTATTGTAGAATATCTTTATCTGTATGAAATTTTTAATTCCTATAAATGTGTTTTTTTTTTTTGTGGGCATTGATAATATGTTGCATAATAATAGTTTTAAAATTTTAAATTAAACAAGTCCTTCTGGCTCATTCAGAAGAGTAGGTTGATATCTTTATTTTTTTATGCAAATTTGAAAATTTCAAATGGCTGTCAATCTAAAACAAGATAACTGATAAATTTGATCAATAAACTTAGCTCAAAAGTTGATAAAGGGGGTGTATACACAGAGTTTCAAGTAAATCAGTTCATAAATAGGTGTTTTGTGTAAGTTTAAAATTTTAAGTTGCTGCCATTTTGAAGGGAAAAAAAAAAAAAAAAAGGAATCAAGTTGATTAGTAAATTCGGTTACGACCTTGATATGAACTATATACACATTGAATCAAGTTCCAAGCAAATCTAAAATAATTAAAATGATGTTTGTCTGCTTGTCTGTTCATTCTTACACTCAGCCTGCATTTGCATGTAATGGAGAACTAAAATTGACAAATGGGTGCATAGAATCCCCCCCCCCCCGAAGGGATAATGGGGGAAAAAAAAAGTTTCTAAATGTAATTAGTTTTTTAGATATGAATTAAAATGTCAACCTATGTTAATTAAAAGGTGATTCAATTTGAATTTTTTTATTAAAAAAAAAAAAAAAAAAAAAAAAAAAAAAAATCATGAGAGGGACTCAAAAATTTTTATTTAAAAAAATGACTCAAAAAAATTATTCTCAAGGAAGTGAAGTTATAATTAAATGTTAATTAATATTCATTAATTATTAGTGTTAAATACAAAATATCACTAATTATAAACTTTTATAAGAACTAAATTTTGGTTTTAAATCTGGGTTGGGTTTTTGACGTTAAAAAGTTGAGGTGTCAAAAAGTGTCAAAAACCTTATGTAATGATCTTATTAAAAGTATTTTATTGTAAATCGAGCTATAGATCTGAATAAATCATAATTTATATATTATAAATCGTTTTGTTTTACACTAGTGTAATTTTAATTAAAATACTACATATCATAATTCATATTACTTGTGAAGGAAAAATAGTAAAAAATACTGAAACTATAAGGCGCATTTTTCAAAGTACTATTTATATTTATTATTATTTAATTATTCAAGTTGGTTACAAATAATGTTAGTAATCTAAATACTAAATTCTTTAACGCCATGCTTTTATTATTATTATTCAATCACTGATTTCAAGTTACCTAAATATTTGATTTTGTACATTGACGTGACATAAACAACAATTACAACATTAATGTTATATAATTTGCAATCAGTAGAGTTATAGGTTTTTAATTAAATATCAGGATGTCTCCACAAGGGTGTGATGATGGAAAGACTTAAGGTGACACATCACCTATTGGCCAATGATTAAACACCAAGCTATTCTATTGGAAAATTTGTCATTAAAATTATTCATGATTAGTTGTTTAAAAAAAAAATCGTAATTTAGTCGTTAAAAAAAATAAAAATAAAAATAAATCAGTAAAAATTTGAGTATGAATTGTGTTGAGTGTGAATTTTCACAATCAGAAAATTCATAGGTGAATTCCAGCTAACATGAAACCAGTTTTGGAAGAAAAACATTTTAAACAAATATCCATAAACGCTATTGTATATCATTGGAAAGCTTGTAGTCTCTAGAATTAGAACCTATTATTGCTTTTCTCTTATACTAAGTTTATTTTGTGGGAAAAGTGATGGGAAAATGTATATTGTAATTTTTTTTATATATTTTTAAATTATGTTTGTGCTAAAAATTGATTTTTTTTTTTTTTTTTTTTTTTTAAATTTATAATGCTAGGTTTATCAATTACTGAATGAATTGATTGAACTTAAAATGATTTAAATATAATTTTTGTAATTCTATTACTGTTTGTAAGAAGTTAAGTTATTACATTTCAACTATTAATTTATCATCCAGCACAGGACCCAAAATTTCAACTCAAATTACACTCGCCAAAAAAAGTTTTACTCGCCACAAAATAGGGTTGTATTTTTTTTTTTTAATGCATTTTGGGTTTTTTATTTTTTCTAACTATTTGAAAGGCTTTTACAAATAAGTCTAAAATTATATATACTAAAACCATGTTTCATAATCATCTATAATTAAAAATCATTATAATTAAATGTATTGTATTTGAGATTTGAAAAAGATTAAAATATCTAATAACATAAATGCAAAGAGCCATTAAAGAAAAAAAGAAGAAAAAAAAAATTCTTTGTCAAACAATATCCAGTGAAAATCTTTTTATTATGAAAGATTAAACTTCCTTATTTATCTATTTAACTTTTTATATTAGAAATGTCTTTTTCGTCCATTTTATTTTTGTAATCAGATGGAATGTCAATGTGTACAACTTGTTCATTGTTGTCATTTGAAATAGCCATTTCGGAATAACTTTTTCGATAAAATCGTTGCTTACAAATCAATACAAACACAAATCATTGGTGTTTCAATAAAAAACTGGAAAATATTAACTGTTTTTTAATCATTATTCAACAAAATAAACATAGACAGTATCTTCAAAAGGGCTCGGGCTCATTTTCATGTGACAATATCAGATAAACAAACTTTCGCATATCTCTTCTCTCGGATAGTGGGCGACGGGCAAAGAGGTTCTCTGCTTGTCTATTCTCACTCTGCTTGGAGAAATAACAGTGGGAGAAACGAAACTGCCGAAGAGATCAAAACTTTTATGTAGCAATTTTCATGACAGTCTCTTGTCTCTTGGGCCTACAGGCCATTGCCTGCCACAGAAGTAGGCTTCCAATCATACTTGAAATTAAAACTAAACTGTACAACTTAAAATCTAATGTAACCCTGGCACACGTTTCTGCACACAAGGGTGTCGTCGGAAATGAACTGGCTGATAGTCTGGCAAAAAATGCTACTGAAAATAGCTTTATATACAATATTCCTTGCCCCCCCCCCCTCATTCATCAAACAAAAATTAAAACTTCAACTGATTCAAAATTGGCAATCTCTGTGGGATGTCTCAGAAAAAGGTAGACACACGCACAACTTGATCCCCATACCAAAATCAATGACTGGAAACTTACCCCTCCTATAACAGCCTTCCTGACGGGCCATGGCCCATTCCCAAGCTATCTCCACTGATTTCATCGCTGACGCTCACCCCTGTGTCCTTGTGGCGAGGAGGGAAATGCATTACATTATTACTTTAACTGTGTCCTCACTTCTGCCCACCATATCAGAAATCCTTCCCTCAGACCAGTAAACTAGCTGGACAATATTTTAACTAGACCAAATCTAATTAACAAACTCAATAAGATTTTCTCCCTATTAATGGATATATCAAATGCCACTGATTAATGTTGTTATCAATAACACTGCCTACTGGCTAAGACAGAAATCTAGACCTCCTCAAGAGCAACGTCTACAAGAGTATCATGTACATGCTCTGCTGTAGAAATAGATTCAACTATCAGTAACCTGTTGCCCCTTGTCACGAGGAGCACACGCCCGGCAACAGGTGATTGCACCACAGCACTTATCTTAATATGTTTCAGCTGTTTATTCATGAACTTTATCGACCAGAATTAATTCCAACCAAGAACTTTTCTCTCAATTATTATTTTAACCTCTTTCGCCCTTTGTTGGTCTTGGGCTACAAGCCTGGTGAAACTTTGCATATTTTATTTATTTTTATTTTTTTCAATAAACCTCGGAGTAGTCCTCTTTGTCTTGACATTGAATCGCTCAACATCACTCCAATAGCGAAGAGTGGCGGCTGCTCCCTGTTAAATTTTCCTTTCCCAGTCTGGGGCAGTCTTGAGCAGTGCACAGACTCGGCTCTCCGAGAATCTAAAAAGGAGAGGTTAAATATGAGGTTATAAGATGGCAAGATTTTGCATATTTAAATCTATAAAAAGAATGTTTTCTGTCACCGTATTGTGTAAGAATTCTATCTATAACTAGAGCAAATTTTTACTTGCCACGGTAAAAATTCCACTCGCCAATGGCGAGTTGGCGAGCGGAAATTTCGCATATGTATAAACATGCCTGTCATACAATGTAACATCTTTACAAAAGTTTTTAAATATTTTATTACAGCCAAAAATAACTGAATTTTTATAGCAAGAGTATGATAAATTACATGCATGTCTTGTGATGTTATTTAAAATTTTTTTCAACAAATTTCTAGAATAGATAGACAGATTTTTTTATTTTATGACACTATAGTACAAATGACGTTCCATTTTATGTAACATCCGTTACAGTTAAAAAAGATTTTTTTTTTTTTTTACAGCTTTAATATGCTAGAAATTTTTTTTAAAACCAGTTAAGTTTATGTTTAGTATTCATTTCATCAGGGAAAAATAATTCTATCTATTCTGAAGCATTAGTGTGTGTCTTTAATCTTTTTTAGCATTTATTTTGCGTGTGCATGTAAACAGTGGCGCACCCACAGGGGGGGGGGGGGAGAGGGGCCCTGGCTTCCCCCTTGGACTGACAAATTAAAAAATTATTACGACAAAGTTTGGAATAAAAAATTTATGTCAAAAAGAAAAATGTACTGCTACATGAAATCAAAATTAGGCGTGGGCCAAAAAGTGAAATTTTTTTGTGATTTCCCATGAGAGTGTATGCATGTAGATTATAGTGACCTGATCAAAGTGTCTTTATAACAGAGAAGCATAAAAAATTGCTACAATTCTACAATTATTGATGTATTTTTTCCTTCTTAATAAATAAGGCTAAAAATAAAATATCAATGATAAATTATTTGCTTTCTAAAATTTTTCAAAACTTCAAAATAAAGGCCGTCCCCCAGAGAATGGGGACATCCAGTCACAATAGTGTAGATGCATGACAGAGTTTAGGCAATAATTCTATGGTTATCCATCAACTTATGATGCACTGCTTGCACTAAAGTAGTGCTGCCGTTGACTGAGACGTGCTTTGCCATCCATCGGCAAGGATGTGTAGTGTTGCAAACTGCGCTGTTAGCACAACAGAGATGCTGTGAAGATATGTTTATTAAAAAGCTGGTACAGCATGGAGAAAACATTACTTTACCACCAGTCAATTGCAAAATGCAACCACAAAGGCTTGTGGGAAAAAAAATTTGAAAACAACACTTTATGATCTGCCCTATTGCAGGCACAATTATTCTGACAACCCTTTATCAGACAAAAGAAGTAGGCATGAAAGAGGAGATATCAAGCAAATGGTAATGGGAATGGTACAAGCATCCACCACCTGCTATCCCAAACTCTTTTGAGTCCTTTAGATCCTTGCTTTCAATCCCGAGCAGAGCAAAGCTTAGAGTGCTTTAACAGCAATCCTGCTTAGGCAAGGTTCTCTTGCAGAATTGGGTGCCCTTTGTTACTGGAGACCATGAAGCTAGAAAGCTATTTACTCTAGCTTCATGCTGGAGACCTATAACGAGGAACGCGGAAGTTCCCCAGAGTTTCATTACATTTCATTAGTGTACATTAAGAGACATCAATGAAAAAGATTAATAAGTAATATAAACATGAATGTAACAATTAGCATTCTTGTATTTTATTGACTAAACAGACTTAGCAATCAAAATAATTAATTTTTAAATAAATTATCCCAATATAATCTAAATGAAACAAGTTAGTCGGTTTTTCATATTTATTTTGACTACATCACTATTTTAACCAAGATTGAAATATTTTTTAAATCAATGATAAAAATATTTAAAATTTTTAATCATTTTACCCATTTTAAGAATGAAATTGTCTTGAAGTTAAAAATTAATGCAGAATTTTTCCAAAGCATGGTATTTCACCGGCTTTTCAAGAGTCAGATCACGTTTGTTGGAAAATTGATAAACAAAAACATAACATAGCAGAAGGTTATAAGTTAATGATGCCATTCCTGTATAGCTTAATTTATTATTTCAAAGAATCATTCATTGAAATTCATTCCTTTCATCACTGATGAGCTATAAAATTAGGAGTGACCACGGATCCGTGGGAGTGACTAAATAAAAGGAGAAGTTCAGAATCTGTCAGAAGAATTGCAACTCATCTTTTAAAGATTACCTGTGTGTGATTTTTTTTTCCTGTTTTGATTGATCGCAAACGTGTTAAATTAATGCTGAACTAGCTGTTAAAATCGTTAAGAGTGGAAATAATTTCATATTAAGTAAGTATTTCTAAAATCCAGTGTTTCGTATTTATATTTTGTTGTGAATGAAATTTATGACATTTGATAATTATTTTGGTATTGTGTTTGATTGCCTTAATCTTAGGTCTCTCTCTTCCAATGTCTAAAAGTCTCCTCATCTAATTGCTCTTTTTTTTTTAAATAATTTTTTATAATCGCTTTTGATGAAGTCGTATGATGTCTCTCAGTAATTCATATTGATACGTTTTAATAAATCGTAGATAGTAACTTGGAGAAAATTTACGTTGCACGTGGTTTAGTATTTTATGTTACTTTAGATATTTTGTTCCAACAGAAAAATTATCCTTAGGCACTAATTGTAAAAACATATGTGGGGAAAAAAAAAAAAAAAACTTTTTATTAATTAGCGGCGAAATAATTATGCATGTCGGCATTCAGTCGCTATTATATTGTGTATTTTGGTAATCGAAAGTTTAAAAAAAGCAGACATTTATAATAAATATATATATTGGGTGAAGCGTGGTGGTGTTTTAGTAAAGGAGAATAACGCTTCTCTGACTCCACTAGAATTAATATTTTACTATAATTTCACAGCGCTTAATTGTAATATTTCATTACGTTTTTAAATCGCAAACCAAGTATCAAACATTTTTGTTTTAAAAAGTCCTACTGTACTGTTGCTACACAGTCTTGACAAACTTAAGCCGAAACTGTAAGAACGATACAATTAACCCCTTAACTGCCTCGGGCGTAATGTCAGCGTATATTCATCTTGCCGAAGTGCGATTTTTTGTGTTACGCTCAGGGGCGCGCCAGCATTGTCAGGCGCCTGTGTGCAGTTTCAGTTGGCGCCCTATATTACCTTAAAAATAATAATAATGATAATCAGTTTATAAAATGTTATTATTTAGCAAGTCAATTGAATCTCGAACCTTAATAGTAATAAGTTTATTGAATAGCTAGTAAAAAGAGAAATGTATCAAATAAAATGAAATTTAAAAAGAAACAAATAAAAAGTACATCTTGCAGAAAGAGAAATGCTCCCTTATACAAGGAGTTGTAAAAATACGAGGTACAATTGTGAAGGTAAACAGAGGAAACTAAAATAGGCAGATTTAGTGTTAATGTGGATGCAAAAATGCTGCGTTGAGGCATTACAGTAGATGGATTAATCTAAGAAGCGCATCAAAAATATAAATAAATTATAAAATATTACAAAAAGAAATAAATTAAACCGATACTAGTCACATAAATGATCTATTTTTATCTGAGTAGATAATTTTATAGAAAAAAAATGCAGTTTTAAAAATAGAAAATTTATTTCAGTAAGCACTATTTTAAACCTAAAAACTATTAAAAATTCGAGCTGTGCCGATTAATCGGTTCGGTTAATCGATAATTCTTAGTCCCGATCAATTTTTTTAATCGAGTTAATCGGTCAGATTAATTCGATTAATATTTTCAAACTACAAATTAATGTAAAATTTTTAAATGTTATTTTGCTTGCAAAATACTGCCCCACCAGTAGCCGAGTGGTTCTGCGCTCAAAGGTGGTACACGGAAAATGCTGAGTTCAATCCCTGGTCCGCACGTCGACCTAACTGTTCGGAATTTTCCGTTTTTCTCCGAAACTCAAGTAAATTCGGGCTAGGAACACTCAGAAAGTTGTAAGTGTAAACGTTTCTATTTGTTTGGGTCTAATTTTTAAGTAAATATTTAAACACACACACACACACCAAAAAAAAAAAAAAACAATCTTAGTGAACTGAATCTTCCTTCACTTCATTACACCTTTTGCGAGTATAACGCACATCATACTGATCCAAAATATCTGTCTCTATCCATATTGTTACCAAGATGTCGATTTTCTTGTATGAAAAAAGTAATTGTAAAGAAACAGGTAGTTTCTTGCCGAAAGATACTCTTTATTCAAATACTGTTCTCGAAAAAACCAGTAAATTATCATACTCAAATTCATACCTCAAAAAGGTCGTAAAACAACGTTAAAAACACCACACAGTAGAATTTCACTCATTTAAGAATAAATATAAATCATTTAAATGGAAACGAACGTTCAGAATAGATGTCCGAATGCAAATGATCTTTGGGAGTGTCTCTTCTGTTTAAGTAATTTCTGTCGTGATTTAAGGAACTTTCGAGATTATTCTGCGCCAGAAGCCAGTTGATGAACCCAGAAAATTCCAGAATTCGGCTGTTATTGAAGACAGAGCTTCTAAACTTTGGAAACACTAAATTATTACTTTTCACCAAGTTTGGTCGCCATGTCGCCAAATTCATCACTAAGTTGCCAGGTCTGTATCCAAGGCTGACAGTCACCTCCTAGCCCACTCCCATTCAAATTGAATGAACTGCTCTTTATTTGCACTTTAATTGTAAATCTGCTTTTATTGCAACCAGGGTGTAAAAAAAATCAAGATTTTTTTTTTTAAAAATCGGATTTTTTTGATTTAAATCAGATTTTTTAAAAATAAAATCATACACACACATAAACATTTAAAGAGAATCATATTTTTTAAATATAATTAATCTCAATATATAGAGCTGGTAAATACCTAGTTGTTCATAGCACAAAGCTGTAAATAAAATATTTCTTTGTTTAGTATGCAGATAATGAAATGAATTTCTAATTTTCAGCAAGTTTCTTCAATTAATTAAAAATAACTATTGATATTAATAAAAATAAAATGTAATTACACCAATAACTCTCCTAAAGTAGTGCTGTTTACATTTTAATTATGTGGTATTTGCAATGTAATTATTAAACATAAACGCATAACACTTACCTTCAGAAAGTTGTGGATCATCTACATCTTTATCTTCATTTATAGTTTGAGTTGCACAAATGGAAAAATGATTTTTTAACCTTGCATTTCTTTTCCACACTTTTTGCAAACAGCTCTGCTTCCTTTCTTTCTTACCTACTTCAAATTTATCATGGAAATAAAACCAAATTGGATCTTTTTTTCTTCCAGCAGACATTTTTTTAGTAGTTTAAACTACAGGCTTTTCTCAAGTAATATTTTCTATGTCAAAAGTCTAATACTTCAGCTCAACAGATGCAAAAACCATGTGCTATAGCAATAATTGTAATTGAACATGTAAGCTCTAGGACAATAAACTAGAAAAAACAGTTTTTCAGATAAAGAATGTTAATCTCTTCTATTACCTCCTAATCTTAAAGGATACAGGTGCAGGGTAAGGAACAATGAAAGGGTCATAACAAGAAGAGAGAATTTGAAGAGAAGAGATAAGAATGGTCAAGTGAGTGTTCTTAGGACAACAATAAAGAAGAAAGGAGACTTGAGAAAAAGGCAGCACTAACTAGATTTAAATTTTGAAAAGAAATTCTAGAAATTTTTAAAAAAGATTTAAATCGATGATTTTTTTAAAATCAGTTGATTTAAATCAATGATTTTTTTAAAAAAAATCAATTGATTTAAATCATGATTAAAATCAGTGATTTAAATCAATTGATTTAAATCGTTGACACCCTGATTGCAACAGTACTTTTAATTTAGGAAAGTGGTTTAACTCTTTGCAATACTACAATGAACAAATTTTTTGATTAGTCATACTATTGCAGTATGTTTGCACATATAAATGAGTTTAACATTTTTCACTAGTACAGATAAAGGGAATTTATTATTAAATAAAATTAGAACTCATAATAATAATAATAATCCCGTAGTGAGTTCTATTTTTCTCAATTTTGTTGTTTAAAACTCTCAAAATTCTCTTAACATCAAATTAATTAATATAAGACTATCGAAATAACGACACGATTTGACTTGGTTAATTATGGAAGTTTTTTTTTTTAAGGAATAAATATTACTTGGTAAATATGGATAAAAAATATACTTAATAGGGAAAGAAAACATCTAATGAAAGGAATTTAGCCCATTTTCATTATCTAAACTTTTTATGTAATTTGTATATAAATTTATATGTGTTTTTCCATATAGTAGTAAGATACAAAAATCTGTTTTAAACTATTTTGCCGCGGCCTTTGTATGCTGCACAGATATGAATAATAGATAAATTTATAAGTAGATAAAATAAGAATATATAATAAAAATTATTAAGTTTTAAAGTAGATTATATGAACATCTAAACAGATATTATTATTTAGTGAAATGTAATTCATTTGATTAAATTTTTGTGAATTCTGGAATAATATCCATTTGATCCAAAGTATCTTATGCTATCGATGTAATTGCAAAATTTAAAATTCTGTCTGATACCGTTGTAGAGCGTAAGTATTTTTTGATCATTTTAAATTTAGAAAAAGATTGTTCCACTGATGTTATTGGTAATTATGATAGAATAATATCGAAAATAATTAATCCACGCATAAAATTTATTTTTGCTGAGATAATTTGGAGTAAGATGACGTTTAGAAACGTGTTTGAGATCAAGGAAGAAAAGGGGGATTTTGTAAAATCAATAGGTGTTAGATACATAGAAACAATTTGCGCACCAAAACCTGTGATTGCAGTTCCCATAGATCTTACACGACAAATTTAGCGCTAAAAGGGGGGAGTTGTCTTAAATTCACCCCCTCTTTACGCCCCCCCCAAATCGAAAATTACAAAAAAAAAAAAAAAAAAAAAAAATGGGTTTTTGGAAATATCCTAAAGAATACGCATACTTGTTTTCAACATATCTGTACCATTTTTAGTAGACATTTTTCGATAAAACCCGGAATTTGCAAAAATTTCTCCCCCCCCCCCGAAAAAAATCGGTTTCCCCCTTAAAAATCAAAAATTCCAATTTTTTTTTTTTTTTTTCTTTGTACTTTAGTCTAGTCTCCCCACATGCAATTTCCCCACCGTGAAGTATCTTAGAGCCGAGTTATGCTTATAAGCGTGTTTTTTGCTTCTTTTCTCCTTTGGAAAGGGTAAAAGAGAATTTCGTAAAATCCCGTCAGTATAGGCATCGAATGCATCTAAATAATGCACGCACCAAAATTCGTGACCGGAGCTCCCATAAATTTTCCAGTACCAATTTAGCGCTAAAAGAGTGGTCTCGAATTTGCTCTCTCGTAACCCCCCCCCCCCCCCATCCCCCCCCCCCCTAACCAAAGATCGAAATTCACAAACACCAAAAATGGGTTTATGGAAATATCCTAAAAGAGATGCATGGCTGTTTTCAACATTTTTGGTAAATTTCCGCTCAAAAATTCTTTCTCCCTTCTTAAAAATCAAAAATTCCAATATCGTAGACAATGATTATTATATTTATTTATTTATTTGTACTCAAATCTAGACTCATATGCAATTTCTTCACTGTGAAGTAATTTGAAACCTAGTTATGCATATAAACGTGTTTTTGTCTCCTGATGGGGGGGGGGGGGATCTATAAAAGTTGATAGATATAATTTTAAGTTGGGTAATTCCTGCCAAGTGTTGTTGTATTCTGTCCAGCTGTTTTCACGTGATACCCAGGCAAAAATGTTTGAGAAAATTTTCTGAAATCAGATTTGGCGTTCACGATGTGTGAAACGTGAAGATATTGCCAATTTTTCGAATTTGAGACGTTTATAGACAAAAATCTGATTTTATTAATATAGATGTTACATCGATAATGCAAAAGGTAAAAAGCTACTCTTATAAAATCTCCAATTCCATAAAATTTTCCCTTTTGCAATCCAGTTATGTTGTCATTTTACTAATCTAAGTGGCCTTTTTTCGACAGAAGAGGGGGGGGGAGGGGATAGAGAGAGAAATTAAGGCGCCCTTTTAAATTTTAATAGAACAGGGTTCCCACGGGCCTTGAAAGTCCTTAAGAAGTACTTGAATTTCATTTTCTTTTTCAAGGGCCCTTGAAAGTACTTGAATTTCGTGTAAAGTCCTTGAAAATCCTTGAATTTTCCACTCTAGCAAACGCTCGATACTATCTCCATCTCCACATGCACACGCCATTGTCTAATATAATATTATTTGTCGTAAAATTCTCATTATCTTGCTTTTGCATATTGTTTCAGCTTATTTGTCTTTTTCGCCAATCTCTTACCTGTTTGGTAGACTAGTCATTAATTTTGAGCAGAAAGTGACCAGACCAGAACTCAAACCTAAGAACTTTGGAATAATCATAATGATCCCAATTCCAAATCCTAAACTAATCATTTTTTGACTTTTATAAAAGTTAATTTGGTCAATCCATCAAAAATGTATTGTGAAAACAGGCAAAGTTATTATTCTAATTATAAAAAAAATAGTAATAATGAAAGTAGTCACTAAAGTTTTGTGCATATGCCTAGCGTTCTGGGATTTACTAAAGTTTTGCGTATATGCCTAGCGGTCTGCGATAGTCCCCCCCCCCCTTCCTTCCCCCCCCCCCCAATAGTCCTTAAAAATTTTCAAATGGGCCTTAAAAAGTACTTGAAAAGTCCTTGAATTTTTTTCCTTTTTAAGAGTGGGAACCCTGTAGAATGCTTTGATATGTTAAAAAAGTCAAAGAAAATTTTGCTGAAGGTAGGCACATCTTTACAAAGTTATTCCACTTTTAATGTACCCTTTCACAAAAAACACCTAAACTATTGAGGACCACTAGTTTTGCCAGTATATATTTCAAGGCGTCTCATTTAGCCACACTAGTCGCATGGCTTCAGACCGGCATTATAAAATCAGATTTAATAAAGCAATACATATATATTTTTCTTTTATTTACTTTTTTTTTTTCAAATAATTTATTCTCGGTTGGCGCCTGTGTGCGCCGCACACTTCACACACCGGGTCGGCGCGCCCCTGGTTACGCTGCTACTCTCGCGGCTTTGTAATGCAATCAAATGACCATGACAATGTTTTTAAAGGATTTACTTATTTCAGATTTGATGTTGAGTTGGAGGGATTGGAAAGAGAATTTTCTGGAACAGTGAACACATAACTACACACTTCTGTGTGAAAAATGGTGGCATTGGGAAGCGAATATCGTAATTTTTCGTGAAACAGGTTTAGTTAGTTATATTGCTGGCTAATAAGATTTTGGGTGAATTCTCCCCTCATTATATTTGTGTCTAATGTTTGATTAAAAATTATTTTACATATGGATAATATGCATGTTATCCTAGTGGCAAAAGTACGGCAACATAATCGCAGACACAGAAAAAAATGCTTGCAGACAGTTTTTCTCTGCACTAATAAAAAAATTTGTTAGCAACTTTCGGACACTCTTTGTC
The DNA here is from genome assembly GCA_963930645.1 of Salticus scenicus. Classification (NCBI taxonomy): domain Eukaryota; kingdom Metazoa; phylum Arthropoda; class Arachnida; order Araneae; family Salticidae; genus Salticus; species Salticus scenicus. Next base: position 168,166,012 of record OZ005654.1, on the reverse strand, counting down.
AATACCAATTTAAAAAAATTGTCCGCAACTTTCAGACAGTCTTTGTCTGCAATTTACGAACATTTTTCGCACACGAAAATGCGCTACCGATGTATGACGTCTTAGACGCTCTCTGGTAGGAACACACAAAATAGTGCTTAACAATGGCGAACTAGGAAGTCTAGATCTCCCTTGATAGGCAGCGTTATACGTGTATTCTTTTCTCCTGTTACTCCTGTTCTTTCTGCCATTGGGCTAAAGGGCAAAATTAACGGTTGCCACCGGCCACATGGCGACTAAATAAAAAAAGATGGCGATTAAAAATTATGCATCGATCGCCACTAAAGTCGCCACTTTTTGTGATCATTAAAAGATTCTAAAAATCGAGCGACGATAGGCAATCGAAGCCTTATGATTTCCAATCTTTTTCCATCCATGGCATAAATGTCAATGTTCATTTTAAACTTGTTTTATTATATTCTACAACCTATAAAGAAGTAGAATTGTTTAATATATCTCACTCATATAATTTTTTGGACCCCCCCCCCTTCCCTCCCCCTAACGATCTGCGATCACACAGCTTATAGAAAGCTTAATAATTTCTAATTCTCCATTTGCTGCAAAAATATAAATATCTATTTTAAACTTACTTTACTAGATTCTAAAATCTGTAAAGAAGTAGAATTGTTTAATATCTCTTACTCATAATTCTTGTAATCCCCCCCCCCCTCCCCTCAACGATTGGCAGTTACATGCTCCACTGAAACCTTGTGATTTACAATCTCTCTCCATCCATAACACAAATGTAAATATTCATTTTAAACATTCTTGATTAGATTCTAGAACCTATGAAGAAGTATATAAATGTATCCCCTCCCTCCTCCCCCCCCCCCCCCACACACACATGTGCGCTCCATTTACCCTAACAGTTAATGATCAAATGTCCTGCAAAGCACAATCTTTTTCCATTATTACCTCCACAGTATTTAATGTACATTTAACCCATTTAAGATACTTGACAAATGTGTGTATCAAAATTTTATTTGGCTTAAATGTGTATTTTTCAAAAAAATTTGTATTTGCTTTCTTTTGAGTAGAAATCTCCCTATTTTTAAAGCTACTAATTTGGCAGCTAAGTAAATTATTTTTAATGAAGCAGCTAAGTTTCCATATTTATACTTTTTAAGAGGAAAAATTTTAACTCTATTGAAATAAAATCATTTAAAAAAGTGTGTCTTTAGAAATAAGAAAAAATAATAAAACTGCTAACTGTATTTACACATGACCATGTGAAAGGTTGTGATGATGATGAATCAGCTGATTCATTTACTAGAAAATATCAATGTAAACTGTGAATGATAACAGCTTATTTCACTTAAATAAATTGAAAAAAAAAAAGTACTACTGAATTATCTGAAAGATAAAAACTTTTGCTGTTATTATTACAGCCCTAAGCAGATTTTAATTTAGGATTTTTAAAAAGAGCGTAGTTACAAATTACGATTTCAGTGTCCCTGTGTTAATTTTATTATTATATGTATTTATTATTTTCATATTTTTCTTGTGGTAATTATACCGCAAAATGGTGACAATGCTTTTTGCAGTCTGAAAGAAATAGTCTTATGTGAAAAGTGGCCACTAACTTAAAAAAGTGGCTACTAATGAAACTGACAGTACTGGCCACTAATGAATTTTCCCAGTTTTGCCCTTTACATTGGGCATGTTATTCTTATTTTAGTTTTCCGGAATTAGAATCTGACAGCATCTATGATGCATTTTAATTTAGAACTTCCATAGAACAATTCTGTAATCATTTAGATTTTGTAATATTTAGCAAATACTTGTAATTTTGGTATTGCTATAAATTTTGTTACAAAGATGATTTTTCTTACATACAATGCAAATTGATGTTCAGTTTTATATTTGTACACAATACATTGTGCTTATTTTCGTTAAAAAAAAAAAAAGAAAAAAGTATATCACAGGTAGACTTACTCTCTCGAGGCTAGGAATGAAATTCTCAGTGGGAGCCCTCTTATTTTAGCCCTTCCTATATTGAGTTCTCCTTGTGTTCTTTGCCAATAAGGAGAGGTTACGACATGGAAAATTCAACTTGGGACGAAATTGCGCAGGATTGTATGTAGTATACTATGAAGGTAATTCTACATATTAAAGCAGTAGGAACCACTAGCCACAGAATTTCGAGAAAAAAGTGTTTAAATTTTCCGTAATCTTTAACTATAAATTATTTTGCAAGTGAGCCAGTGTCCCAGTAGCATGAGCATAATGCATGTGGCTGGCACCCAGACAACCTGGGTTCGAGGAACTTGAAAAATATATTTGTTTTTTTAAAACAATTTAAAAAAAGTAAAATATATTAAAACTTTAAAAACATTAAAACCCGTTTAAAAGATTACCTCGCTAGCGCTTTCGGATGCATCACGCAGCCTTCTTCTGGCGTTTTCGCTCCCGTGAACTATCGTACACTCGGCCATGTATTCTTCTCTCTTCCTCTCTCTCCAAAATACTGTGCCATCTCGTGTCGATTTCTGATTGGTCGGTGTTGCATGAACCCTCATTAGCTAAAATTTCGACTGTTTCCCGTTTTGTAGCATAGAAATAATTATTGTAGTTTGCTAGTTTTTTGTAATTTTTAAAATCTATTTCTATTTTTTCTGTTTGGTTTATTTTAGTTAAAGCTGTGGTTGTATGGTTATATTTTATATCATTTTGGTGTTCTTTGATAAAACATAACCATATATAAAATATAACCATACAACCACAGCTTTAACTAAAATAAACCAAACAGAAAAAATAGAAATAGATTTTAAAAATTACAAAAAACTAGCAAACTACAATAATTATTTCTATGCTACAAAACGGGAAACAGTCGAAATTTTAGCTAATGAGGATTCATGCAACACCGACCAATCTGAAATCGACACGAGATGGCACAGTATTTTGGAGAGAGAGGAAGAGAGAAGAATACATGGCCGAGTGTACGATAGTTCACGGGAGCGAAAACGCCAGAAGAAGGCTGCGTGATGCAGCCGAAAGCGCTAGCGAGGTAATCTTTTAAACGGGTTTTAATGTTTTTAAAGTATATTTGTTTTGTTTTAACTATAAAATAAGATTAACTAAAGAAACTATTTTTTATAATTTATCTAAATGTTATATTTTAGGTATATTTAAAACAATTCAAAATTTTTGATTTTTAAATTACAAAAAATAAAAGAATATTACAGAAAAATGATGATTTTAATTGCATATTATTTACTATACAAATTAAATAATTTACAATATTTTATTTTATAATTACTTCTTCAATCAAATGCAGCTTCTTCAAAAATTATAATATAGGTTTACGATGCTATTATATTATTACAAGCAAAGAAATGTTATCTTTAAATGCATATTTTAAATGGTAATCAATATACTTTCTTCTTCAACAACAAGTTTTTTTTATTTATTTATTTATTTTTATTTTTTTTTTTAATCCTGTGCACGAAATAAAACTCCAGCTGCTTTCTATTAATAATAAGCTGAAAGCGTATACGTAATTTATACACATTGAAACCAAATCAGGAATCTCAAACCAAGATTTAAGTACACCTGCAAACTGTTCTACACTTTGTTTTACAGCTTGCTTATTTTTTTTAATTATTTAAATTTTTTGTCTGTTTTTCGTTATATTTGTTATTTAGGGTTTTGTAAAACTAAAATTTATTTTTTAAGTCATAGAAATTTATTGTATTTTTAAGTTATAAATATTCAAAATAGAAAGTTATTTGTTTTATATTCAGAAAAATTAAATAATCTTTTATTAAAATTTTCAAATTTTGAATTATAAAATAAAGTAAAGATACATAATAGGAAAAAAAAAAAAAATCCTGCAAGTCGCCTCGAACCCAGGTCGTCTGGGTGGCAGCCACACGCTTTACGCTTACACTACTGGGGTGCTGGCTCGCTTGCGAAATAACTTGTATTTAAAGATTACGGAAACTTTAAATGCTTTTTTCTCAAAATTCTGTGGCTAGTGGGTTTTAATATGTTTTTACCTCCATAGTATACTACAATCTTACCCAATTCTGTCCCAATCTGAATTTTCCATGTCATGACCTCTCCTTGTAAAATTTATTACTATAAATATAAAAAGTCATTGAAGTAAGTTTTAAGATTGATTCAGAAGCCAAGTCCAACAAGAAAGTCTGGGGCACAGGCATCGTTTGCCCTACCTTAGGATTTACATAAGTATAATTTTTTTTTTGGGGGGGGGGATAATCAGGAGTCTGTCCAGAGGCAAACCCGGGTCCGTTAAAGGACCCTTGACAAAATTATTTATTCTAAAACAGGACCCGTCGCAAAACATTTTTATCCTAAAAAAGACCCTTCACAAAATTCTCCTCCTTAGAACAGACCTTCGATAAACCTCTTTCATTTTCAAAACTAATCTTCAATAGAACGAACAGACTGCCTGAATAATCGGACGTGTTCGTTGTATTTCTCCCGAAAAGCTGATATTTAATTTGTAATTCATAAAGGTCTTCTATGCATATCTGTGAGTTTAGTTCTATAAAACTGAATTGTCATTGTCTAAAATGTAATCTTAATTGTCATTTTATTTTGCAAAATTACATTTTTCACAATTTCACAAAAAGAGGACCTTAGCCGAAAAGTTTGAAAGAACTTTGTTTTCGCGCTGAATTTAGATTCACAAAATCATGTAGAATATTTCACAGTTTCACAAAAACAGGACCCTGTCTGAAAAGTCTGGACAGACCCCTGATAATTGTCACTCTGTGGTCACATTTTGTGCATTAAAGCCCCTTAGGCAGGAATTTATGACTTTAAGTGGAATTGCAGTGAAGAAAATAATGGCACGACAGCTTCACCAGATATATATTCTTAAAGATTGTTTTTTCATAGACCTTCCTTGTGATCAGAGGCCCTATTGTTAACTATTTCTTTGCTGGCCATCGGTTTCCTGTAAACAGTGGTTCAACAATAGAAGCAAAACCCCTTACCAATATAAAATTAATACAATCCGCAGTTACGTTAATCGCGCAATATTAATATGCAATAATAAAAAAGATTTAAATAAAGAACTTAAATTTATTAAAAAATTAACAGTTGAAGCCAGATATCCTAAATTTCTTGTTGAAAAATTATATAAAAAAAGAATAAAACAGTTAAATCAAATTCCAAACCATCAAAAAACGCAATAAAAGTTTACATTTTCAATTCCATATAACCAAGGAATTTCAAATAAAGTAAAAAATATCATTAATAAATTTAATCTCACCATCCCAATAAAGCCCGACCGAAATATTTTCCAGATTTTAAGAAACGACAAAGATATTATTTCCCCGAAACCACCAGAGTTAAGATCCCTATAGAATACCCCAATAAAAATACAGGAAGTTACACAGGAGTTACAAAAAAAAAAAAAAAAAAAAAACACGCCTCAAAGAACATGAAAATTATATTAAATTTGCCCATTATACTACCGCTCTTGCTCGAACCATTTGCGAAAATAAAATAGATATTATATTTAATGACATTGAAAAATTGGACAATTACAATAACCATACCTATGAGTTTTACAGAGAGAGTATCGAGATAATTAGTGATAATGTCGCCATTAATGATCACGAGTCCGCCAAAATAGATCAGCGGTGGCGCTACCTGTTAGAAGAACAAGGTGAAGCTATAAATAGCCAAGGCCCACACGAATAGTTTGCAATTGAAAAAGAGGGAGGATCCTCCCACGAAAAGCTTCTTCCAGAAGATGATGAAGTCTGAGTAAGACCTTTTAATTTATTTTGTAATTATGTTGTGCTTCATTTTAAATTTAAATAAGATATGAGAACATTTGTAACACAAGAATTCTGAAAATTCGCACTTTTTACCCACTTTTGTAGCCCTGTATGTAAAAAACTGAAAGAGATAGGAACTTATTAATTGGTATACACTCATTTCTTAGTAAGACAAATGAGCCCAATTTCATAAATATCTGAGGGGGGTCAGCTTTTTAGCTGTGTTGATTTGACATGGAATGACTCCAAAAATGTAGCAAATCAATTAGAACACTTAATTACTTGAAATTTTGAAATTTGTTGTATTCTTTTAATATTCTTTACTAAAACATAAATTTAATTAATTTAGAGAAATAATGGGTTAAAGTTTACTCTATGTTTATTTTTTATATTGTATATACCTATAATTTATTTTTTCCTTCAGGTCATGGCTAAGTCAAAGAATCATACAAACCACAATCAGAGTAAGTTTTTAATCTACAGTATTTAACTTTTTAAATTTTAAAAGATTATTTTAATATTTATTCATTATCATTGTATTTTAATATTTATTCATTATCATTGTTCCTATGGCAGAATTTAGGTGACACCGCGATATTGTTGCAGAAAAGATATTGTCGCTCACAAAAAATTTTGCTCATAAAAATTAGATATTCCTAGATTTCAATAGAAAACAGAAATATTTGTTTTATATTTAGAATTCTTTTACAACATATTAGAAATACTGATATCTTTATAATTAAATATATACATATTATGAGTAAATCAGAAAATATGTTTATAATTAATATCTTGTAGAAAAAAGTTTGCATGAACGAAGCTTGTCGCAGAAGATCATTGTTATTCACATTCAGTTTCTCCCAGCATCTTTCAAATATGTTTATATCAATATCTGGCAATTTTTCTTTTCTTTTTTGAATCTTAATATTTCCCAGAGAACATTACATCTTGAAAGAAAAAAATAAAGAAGAGTCAGTGTTCAGTGTCTATCCGTCCACTGAAAATAAAAGAAGGCTATGATTGAATTGTGCATAAGTAAAAATTCTAAGAAAGTGGCATAATATGTAACATTTTAAATCAGGGTATGAATGATTTTAATCAAATGATTAAAAAAAATCTTTGATTTTAATCAAAAAAGTAATTTTTGTGATTTGTAAGGTATTTGTGATGGTAAGGTATTTGTATTTGTGATTTCAAATAAAAACTGAAAAGTAAGGAGATTATATATATATCTCTGATAAATAAGATCTGAGATACATATACTCTCTCTATATATATATCTCGGATTCCACGCATTTTTTATTGTATATATTATTCTACTTATCAATCTTTCTACTGTAATAGGATATATACACTAGTAAACTATTATTGATTCACTATAGAATCCTATTTTTATTTTACTAGTTTAGTTTATTTCAAACTTAATAGTTTGAACAACTTCCATAATAATTCCAACCATGATAAGCAGCCGTGGTCTTTAAATATTTTAATATTGTACATTGTAGATAAAATGAAATTTTCTTTTCTGATTTTCAGTTTCAATTTGAAATTTTATAATTGATTGTTTGTTAATTAAGAAATTAATTTACTTTGAAATTATTATTGACAATGTTCAACTATGGAAAATAGTCAGGAATAAAAAAACAAAATGGATACTAGCATAAATGGTCAGGTGGGGTAAAATAGGTCAAAAACAGCCTATTTTATGTTTGCACAAAATATGCAAATGAATATTCCTTATGACATTTAAAAAAAAATATCTCTGGAAAAAAAAAAAAAAAAAAAAAAAAATTGTACTGAAAAATAACTTTTAAAATATGCTGTTTGTGACCTATTTTACCCCATAAGGTGGGGTAAAATAAGTCGTACAGGGGGTAAAATAGGTCGTGCTTTAAAGCTGTTTTAAATTATTATACAAAATTTACTTCATGCAAGTAAAATTACAAATACACATTCCTTTTTCTGATAAAAACTTGATTTTGTGTTCTTTCAAAAAAAAAAAAAAAAAAAAATGTTTCTATGGTCCATCATTAGTTCGGGAAGAACATTTAGAATTTACGATGCATCTACATCAGAAATATCTTTCTCTGGAAAATTCAATAGGAACTTCAATTTCCACTTTTTTTTATCCCTTCAAAATATTCATTATTGTGTAAAAGATTGATGCCATGAAATATTTTCTTTGATCTTCTCCCAGGGAATTCTACTTTAACACATTTTCCAACTTTTATGAATTGTTTAGTATTAATGCTATCCAAATTTTCTTTTTGAGAAAGACTTGGTTTTCGTTTCTTTTAAAGTTGATATTTCTGTAATTTTAGCATCTCTGTTGATTTTTTCGTCATACCATCAATTTAAAAATAAGTTGGTTGTTAAAATTACTCCTGTTTTCTGTTGTGTATGGGTTCTTTTTCTGTGTGCATTTTCCAAAGCTTCTTTAGAAGGCAATGTTTGATTGGGTGATAAAGTTTATAATAGCAGATTTTATGTACTTAAAAAGAGACTGTATAAATAGTATCATAACTGTTGAAGTCGCACTAGAATTAATTTGTCAAATTGGTGATTGATGATCTAGATTCATCTCCTTTTGCATTTTAAGTTGATGCTAAACTGCTGAGTTTCACTCAGAAAGTTTCAGGAGAATGTTGTGTCCTGCTTGCCTTTTGTATGAAAAATTGGCACCCATCTTAAATAAGATGGAATGAAACAACTTTTTGAATTACACCTACAAACTGAAGGTTTTGATTCAGCTTCAATATGTATTTTTTTTTTTTTTTTTTTTTTTTTTTTTTTCTCTTAACATTAAATTACTTTATATCTATGTGTTTGAAGTAACTCTAGAACAATATTATAGTTTAATTTTAAACTAATAATTAAAAGAATACATATGGAATTATTTAAAACACAAAAAATGTAATTAGTTACTTTATGTTTGCTAAGCCTAACATGATTCAACACCTGACCTATTTTACCCCACATGTGTTTTTTTACTCCAAAATATTAATATATTTTTTTTTCTCACAAAAATTTGGGAAATTCATCTTAAGAATGTGCTTTTAAGAATATCATAAGAAAATACTGTAAAATTTGTTTTTGAATTAGTTAAAAACCAAAGTTTTTCTTAGCAACACATTCAAGTTTCTGATACGAAACACACAAATAATTACTGGCTGTAACTAAAAAGTATCAGTTACAGTTAATTTTGCATGTAAAATAAAGACTAATATAAATAATATATAAAATCAGCAAAATTGGAATTCAAAAACTGTTTGGATGTTTTTTTAAAGAGTTTTTTTTTAAACTGACCTATTTTACCCCACCTGACCCTAGTTAACACTAATCAGGGGGTCGATCCAGGCAAAAATTGGGACCCTTGCTTTTGCTGCCCCGTCACAAAACGCAAATCTCTAAAATGAGCCCTTTCATAAGATTTCTTTTTATAAAAATGATAATTTTGTAAAAAAAATTTCCATGTTTACCGTGTTATGTTTAATGTGTCTAAATTTGGTTCAATAAAATGCCATTAACTTGATATTAAATATTAGATAGAGTAACTTAACTGCTAAAGTGAAAGGTTTTAATGTGATAATTCTTTTTATTGTAAAAAGAAATAGATTTTCACAAAAATAAAAATTTCATAAAAATGGACCCCAAAAATAAAAACCTGGATCAATCCCTGCAAATGTAACTAATAATATGACCACTCTATTCTCACTCTTCCTGTTAAACAACCAATTAGCCATCTTAAAAAAAAATGAGAAGCATTAGTTGTATAAAATAAAAACTTTCTAAAATGGGATTATGTTTTTCAGTGGTGCCATCTGTAGGCATTTATCAAAAACAGAAGAGGAAATTTATTATCCAAATTAAGAGAGTTATACACACACATGTATAAATACAGTCGGTAATAAACTAAAAACAGGATTCGACAAGGATTTATTTAACAAAGCTGTATTAAGTGTACTTTTTTTATATAGGAATTTTTGCTAGTGTTTGGAGACTTTGTATATACACTGATAGAAAAAAAAAATCCCAACACCAGGAAGGAGCTGTGCTAGATAAACGAAATTTGGTAGGCGTGTTTATACATCTGAAAGATGACGTCGATTCAAATTTCGAGCTACGTGCATAAGTGTGGTGCTAGTAGCGACACTATGAACATGCAAATGAGGTTTGCTTTAAACAAGCGCTGTAAGGTTTGTGATCGTTATTTACAGTTGAGATTTGACGTAGTGGGTTAATGTTAGTCAAGGATGCCTCTAAGAAGACGAAGAAGCCATTATCAACAACTCACTGAGTTTGAACGAGGTCGTGTAGTACGGCTACAAGAAGGTGGGTTTTCTTTCCACGATATTGCAGAAAGACTTGGCAGGAATGTATCCATTGTTCATGAGTGTTGCCAGCAGTGGTCAAGGGAAGGTACTGCCTCAAGAAGACCGGGCTCTGGGCGGCCACGTGGCACTACTGAGAGGGAAGACCGCCGTGTTCGACGTATGGCTGTGGCTAATCGCACTGCGTCTGCAGCTGAAATTCGAGCTGCAGTTGGCATCACAGTGACACAACAAACTGTTACAAATCGGTTACTTCAAGGACAGCTCTGAGCCAGACACCCTGTAGCGTGTATTCCACTGACTCCAAACCACTGCCGTTTGCGACGTGAGTGGTGTCAAGCTAGAGCTCATTAGAGGACAGAGTGGAGATCTGTTGTGTTTTCTGTTGAAAGCCGGTTCTGCCGTGGTCGCAGTGATAGCCGTGTGTTGGTTAGAAGGAGGCCAGGTGAACGCCTGCTAGTGACCTGTCTGCAGCCTAGACACACAGGGCCTACTCCTGGACCTGGAGTTATGGTTTGGGGAGCAATTTCGTATGACAGCAGGAGCACTCTCGTGGTTATCCCACGCACCCTGACTGCAAATTTGTACGTCAGTCTAGTGATACAACCTGTTGTGCTGCCATTCATGAACAGCATTCAAGGGGGTGTTTTCCAACAGTATAACGCTCGCCCTCATACCGCTGTTGTAACCCAACATGCTCTACAGAGTGTCGACATGTTGCCTTGGCTTGCTAGATCACCAGATCTTTCTCCAATCGAGCACGTATGGGACATCATTGGACGACAACTCCAGCGTCATCCACAACCAGCATTAACCGTCCCTGCATTGACCGCCCAAGTGCAACAGGCATGGAATTCCATCCCACAAACTGATATCAGACACCTGTATGACACAATGCATGCACGTTTGCATGCTTGCATTCAAAATTCTGGCGGTTACACCGGTTACTAATGTACCAACATTTCACATTTGAAATGGCTCTACCTGTGATCTTGAAACTTTAATCAATTAAATATGTTACCTAGACAAATGTATTGCTGAAATTTCATTACTGTACAATAATTTTTTCTTCGTGTTGCAATTTTTTTTTTTCCATCAGTGTATATCGCCAACTTCATTATCTATTAAATTTGCCCTACTATCAAATATTGATTTTTATTGAATTATAGTTTTCTTTTTCTCTTCTTTTGCTCAAAGCAACGATTAAGCTTACAGTTTCAATAAGGTATAATTTTCTTTTTTTTTTTTTTCCCCTTTTACATTATAGATAGAAAAGATCACAGAAATGGTATTAAGAGACCTTCCCGTTTCCTAAAAGAATCTATGAAAGGGGTAAGATAATGTATTCTTTTATTATTCTCTATTCTCCTCTTGGTATAACTTTTATATTGGTCCAAAACCTTGGAACATTTTTTTAGGCAATTGCAATATGGTTTGGCAACTTGGTATAGTAGCCAGGGATGAAACTTTTCTGATGATACCCCTTAATTCAGGTTTTTGGAAATTGTGCTGATTCTAAACTTTTTAAATTATTTTGTTGCTATAAAAATTCCACATTTTGATTGTCATAAGTCTTCCCTATACACATGCAAGTAGCAGTTTTCAAGGTTTTTGCATGTTAGGTTGTTTCACCCCTGAGTGACCCACACCCCACATATTTTTGAAACACAATCGCCATATTGCTCTCACATGTTTGCACATGACGTTGTGCTGTGCAGAGTAACACTTTGGCTGAACATAATGCAATGTGCATATAGTTTATAGACAATATACAGGGCTACCTAAAATTAAGCTGAACATTCTTTTCTATTGAACTTAATTTATGAAAATGCTTTGCTATATTTTATTATGTTCACGAACACTGCCTATCAATTTTCCTTAATTTTCACCAAAAGTTAAAATATGAAGTTTTAAATATAAAGTTCTGTCTTTAGATTTAGAATATTCATCAGTATTTGTCAGAAGATAAATGCCCACCCCCTACACACACATATACATACATGCACACCCGCATAATATAATACATGAACGGCGTTTGGAAAAATTGTTCATGGACGGCAATCGCAAAAAATTTGCTGAGCTTACGGAAAATTTTAAGCAAACAGCGATCGTTGAAATATCGTATGTCTACTATTCATTTTTGGTTTCTATTTGTGCAATACATTTTTAGTGAACACTGATAAGAGCAGTGGTTCTGTTTTCTTCCTGCTCATTCCGAAGTCTGGGCTTTCGTGGCTCTTTAGGATAGGAGAGGGAGGAAAAAGAAGCGATCAGCTTTCTCTTCTTTAATCACAGGAGTTTTTTAATCGGCACTTGGTATTTGTTACACATCACGCCGTGCTTGGAGGCAAGGGGAGCCTTTTGAATGCAAAAGCCAGAGTGAGGAGAGGATGAATCATTAGCGGAGATCATCATACTAGAGGTCAAGACTTACAATTTTTGTAAGTGGCCAGTGGCCACTGAACATGATTAACTCAGTGGCCACTCGCGAGTCGACGTTATACCTGATATTCACACACATCATTAAAAAAAAAATATATATATATATATATATATATATATATATACACATATAAAGGCATAAAACACAAATGATATGGTCGGGAAATTAAGAAATAGTGGCCTTTATTGTATTATTTTAATAATAAAAATAATAATAAAAAAATATGTACTTCCACAGATTTAAAAAAAAAAAAAAAAAAATCCTTAAATATTGTTTGAATATAAATATTTTTTTAAAAAAACTTTCATACTTCTCGAGCTTAAAATTTTTAATATCTGAAATGAACAGTAGCGCAGCCAGAAAATTTCGGTAGGGGGGGTCCAAAACGAAAAACTATAAAGCATGCAGGGCCATTTGAAACCTATTTTATGTATATGCCCTGACTAACTCTAAGGCATGTGGGCCCCTCTTCTTTAAGGGGCCCACTCAGAATCGTATGCAGGTATTCTACAACGTAAAGACCTTTTATGCCACTGCAAGCGTGGCCCCTAGAAAAAGCTTGCCCCGGGGCTCCAGGTAGTCTAAATCGGGCCCTATATGTGAGTTTTTTTTTAAAGCTGTCATCATTTAAATTTTTTAAATTACAATTATTTTGTATAGAAATCATTGATCGTGTTTTCGTCCGATTTTATTTAATGAGGCCCACTATTATAAAAATCTGGTACGAAGTTTATACAGAAATTGGATATATTTGACAGCTCTTTGTAGTTTTAGTCTATGGGGCTGATACAGGCAACAATTTTTTCACTTCATTTGCAAATTTTTTTCTGGTTCAATAAATCGGTCCCCTTTTTTTAGGTTGTCATGGCCTACTACATCTGAGAAACCTACCATACCTAACATAATTATAATAATTAAATTAAATAATAAGGGGGAAAATACTTTTCGAGTTATTTTAAGATTTTTGCATATCACATTTTTTTCTTATTAAAAAGGGATGACCCTAACAGCACGATTCAAAGTCATATCCTCAAATTTCGAAATAAAATTAACATATTCAAATGCAAAACGGGGGTAAAATCTCTGAAAATGGACTAAAAATATCTTTACAAATCGTTTCATGTTTTATTTTTACTTTCTCCCATATTTAATAGAAGAAAATATTAGATTTGTGAAAAATTCTGGCATCGTGTTTTCGATGGATTTACACGTTTTGCGAAGTCTAGAACACGATTTGAGCACTTTTAGAAAATGTCTGTCTGTATGTGTGACAAAATTTTGTGGCAAATGTATTTCAGGAGTTACAGCACAGAATTTCAGAAAATTTTATATATAGATACACTTTGACATAAATTAGTGCCTATCAAATTTTGGGGGAAATTGTCCAACAGGTGGCGTTGTCATCCCACTTTTCTAAAGCTTTAACATGATGGTATCGGGCAAAATTGCGTATAAATACGAAAAGAGAATTATTTTTTAATAATCATTATGAAATTTAAAAAAATAATAATTGTAATTAATGATAGTTAACTGGGGAAAAAATTGTATATGTAGGAGCAATGCTTTCGCCCCTGGAGGGAAGTCCCCCCCGAGTGAGGGGGACGAATTTTAATTTTGTGTATCTTTCAAAGAAGCTCGTCCATACAATACCTTTAAAGCAAATGGTTGAACCATCGACTTGCGATAATTTAAAATAAAGTTATCGATTTTTTTAATTAAAAAAAAAAAAAAAAAAAAAAAAACTTTTTTTTTTTTTTTTTTTTTTTTAAAGATGTCATATAGAGAATAAAATTGACTTTCTTTGGATATTTAATGTTATACTATTATTTATTATATATTTAGGGAGTAAATCGTCTGCAATCATCGTCGAAGCTAATTTTAATAAATTACTTTTGCTGGTGAATTTGTATAAAAAAATATATAGAAAGTCATGCGGTGGCCGCAACATGCTAGTTTTTTTTTTTGTTTTTTTTGTTCCATACGGCAGTTGCATAAATAAAATATGAAAAATTTACATTGTGCACATAATTGTGTATATAATTAGGAAAAGTTTAACAAGAAACCAACAAAATTTTGTATTGCTTATGGCCATCATAAAACTTTCTTCCATATCATTCTAATGTATCTAGTTGTGTTTCTAAAGACTTGAACTGTTGTTGAAAGACTTAATAACTACCCCCAGTTTCTGCCTTGTTCTTCTATTTTTTTAAATTTAATTTTCTTTTTTTCAGCTTTCAGTTAATTTTTTGCGAGATTTTGTTTTATTTGAATGTTTTGACATTTTTCCCGCAAACTTGGTCGACAGAAAATGCCGGTTTCGAATCAGGGCTTTCTCAAATATCTAAAAGCCCTCGTTCGAACCCAGGTCACGCTCTTCGGTTTCGCGTTTCGGAGTCTTCAGTGGCTTTCTCCAAAACTCGCGTGAACACGGGCTAGAATCCTTTGAAACGACCAAATGGAGGGTACTCCAACACCATATATCCCTCTTTATTTAGCGAGTTCCTTTGTTATTATTATTATTATTATTATCTTCTTCCTTCCTTTTTATTGAATGATGTGCAAGATCCCCCAGTAACGCATGATCAATTGCATATAATTTCACAAAATGTCTCATTTAGTTACATTGTTATAATTTGGAGCAAATAAGATTATGAAATAATAGGTTTTCTACCATATTTTTTGAAAGATCTACCACAGAATCTATCACGTAGAATTTGCCGAATTTTATATCAGTGATACTTACGTTATAATAATAATAATAATAATAACAACAATGATATCAACTGTTGGTCTAACTTTTGTGTATATAGCTTAACAAAAATTGTTGCAAAGCTACAAATTTTTGAAAACTATATCTCAGAATCTATAAGATGTAATTAAACAAAAATAACTGTGCCAGTAGTTTTATAAAAATAGCTGTTTTTTTTTTTTTTTTTTTTTTCTGGCGAAGGATGTGCCAGAAAGTACTTTATTCATTATGTTTGAAAGTTATAAATGAAAAATTTGTAATGACCCCCTTCATATCATAATAGTTTAATATTCAATTCAAATCCCAAACTGAAAAACTGTAAACTACAGTCGGCAGCAATAGTATCCGAGCACTAACAATAATCCCTGTTTAAAAAAAATACACTTAATACTGCTTTGTTAAATAAATTCTTGTCGATTCATGTTCTTAGTCAGTCTAAGAACATGATTCGACAAGGATTTATTTAATAAAACAGTATTAAGTGTACTTTTTGATATCGGAATTATTGGCTTGAGCTCGGATACTTTTGCTGCCGACTGTACATGTCATTTTTCTCAAGGATATTTTTAAAATCCCATGCAACAATACAGTAAGTTTAAGTTTTCCTCACAATCGAAAGGACAAAAAAAAGTAATTAAATCACATTAAAGATATTTACTTTCATCAACAAATTTTGGTTCAAATCAAAAGTTTATCCAAAACAGTAAGAGTTTCTTTTAAAATTAAGGGTTTTACTACCTATACCCCTTTCAGGATTTTGATTAAATTAAAATTGTACATAAATCTTAAATAGGAAAATTCGTTAAACATTATTTTAATAATAATAATAATAATAATAAAAACCTTTTAGATTATGAAGCATATATTTCTTTCTTTTCTTTTCTTTTTTTTTTTTTTTTTTTAAGATCCAACCAAGAAACATTTAATCTAGACTCAGTTTTAAACTTCTAAATTTGTACATGGGTTGAACTTATTGAAGATGAAAAATGCATAATACGAGTATAATTCCTTACAATTATATATTTGAAAAAATATTAAATAAATAAGTGCATAAATAAACTATTTTTTAAGAAATATCAAATAAAAACAGAACTTTAAATCTTATATTTGTAAATAAATTTAACTTTTTTTAATTAATGATTAATTTATTAAAATTCGAGATTAATTTTGTTTGAGATTTTCCACTTTCTGTTGATTTAGATCTATATATTTAACAAATTTATTTACAACATTTAAAACTAGACTTATCGTCCTTTTGAATGAGCCCAGGTCGCGCTCCTTTGTCTAGCCGTACAGTGTTTGTCGTTGTCTTCTCCGAAACTCACGTGGATACGGACTAGAATCATTCAGAAAGACCGGAGGGCATTCCACTCAGACCTAGATCCCTATAGAAGATAATCGGACTTAACCCTACTCCAATACGATTTTTTTGAACATTTATAATTTGAATTTATAATTAAATCATTTAAAACATGAACAGAAAAGTGCTTACCTTTTTCGTCTAAAAAATAAATCAAAATCTGTAACTGGCTGAGAAACTTTTAAATTTATCATTGATTCTGAACTTCTCGGAGAAGTCTTCTCCCAAACTGACCCTCGTCTATAATCCCTTTTTCTTAGAAATTCTAGATGTGATGTATGTAAACAAAGAAAAATTTCAGGAATACTTACCAATGGTGACCTGTGTGGGGTGTCGTCTGGTCTGAAGAATGAATAATAGCGCACAACACATGTTGCCGCAAAGCCGACATAACGCAAGAGATCAAAAACAGGGATTTCAACTCCAATTTTAAGGGATCATTTTCCCATGTTTCCAGTTTCAAAATAATTTGTCACCTTCCGTGAAAAGGTAATTTAGTGCTTTGACGATAGAATCAGATGTTTTCTGAAAACTGTTACACCCGAGCTTGCCGAAAAACATTCTTTCAAAAAAGGATAATGTAATTCGCCCCTTGGATACTTTCTGAAGAAATTTAAGTGAAAATCAAGAATATATGTATTGTGAAAAAATTTTGCTAGTACACTCATATATAGGGTTAGAGTGGATTTATGAGATATATACTATGTTAATTTAATATGTTTAAAGAGAAGAGAGAATGCAATAAGACAATAAGGCTTTTATAAAAGAAAAAACCTGGAGTGACTCCACTCGATTTTCCGAACTTTAAGTAATTAATGGCTGTATAAATAAATTAAAGGAAGAAAAGTCGTTAAATAAACAAAAATGAAAATTATAATACGATGCTTGAGTATACTGTTTAGCTTTACACTATTTCTCTTCAAATAATTTGAGCCCATAGATCATAATGATAAAAAATTTTATTGTGTCCCTGTAAAAATCAATAAGGGTTTAACTCACCACAATCTATACAGTTCGTGCGACTGTGACCTATAATATGTGTACTAATTTTCAGCTCAATCGAATAAGGCGTTTAGGCACCATGACACTTTAAATAATTTGAGCTCATAAGCCATATAATGATAAAGAATTTTTCGTTGTGGTGTCCCTGTAAAAAAACTACAAGTGCTAGATTCTACAAAATTCCTACCCGTCGTGTGACAGTGATCTATAATATGTATATAAATTTTCAATTCAGTCCAATAAGGCATTTAAACACTATCGTACTTAAGTAATTTCTACCCATAGGCTATAATTAGAATTTTTCTTTGTCTCCGTAAAAAAAAAGGGCTAAATTTACCAAATTCATTTGGGTTCGTGCTACGGTGACCTATAACATACGTATCAACTTTCAGCTCATTTGAACTTAGTCCCTATCGTGTTCACTCACATATATCGACTCACATTACAAAGCCTTTATCGCACATAAAAAAAAATCGAGCCCATAGGCCATAATGATAAAGAATTTTTCTTTGTGTCATTTTAGTAAAGCTGTACGTGCTAGATTCACCAAAATCTACACTGTTTGTGCGATAGAGACCCATAACTTGTGTTTAAATTTTCACCTCTACTGAATAAGGCATATAGATGCTATAAGTTCTATATTTTATTTCACTAAAGATTTTTTCTGAATTTTATTATAATTATTTAAATTTATGCCTCCACCCCCTTATTTTTTTACTAACTGCGGAACTCTGAACGGTTTACCGTGTTTTGGGGGACGCCCTGCTTCCTTTCCGCCGTCCGGACGTCTCGTCAACGCATGCAATAGCTTTCTCTGTTGCACTTAGGATTTTTCAAAGAGTTAAAAATTTTATTTTATTTTAATTTTATTTATTTTTTTAACTCCTGGTGCTTCACTCTGAAAAATCTCTGCTCACGCGTGAAATAAAGCACTCACGTTGAAGTTGACTTTAAAAAAAGTTGGGCCCATAGGACATAATGATAAGAAATTTTTCTTGTGTCTCTGTAAGAAAAAAAAACTAAGGACTAAATTCATCAAAATCAATAGGGTTCTTGCTAAAGTGATTTATAACATACGTACACACTTTCAGCTTATTGAAACAAAGCTTTTAGATGCTATCGTGTTCACTCGCAGGCACACACATACATACTTATATACATACATCACCGTAAATATAGCAAAAATGAACTTAGGGAACCTCAAATCGTGTAGAAAATTCAAACTTCAAATTGTTGCAGTCGGATTATTTGCATAATTACAATACTTTCCTTACATACATATGTTTGGAAAGTAAAAATGTGTCGATTTTTCTACAAATTTCTGGTCGAATTCTTATAGGTAATGCCAGGGCCTGCTTGACTTCATGTAAGGCCTGAGGCACACATGCTTTCTTAGACCCACGCCAGTACTTGCCGATGTGAAAATAGTTGAAAAAGTGACCAAAATTTTTGTACACAGAACAAATAGTGATCAAATAATCACAAAAGAAATTAGTTTTAGGGCCCCCTGCTATTCAGGGCCCCGGGCCCCACATGTCACTGCGATAATCAGGCCCTGCATAATGCATAAATTTCCGAATAAAAAATCTTAGCTCATAGGGGGGGTCCGGACCCGCTGGACTATTTATATAGGTTATTATTAAAAGTACTTATTTGTACCTATAATGAGTTAAATGTATAAAGTTCTTATACATATAAGGCAAATTTAACACCCAAAATGAGAAGTTTCTATAAAAACAAAATAACTAGCATGAAAATCAGAGGTTGCTAAATTTTGAACTCTGCATTATCTAACCATCAAGGAGTATCACAGGTTAATATATTTATTTTGTGTGTGTGTGGGGAGGGGGAAATAGTATGTTGTGGTCACCACAAGACTTTCTTCTATATTTTCCTATACAAATTCACTAAGGGCAAATAATTTATTAAAACTATTATTTATTAAAGTTATCTAACATGATGAATGCAAATGATTTTCATCTTAGAGAAAGCTAACACTAAATATCCAGAGAAAGTTTTATTGTCTATAAATAGCATCTTAAAAATATGCTTTTATAATGAGTATCTCACATATTACATTTTGTTACATTTCTTCTATTAAATATAGAAGAAAGTAAAAAGGAAACTGTAAGAATCGAAATACTCTATTATTTTGCTGCTAAGATTAAAATCACATTGTTTTCAAAGCTAAATTTCCAAATAATTATCAAGATTATAAATATAATTATTTTCAAATTCATATTAATTTACTGTCCACGTGTATTATGTTTTACTTAAAGAAAAAATAAAATCCTGTATTCCTGTGTTTTCATGGATTATGTGAAAATTTATAAGTAACTTTGGAATTTTAGAATTTCATAAATATTAATATAAATAAACATAAACATACAAAATATGTCTATGCATACTTTGTATATATTTCTTAGGTTATAAAACCAGCTAATTTACCTAAATTTTTATAAATTATCTACAAATTCTTTTAAGATTTCTTAATTTATAAACACTATATTATTTAGATATTCACTTGTATATGGCAAGTATTACTAATCTTACTTCTAACCAGATTCTAGCTCATTTATAAATTTTGAAAATACAGGTTTTTGACAGTAGAGGTTTCTGACAGGTTTTTGACGGTTTAAACCATGTTTAAACCATTGTCATGTCAAAAACCACTTTTTGACGTCAGAAACCCAACCCTGCTTTAATTGTATTAATTTCTGAAATTGGTGAATTTCTGCTTATAAAATTTTATTCAATTTATAAAATGTGGGTTACTTAAGAACTTCAAAACAGTAAACATACGTCATACGTTCATTAATTGTTTTATCATTCTAATTAAAATTTTGTGGAATTTACTTCCTTTTCAAGAAGATAGTCCGAACTTTCGCAAGCTCTGTGTGTTATATAATCCTTGTGAATATTAAAAGAATTGTTGACAATACTGCATTATCATCTAAATTGAAATTTTTGTGTTGTGCATTTTTAATTTTCTAAACTTTTTTTAGGTTGATCCAAAGTTTTTGAAAAATTTGCGATTTGCCAAGAAGCATAACAAGAAACTAAAGAGGAAGACTGCTGAAGTTATGAAGAAAATGCCCAAATAAATGATCTTTGTTAATCCATTTTTGTTTATTAAAGTACATTCATGGACAACTGATTTTGCTTCTTTTCTTTCATTTATTTATTTATTTTTTAGTGTTTTTCTAAAATGTGTTGGTAAATATTTTGCTAAAAGCAAAAACCAGATCATTTCGCAAAATTATGAAATGACTGAAAATATTGGGAATTGTTATTTATTTAGTATTACATGGATTTAATTTCTGTTTATAATGGTTGAATTTAAATGCAAAAATATTTTTAAGCAGGGTTCAAAATTAGCAGTCATTAGTCAATTATTTTGCACCTAAAAAGTTCGGTTTGACAACCATAATTTACACCTCCAGTCATCATGTTTTATGTCTAACTTTTCATAAAAAAAAAAAATCAGTTTGATGAATTAATTTTCGAAAAAGCTAAAATGCAAAAGAAACTTTTTTGCCAGACTAAACCCTGTTTACAATTGGGTGTATAATATCGAAAAAGATTTAAAATTATTCAATATTACAATACCTAAAATTCCATAAAAACAAATAGCAGGGGTGCAGTAAACGTTCAGACCTCTGATCACATTCTAAATTTCTCTGAAAATAAAACACCGATTATCAGTTTCATTCTTTCTCCCCCCCCCCCCCCTCCCAATGTTTGACTTTTTTTAAGGTGGGGGGGGGGGGTAATCTTTCTTCAGTCCAAATATTCAGGGAGATATAAGTTGCTATATTACAAACTTAAATCAAAATTTATAATTCTTATATAATAGTAATCATAAATAAATAAATGCTGCTTTGTTTTATTGTGCTAAAAAAATGGGAAAAATTGAATTTTTACAGATAAAAGTAGGGTTTCTCAATAGCTATAATATCTTAGGAAATATAAAGTGTTGAATATTTAAAAATACATTCAATCCATATTATTTTTACTTTCTCTTACCCATAAGGTAGAGAAAGTATTGTTTTTGGGTCAAATTTTCGAACGCTAGATTTTGTTATATTTATACGTTTTGAGGTCCCTGAATACGAAAATTATGTTTTTAGCAAATTGTCTGTATGTGTGTCTCTGTTATCAGCATATCTCAAAAACTAATTATGGCAGAAAGTTCAAACTTGGTATTCTAAATGTGTATCATATAGGGATGCTACAGTAAGCTTTTCGTTAAGATCAAGCAAATGGTTCATGTATAGGGACAATCAAGAGAATTCAAATACATTACGTCTATGGGGGAAATTGCAGGAAAGTAGAGTTTAACGTCTATAGACTGCACTAAACTAAATGAAACTAATATATATTTTTTGTAATAGAGATAGTTAACTGGGAAAATTTTTTTTTGTGTATGTAGGAGCCTCTCTTACCCCCTGGGGGGGGGGAGTCCCCCCTCGATGGGAGTAAATTTTCATGATGGGTATCTTTCAAAAGAGCTCGCCAATACCTTTAAAATGAATGGTTGAATCACCGATCTGCGATAATTTAAAACAAAGTTATAGATTTTTTTTTTTTTTACTTTTAATGAAAAAGTACTGAAAAAAAAAATACTTTTTTTTTTAATGAAAATAAAATGGACTTTTTTTTATATTTGGTGTTATACTACTTCTTTAATATGGAAATCGTCTGCCTTATCATAAAAGATAATTTTTTTAAATAATAATTTTAATAAATTATTTTTTGAAAAGAGAATTATTTTTAATAACTGAATTAAATTTTATATAAATGTAGGTGCATTAATGAAACGGGGGGTTGAGGGGGGGGGGGCTCCCTCACACAGAACTAATTATCATATAAAACTCTTCAGAAGCCTAATATGAATTGTTTAACATAGGTTTACATAACAGCAATCGTTATCTTTCCTATTATATTAATCTGCAACCTGTATTTATAGTATTAAATTTCAGGGTAAGAGAAAGTCGTGTGAGTGACACACCAAATTATTTCTTAATAGAAACATGCAAAAAGCTTTTACTATTAAAAAATGAGCCTTTCTGTTTCATAACTGCCAGTAATAAAATGAATTTTCATAAGTTTTTTTGAAAGATGTGCTTAAGTTAACCCGACTGATTGGAAACTTAAAACTAACCCACAGGGGAAAAAAAAAAAAAAAAAAAAAAAAAAAAATTAGTCAACCTAATCCAAACCTGACCCTTAAGAAAAATAAATCAGTTAACCTGAACCGAACCTAATGCGCAAGAGAAAAAAAATCTGGAGTGACTCCACTCGACTTTCCGAACATTGAGTAATTAAGTTTTGTAGATAAAGAAAGAGGAGTTGTTAAACAAACAAAAGAAAGAAAACCATAATAGTGTTTGAATATTTTTCTCCATATATTGCACGGTGTTTTATTTAATGCTACTGAACTTTGAGCCCATAGATCATAATGATACAGAATTTTCCGTTGTGTCCCTGTAAAAACCTATAAATGCTAGATTCACCAAAATGCTTATAGTTAGTGCAACAGGGATTTATAATATTCATATAAATTTTCAGCTCAATTGAATAAGGCATTTAGATGCTATCGCACTTTTAAAAATTTGGTCCCATAGGCCATAATGATAAAGAATTTTTCTTTGTGTCCCTGTGCTAAATTTACCAAAATCTATACAGATGGTGCAACTGTCACTTATAACATGTGTACAAATTTTTTGCAGGAAATCATTGTATAGCATATTTATAAACTTTTGAGGGACTACCCCTGAAATCAGGGTTTTTAAAAAGTTTGCTATCCCTGAATTTTGTGTAATTTTTTTTTTTTTTTTTTTTTTAAATAAAGATTTCTCATTTGGAATGTTTTATTTGCTTTGTAATGTATTAAGAATCCTCCAAATATCAATTATGATAAGTATAAATAAGTAGGTACTTTTAATAATAGCCCTAAGTTTTTTATTTACAATATACAGAGTTTTTAACAAAAATTATTCCCACTTTCAGATAAGTTGGAAAACACTTTTAAAACAATATACTGCAATCGGAATACAAATATCTTATGAAATATGAACATTTTTATGAAAAACGTTTTCACTGTGCATGTGCTTTCAACTCTTGGAAAATATCTAAAATCTAGCTCATTCTTTTTCGTATAATTTGCTTAATTTTTTACTCTATTAAATGCACTTTTGACAAAAGTTGCCCAATATATCTAGCTTTAAACCTATGCAATAAAAATTTTTTTTTATCTTTCACACATGCGCAGTGAAACGTTTTTCATAAAAATGTTCATATTTCATGAGATATTTGTATTCCAATTGCAGTATGTTGTTTAAAAGTGTTTTTCCAACTTATCTGAAAATGGGAATAATTTTCGTTAAAAACTCTGTATATTATAAATAAAAAACATGTTTTTTTTTTTTTTTCCAGTTTAAAATAAATGCTTATATCTCCGTTATTTAACCCGGGGGAATGCGCGCATATTTTCTTACGTGGGGACGCGCGTTGGGTCTCTCAGACCCGGCTAGCCTTTTCCGTTAAATAATACTACTGAGAATGGCTTTTATCTCATCAAATGCATTTTCTAAGAAAGAACAGACTAAGCATACAGAAAAAATGAATAATTAAAAATATACTTACAATTTATTAACATTCTTTACATATGTAGTGCGTTCACTACAGATATTTTATCACACTTAGCACAACAAATTGCAGATTTTCTGTCTTTTTTACTCGGACAAATATGGTATCTTTTCCTCTGGCCACATGTTCTATATCGCTTCATTTTACTCTAAAAATATCGCCGCCTCACTAAAAAAAATTGGGTTGAGATCGGAAAAAACGAACATGCGCGTCGGGCCTGAAAGACCCGAAAACCCAATATATCTACAAAACGGAAATTCAGGAATGTGTAAATTCCAACCCTCAGAAAGTGGATGAAAGTGGAATATACAGTTAGCGGGGACCTGGACCAGTTCCGAGAAAAAGGGGTTTTTGGAACGAACGGGCCTGTAAGACCCAGCGCGCCTGCTCCCGGGTTAATATGCTATTGTCGCACAAATTAAACTGGGTCTGTATTAACATATCCTAAAGTTACAGCTCATTTCGTTCACTTTACGATACAGGGTGATCTCAAACATTGATTTTTCTCAATTTGTTACCTGCCCTCTAAATGTTTTATTAAACCAATCTTCACTGAATAACGAGGAAGACACAATTCTTTAAATACCCAATGTTTGAAAACATTTCATCGAGAGATAAGATTATGAATTGAAAAATCTGATCATTTGCTAAACTTTTGAACAGGAGTTATCTAAAACTTCTGTTTATATGCAGAACTCTCACAAAAGTTCAGTTGATCATCATACTACAAAATGACTTCATGAGTATATCTGATTGCATGAACGTAATACAGTACGAAGCCGAAAATCCGAGACCGTGGCGATTCCAGATTTTTGGTCATGTCTAAAAAATATAATATTTTGGTTTAAGTACTTTGGATAATATGCAAATTCAAGTAAAATATGATATAACATGATTTTTAAATATATTCTGTTATATTTGTTATGAACTTTAACAATAAATAATTAAAATTAAACTTGAAATATTTGCATACGAAAATTATTACAAGTTACAATAAAAGAAAATAAATAAGAAAAACATGCCATTTTTAAAACGATTCCATTTTTTTTTTTTTTTTTGGTACTTCAGGTTTTTAATTTGAGTACAATTGCAATAGAATATAGAATTTAGTTCTCAATTAGATAAATGTTTAAGAATTGTTACTATTATTATAATCTTCTTCTCACTCCTCTTTCAGACATTGCAAATTCCAGTTCTGAAGATTACTAAGAATTAAAATACTTTTTCGGTTCTTTATTTAGATATATTTATACTTTAAAAAAAAATCACAGTTGATGATTAATGCCACCGAAATTGTTCGGATTTTCGGCTTCGTACTGTAATCCCTAATAGATATATACCACAGTTTAAAACATTTCTAAATCTACACAACTGTGCAAAAATGGATCAATGTTAAGCATAAACATGATAGAGATAACCACTAATCAACATGGACACTTTTAGTTAGGGAAACTGTCCTACTGTTTGTTAAAGACCAACCCCAGTTTCATTACCTAATAAAAACCAAACAGTTTCTATTGGGTACAAAGTGAGAAAAGTTTGCATCATTTTCATTTGGAAAGAATGTAATAAATTACTTTAAGCAGATGATCTGATTTCATTGTTTGTTATTGCAAATTCCATAAATCTTGATTTTATAGTGTGTCCTCTTTATTGAGGAAACTTTCTTCACTAACAAAAGGTTTTTTTTAACACACATAATTCTCACCAACTAAACAAGTTCATAGTGAACTCGTATTACTTCTGAAATGATGACCACTCTCTGATAGTTTCATGCTTGAATGGAAGTTGTAGATAAACAGTATCCTCTTCAACATTATGTATTAGCCCATATATATTCCTGCTTGAAAGTTTTAATTTTCTATTACCTTCTTTCTCACCATACTTGAGCAATCAATTCTGAATCATCCTCTTGTATATATTCATCAGTAATCTCAAGTTTTTTTGTTTGTTTTTTAGAACATGGCCTATAAACAGGGGGTGAAACTTTTCAGGGTTTTTGAAATTTTTGCTATCTCTGAATTTCATGTTAAATTATTTTGTTAATAAAATATTTTGAATGTTTAATTTGCCTTATAATGTATTAAGAACTCTGGCAATATCACTTATTATAAGTAGCCATATGATATATCATTAATAAGTCTCCCGTATCTACAATCAACTAACAATTTTTAGGGTTTTTGCATATAATGTGATTTCACCCCTGTATATTTCTATTTCAAAATCCTATATTTTTACTTTCTTCTATATGTATATATAGAGAAAGTATTGGATTCGTAAAAATTTTCGAACTCCAGTTTTTGATGGATTTACACGTTTTGGGATGTCCTGAACATGATTTGACTAATTTTAGAAAATGTCTGTGTGTGTGTGTGTGTATCACGAATTTTGTGGACTCTGTATCTCACGAAGCAGTGAACGAAATTTAACCAAACTTGGTATTTAGTTGGATCCTGACATAAACTGGTGCTGATTAGATTTGTGGAATAATTGCTCAACAGGTGGCGCTGTGATCACATTTTTTCAAAATTTTTAACATGGCAGTATAGGACGAAATTTCGTATAAATGTACATTATGACAGTTATTTTAATCGTGTGATTGTAAAATTAATATGAATTATTGATAATAGTATCAGTTAACTAGGAAAACAATTTTGTGCATGTGGGAGCATCGCTTCCCCCCCTGGGGGATGAAGTACCCCCCATCCCAGGGGAAATCTATTTTCAACATGGGTAGGTAATTTCGAAAGATCTCGTCAATACCTTTAAAACTAACACTTTATCTCTGATAATTTAAAACAAAGTTATCAATTTTTTTTATCTTTTAATGAAAAAAAATCATTTCTTCTGATTTGCAAAAAATTGAAATCTTTCGGCATTTAGTGATAATATGAATAAATAAGTCAATAAAAATCGTCTGCATTTATAATAAAAAATAATTTGATAATTTAATAAATAATTTGTATTGAATAAATTTTGTGAAAAAATCTTACTAAAAATTTTTGATTTCTGGTTTTTGATAAATGTACATAATATATATATATATATATATATATATATATATATATAAAGAAAAAAAAAAAAAAAAAATTACGAACCCTACTTTCTTCTAAAGATTGGTATATTACTTTAATGTAAAATAATTTCAAACTGAGAAAATAATACAGCAATAATTAAGCATAATTTTAGATTAATACTAATATGAAATGATTAGGCTCCTATAAACATCCATAGAAGAACAGAAGTTTTAATTACTTGCTAAAATTAAAATAGTTATGAGAAAACTAAATTTTAAGACACAAAAAGAAGCATCTCATTTAAAAATTTATGTTTAATCACTTGCAGCTAATTGCTTAATTTTTTTTTTTCTTTTCTTTTTGGTATGTGTGTGGTTTCAAAGAGGGGAGAAGGCAATCGTAGAATGCTCAATTGAAACTGATAACTAAACAAAGTAAATGAGACTGAAAACACTTGAAAAAGATGTTCTTATTATTTCTCTTCTCCCCTTTCTTTCATCTTTGGCTAAAGTGGAAAAAAAAAAAAAAAAAAAATTCTGATAGCCTCTTGTCATTAAAGTGTTTGTTCATTTATGTAGATTGGGTAATTATTGTAGCATTCTAATTAGATTAAAAAAAAAGAAGTAGAAGATTTGATATTTTCTCTAGCTTGAATTAATAGGGAATTTGCACTCATGGGGGATTTGAACAAAATCCTATTTTTCTGGTAGATTTACGCTCATAAATTTCAAAAATTTTGTTAAAAAGGCACAAAAAGTTCTCAATAATTTTTAAATTGACCAAAAATCACGTGACTTCAAAACGCTGCCTCAATCGCTGTGACGTCACAGTTTACGGAGCTTCAATGTTTACATTGTCAGAGTAGTTAGCAAGGAGCGATTCGTTTAAACTGTTGTGTTTATCAATCGTCTGTGTGATTTCTAAGCATTTCTTTTTCATCTCATAATAATTTTAAATCATTATCGTCAATTTCTGTTATCATTATTATTTTCAATTGTTTATTTATCATTAAAATGTCGCTTTTACCCGGTTTCACGAAAGCACAGTCGGATAATCTCCCGAAAGTTGACAGCATATCAATGTTTGCATTTTTGGGAAAAAATCCGGATTTCATGGGAGCTGAAATTCGAGGAATCAAAGCGAAGAGGTATGTAAAATATTTTTTCTTGATAAGTTTATTAAAATATATAACTCAAATGCATAGTTGTAGTTTTGATTTCTATTATAAATAGCGATACAAAGTGTATTTGTTCTGTTCTCAAAGTGTATTTGTTCTGTTCAGATTAATTTGTAAGTTTCGATCATTGTTTTACATAATTAATTTTAAATAAACAGCCAAAGTTTGTTAATAAATAAATATTCAATCATATATTACCTGAAAACAACCCTCAATACTGAAGTATATTCTGAAGCATGTGCTTCAATTTTCTATTTGGTTTTCTTACTTTCTTTTCGAATTCTAGATTATTTTCTTGACAGTACACTTTTATTTCCACATTTAAAAATAAAGTAGAAGCGATACTAAAATCAGAAATTTCTTTTGTTATACTTAACAGTACTTTTTTAAGCATTTCTTTTCTTTTTTTTTTGAAATGTTTGAGGCATTTAAATTGAGATGTATGGTTGTTATTAGATAATAACCTTTTCCCCTTTTCATTTTTATGAATATTTTTGCTCAATTCAATTTTCAAACATTTACATTTCAATATTTTATAGAGAAGGCTCATGTAGAGTGTTTTGAAACTGCATGCATAAAATAAGAGAATAAATAGAGAACAGCTATAGGAAATATAGAACCTCTAGGTTGTAAACCACTTATTTGGTTAAAAATACACATTATGTATTTGAAGTAAATTATATTTTTTCTTAATTTAATTTAACAATCATAAAGTATTGAAACTAATTGCCACAAAATGAAGCAATTCTTACAAAAGCCTGTCATGATATCACTAAATTTCATGCAAACAGAAGTGTTTTAATACTTTAAGAGCTTGACTATAGTGTTTGTATCGCTGTGTGTCCATGATCTATATTACTAGATAAATCAATAATTCAGTTTGTAATATATATATATAATATAATTATTATTTTATCTTTTTTATTCTTTTGTTATTATGCTTTATCGTAGTAATCTTTCCATAAAAGTTTTAATGTGATATGGATTGCTAGGCCTAGTTTTAGTAAAGACTGCGAGTGCATTAAGAATTTTTAAATGAGTCGTATAGAGAGAGAGCGAGAGAGAAATTTTCTTTGATTTAATAAAACAAAGTTGTGCATGGTAGTGATTTCTGTGGTACCGATTTTCATGAATAAAGAAGCAACTGCAAGCAATGCTTTCTTTCTTTTTAATGCATATGTGCATAGTTGTAATTACTGCTCATACAATTTCACGCACAGGTACCAGGTGTTGTTTTTTTAACTGTAATGTATGCACATGATAAGATTTCTACACTCTGGTAATTTAGTTAGTTATATTAAGATGTTATGAAAACCTCTGTGTTGTGAAGTCGCAAAAATAAGTTTAAGTCATTATCAAATTAATGTTATGGTTTTAGATATTTGAGTTATCGGTTTTAAAAGCAGGCTTAATTCAATAATTGCAAAATAGATGCTAGTTTGGTTTACCTGTCGTAAGTATAAAAAAAAAAAAAAAAAAAAAAAAACAGGATGTCAAATATGGAATTTTGAATAATACCAACAAATTGGTTCAATTATCAATATTTTCTCTCTTACCCCCCCCCCCTCCCCCAAGTTTATGGGTATTTGTAAAACATTCTGTATTTTCCTTAAAATTGAGAAAATAAAATTCCATTATTTGCATAATGATCTCCATATTCAATGTATAATGTATTCAGTGGCATTTTGCTTTGTATATAATGCTGGGGGAAAAAAAAAATGATAAAGTTTGTTTAATTATTTAGATTCTTAACATTTTTATTATAATAAATTTTTATGTACTTAAAGATTCTAATATTCTTGATTCAGATCTTGCCGAGAAAGTTACGGTGACAATGCTGTTGGGTATGTTCAAGTAAAAAGAGATGCAAGCCTGTGTACAGTCAAGGCAAAAGTAACGCCAGAGCATAGCCTCCGTAAAAAAGCCTATGGTGTCACACTAATGTGCAATGAAGTTAACGAAGAAGTGCTTTCTGTTACTTGTGATGACTGTGCTGCTTCATTAGGTAAGCTGTTAATTGCCATTATAAATGCATTTGCATACACCATTTAATAAATCACTTGATCTAGTTTCTCTTTAAACTCAAGTTTAATTTGAATGTATAAAAGCTTTATAAGGCAAGCACAAGAAAACCTCTATTTTTCAAAAGAACTCATTAGTTAATATTAACACACATATTTTAATCATTTATCTTTTTTTTCTTAAACAAAATTATCTTTTTTTCTTTCTAAAATTTTGAAAGTCCAAGTGACTATTAAAAACATGAAGGATTAGTAAGTAATAAACACCATCTTACCGTACACATAAGAAATTACTCGTCCCACATGTAATATTCATTTTACAACTGTTCCATTTTACTTTTTAAATGTATTTTAAAATTAAATAAGCTGCTATGTGCATTTCGGTTAATTTCTTGGAAGCATAATTAATTTTTACAAAACTTACATAATTTTTTCACAAATGGGGTACCATTTAAAAAAATCTTGATTAGACCCTGATTAGGTAGTTTGTAAGTAAGCTAGCATGTTACAGCCCATGAAAATTTCTGAAATGAGACTATATACCAGTGGCATGTTTGCCTCAGACCTTTGACCATGAGAAGGGGGGGGGGGGGGGGCTCCAAAAACACTTAATTTTTAAATATATTTGATAAAGTTGTATCATTATTTAGACATGAAATATTCGCTGCTATTCCACTTTAAGGCTAGACCTAAATTTTTGGCTGAATGTTCAATAAAGTAAAAAAAAAAAACAGATTGTTGAGTGAGAACCCTAAAATCAATGAACCCATTTATGAAGTCCTGATTTAGATAGGGCAAGCAGAGCCAATGGCCCTGGCCTCCACATTGGGTTGCACTTCCGAATCAGTCTAAAGACTTATTTTAATGCCTTTTCATGGTTATCAATTTGAATGAAAGACGACTTCATGATAGAGAAGCATATGATTGGGGGGGGGGGTGTCTTAATGCAACATTCATCCCAGTGCTGGCGAGATCTGCCACTGAATACATCTGTTGAATTACAAAAGTCATGATAATAAGATTGCTAGCAGGCTTTGCCCGCTTCGCCCTGGTCACTATATTTAAAGGAAACTCTTTTCTATATAACTTTATGAAAAAAACGAAAAAAATATATCCTGAAATTGCTCAAAAGTTCGCTTTGTGTTCCTGCTGCCTTGCCTTCGGCAGCGACTGGTTCGTCCTCACAGTCTCCGGTACCTGTCCCCATTTTCTGTGACAATGGCTTACCCATGGGCTACCATTTGGGTGCTTATCATATATGACAGTTTTAATACAGACAATATAGAAAACTTTTAAGTAGCCCTTGTATATTTGAATCCCAGTTACATATGAACAACATTATGCGTGATCTACATAATATTTACTTTCAAGCTATTTCCTATATTTAATCGATCAACGATAAAATGACAGCAATTTCAAACGAAATATAATATTATAATATGCTATGATCGGCTACGACTACCGCATGAGACAATTAATATTATTATTTGTGGTTACATATACTTCATGCTTAGTTAATAGTTGTTAGTATATAGAAAAATAAATAAATAAATTTATATGTAAATCTGATCATGGTACAACCTTAATATAGCTCCTCCTGGCGACTTTTGGATTTTTTTTGCCGTTTTAGACCAAAATATACTTTATGCAATTATTGTTCCTATTTCTTTTCTTTCTTTCTTTCAATATTTATAATTTAGTTATATTTTTGATGCACTACTTGGCTTTAAGTGACTGTCTTTGACGAAAAATGTCCGATCTACTTCAGCATCAAAATGCAAAAATTTGTCCAGAATTATCAATAAGTAAATATCTTTAATATAACGCTGAATTAGCTTTTATGCCAAGCGTGTTTCATGCGTGCTAAAAAAAAAAAAAAAAAAAAAATCTAAAGTTGAGGTATATAAAAAAATGCTACGAAGTAAAATTCAGAAGAAACATGCTAGATTTGTCGTTTTCTCATTCACCAATTTAACATTTAGCATTTTTTTTTTCGTGTGAAAGCATATTTCATTTTGTGTTGAAAAAAAAAATAAATAAATAAATAAAAATACCTCGTAAACTTTTTTGGCAACAATTAAAAATTTAAATGTCATATATTAAGGCAATTACCAGTTTATTATGTTCATATTTTAATTAATTTTTAAAAATCTAATCAAAATTGCAGTATAAATAGTAGCCTGTGTCCTATTCCAGACTATTATTTATCTCTGTACCAAATTTCATCCAGATCCATTTAGCCGTTGAGTAACAAACATCCATACATCCATCCAAACTTTCGCATTTGTAATATTAGTATAGATATGCACCATACAGCAAAAACATTGTTTGTTCAGGAATAGTATTCTACGCTAATTGCAGAATCTTTCTTTGACAAATGCAAAACTCATAGTTTAATGGAATTCAACCAAATAAAAAACTTCCTAAAAAGTTTTGTAAATCACCGAGATTATAAATGAGAAGTTACTCTTAAGGTGTTCAAGTTCCAAACTTTGTTTTAAGTAGTTAATAATTATTCCTGAATAGCGAAATTTATGCTCTGTGGTGTATTTATACATCTATACGCTGATTAATACACTTCTTTATGTATGCTGATTAATTTTGCTATTTGAAAGTCATTATAAAAGTGCTATCTTTTTGACTAACTACTTATATTAATTTAAAATATTTATTTATTTAGGAGGATGTAAGCATGCGGTTGCATTTCTTACATGGATTCACCGCCGTAGCGAAGAACCAGCTGTGACATCTGTTTCCTGCTACTGGAGAACATCGAGATTGTCGACAGTTGGGAAATCGCTAAAGTTAATTAAAGCAAAAGATCTGACTAAAAATACCGTAGAGCCTCTGCCTGCACGTAACGGAATATTTTTAAATGCAGTTTTTGAAAAATGCAGATTAGAAGGAATTCACGACAGTGTTTTGCCAAAATATTTTAAAGAAGTGAATGAAATTGAAAAAATTTCCATGCATAATTTATTTATGGATTTTTTGCAAGGTCTACATGGAAGTTCTGCTGATGATTTTATAAATTACTGCAGCTCTCATATGTCAGAGACAGTTTGTAATAATGCTGCAAATGAATCTATCTTGCAGTCTGAAAGTAATTTGTGGTTTGAACTACGGTATGGCAGGATAACAGCTTCTAAAGCTCATGAGGCTGCCCGATGCCACACCCCAGAAGGTTCGCTTCTAGAAACGATCTTGGGTGCCATAAGTCTAAAAGATTCTGCTGCAATGATGCGAGGTCGAGTTTTGGAGAGTGACGTTCGGAGAGAAATCGAAAAAATTAAAAAAATTAAAATACATATATGTGGAATTAGGTTATCCACAGATTACCCAGTTATGGGAGCCTCTCCTGATGGGATATCAGATGAGTATGTCATTGAAATAAAATGTCCAAGTGCTGAAAAAGCAGTAACTAATTATATTAAAAATAATGCAATCACAGAAAAGTATAAAGCACAAATTCAAATGCAGATGTTTTTCTGCAAAAAAACCAGAGGTTTATTCTGTCTTGCTGATGTAAATTTTGAAGAAACAAAAAAGATTTCAATTTTCACAGAAGAATTTGATAAAGAATATTGCTTAGATGTGTTGGAAAAATGCACATTCTTCTGGAAAAATGTAGTATTTCCAATGTTACAGGAAAGTTTCATTTAAAAAATGTAATTGAAAATAGTGCATACTAATAAAATATTTATGTATATATAATTCTTTTGCTATATATTTTATCAAAAAATGTGCTAAGGGAATAAAGTTTTTCAGTCTAGATTTCTTTTTTTTTTTTTTTTTTTCCCCTTTCAAAATTTTGCCAATAAAATTTTGATATAGTGTGAAATTAAGTTCGAAATGTTTGGTAAAGGCAGTAGGCCTTTTAACTGAAAATTCAATCATATTTTGATTTTATTAACATGTTCACGATTATTGTTTGATTATGATTAATAATTTTTTTTTTTTTTTTTAGAAAGGAGAATTATATATTGAAAAATTTGTGGAAATAATTAAAAATAAGTGTTTTTAAATTTCAATGTCACATCAGTTGTTTATTAAATAATGCTACATGAAAAAGAGCTAATCTTGTGCTATTTATTATGCATATCAAGGGTAAAATTTTTCAGGGGTTAACACTGAATGGAAAATTTTTAAAAATTTTGATGTGTGAATTGCATATTAAATTCTTTTCTTTGTATAGAAATTTATCATTTTGAATGTTTCATTAGCCTTAAGTATTAACACATCTAATATCACTGATTATAGGTATAAGTAAATGCTTTTTATATTAGTCATGTAAAATATCAATAAGTCTTTTGTCACTTATTCTGCTATTAAGTAACAGTTTTCAGTGTTTTTTCATGCTACACTGTAAAAAAATAACTATTACCAGCTGCAAGAAACTCTGTTATTTTCTCCAATCACAGAGAGTTTCTTGCAGCTGGTAAGTTATTTTTTTATAGAGACGTTTTACTACTGATATGCGATAAGTTGTACCATAGCAACTGTTACACGATAAAAATCACTCATTTAAAAGGAAAATCAATACTGTAAACTACTGATTACCCGCAAGTATGTTATCTGTGGGCACAGAAATAGGACAGAATCTCAAGATACAGGTTATCTAAATAAGAAATAAAAACAAATGATTGTTTTTTGGTACACTACACTCTGCTATCACATACGCATTAACATTTTTATTTCAAATCATGGTTAGTACCAAGGCTGCCAACCTCTGGGAGTGCTAAAGTGTAGTTAAAAAACAAGAAAAACTGTAGTTTTAAGCTACAAAGTGTAGTAGCTAAAAAATAAGAAAATGCTTAAAATATAAATAAGCATAAAATCTTTTGTTTACATTAAAACTTATTTTCTGAAAATTATTGACTTTTAATAATCTAACACACAAAAATAATACATTGGCTTGTTGCAATATAACATGAACAATCATAAAGTCCACCATGATTTATGCGAAAATTGCTGTTACATATTGTACAATAATACCTGATGGGGTGATGAATCAACAGATCGCAATCAACAACGTGCGTACACAGTCACGCCAGGGCCGAAACTAGCGGGGGGCGAGCGGGGCATTTGCCCCGGGCGCCAAATGGAGAAGGGCGCCAAAAAAAGGCTGGTTTGTTGCCTTATTTACTCATTAAAAAAAAAAAAAAATTCAAAGTAAAAAAAAGGAAAGAAAGAAAAAGAATAAAAAAAGTCAAATTCCTTTACTCAGGGCAATTTGAACAAAGAAAAAAAAAGTAGAAAGAAGATTAATAGATAACAGAATTCATTTACAAGGAAAAGCATGGGGGATACAGTGTTCTCCAAGACTAACAATATTCTTTTAAGGTTAGTGAGTGTGCTAAAATATTCTCGCAATCGAAGAAGAGTAATTTACAAGTGGTCCCTGATTTCAGCCAAGGTTTTTAAAAAGTAAATGGTTGGAAAATACGTAGTATATTTGATTAAACTTCAGAAGGCTCTTTGATTCATTTGAAATTATAATTCATAAGGAAGAAAAAAAAAAAATTCTCAGGGCGCCGTCGTGATTATTAAAAGTGTGACTATTAAAATATTAAAATAAGTATGTCAAAATAAGGCATAATGTTATAAAACAATCCAGTGCACTAAAAATAAAAGGGCAAAAAGAATGCAAAATATCTAGTTAATAATTGAGTTAGGAGCTATCATTCACAAGGCTCAGCAAGTCCCTATCAAAGCTAAAGCCACCACTACCTCCTAACATGCATAATTATAAATATTACAATGAAATAAAATGCCTATACTTTAACTATACTTTTTACTTCTTTATTCAAAGCATAAGGAAGTATTATGAAATCAATTTGTGAAATGGATTTTGTGTATAGCATAGCCTCATAAACGAATAGTCATAGAGAGTTGCAAATTTATATTTGGAATTGTTATTTACCAATTTTGGTGTTGACATGAACTCCCGCTTTTGTGATATCTGCGAATGTATGCGATTTTTTGTGACGTCTATATGTGTACGTATGTGTGTGTGTGTATCTCGTATAACTCAAAAACAAGTAGACGTAGAACGTTGCAATTTCACATCTAAGTTTGTTACAACAGTTGTTGTGCATCTCTCATTTTGGTGTTTCTGTGCGCCTTTCACTTTTTGAATATCCACGAATATTATATCCATGATGACCGAAAATACAAATTTTTTTGCAATTATATATAACTTTCCGTCATACAGATTTTAACAGAAATTAATATTAGCGTGAATATTGACAGTTACAAAATTTGTTGACATTCTTGCACATAGAAAGTAATTCGTAAAGACTTGTAGGTTCTAGATGAATGCATTTTATTTAATGAATATTCTGGAAACAGCCGAATAAAAATCAATAATCAATGATTATTCTTGAAGCAATCGAATAAACCAGTTTGTCGTACTCATGAACAGTCTACACCACAGAACACGAATTTTACAAATTCAGAACAATGGCCAAATGCTTAAAGTTCTTAGAGATGTACGCTCAGCTTGCAGTCCAAACAGAAACTGAATTCATCCAGTCTTGCTAGTGATTTATAGAATTTTCGAGATAGTTCTACTCTAGAAACTAATGAATTAACCTGGAAATTTTTACAAGTCGGATTCTATTGAAGTTAGATCTTCTAAACTTTGGCTACCCTAAATTACAACTTTTCGCCAAACTTGGGTGCCAAATTGCCAAATCTTTCGCCAAGTCGCAAAATTTGCCGCTAATGCCCATTTCTGTGGAAGTGAAGAAATCTGCCATCTATTTCCCTTTTAACGGTAATACCGTGTATAAAGTAATACGTAAAGAAATAGATAGGCTCTTGTCAACAATAATTATAGTAATGACTTTAATTTTTATATTCTCATTAACATTTGTAGAACTTTTGATGAAGTTAGTTCTGTGCAAGAAAACAGTAGATCATGCCAGCTTCCAAGTTTCGGCAATATTAAGCCACTATTTTTCACCAAAATTAATGCCAGGTTGCCAATTTTGTCGCCAAAGCATTCACTCTGCGACAAGTTGTCGTCTACATTGGTGATGAATTTAGTGACGTCACGAGATCAGCGATCAAATTTTGCAGAAAATAATTCAGGATTGCCAAAATCAGCAAGCTCTTTTTCCGTTTTATCGGAGTTAATTTTTTCTATATATTATGCATTGTTTCTCGCAGCTAATTGTTTGTCAAAGAGTGCAAAAATAGGCTATCTGCACAGAAACGAATTCTGTTGAACTCTAAGCTACGCATTTGCCTATGAGAGATTCTATAAAAAACTGTAGAATGTTATTTCTGAACAAACGATATTCTTATTTTGTGGTGTATATAATCCTATTCCCATGAAGTTAGTGGTTCTAATAATAGTCTTCTTGGATTGGTTCCAAGAATATTCATAGACTAGAACCTGCCTTTCTATTTTATTTCCTGAAAATGATTTTACAAAAGATTATCTACAAATGGCACTGCTCTGCATGAAAATCGTCCCCAACACCATTTTTGCAAATTCTTATGTAAAATAACATCCTGAATACGATTATGATGCCCATTTTGCCCTATCACCCACCATTATTTGGGGACGCTCCCCTATTTTTATCATTTTCCGGTATTTTTATGGCTATAAATTTGATTTGAAAGGGGTGAAGGGATTGTTTTAACTGTTAAATGTCTTTTGAGGGCTACAAAAATGAAAAATTCTAAAACATGAACATTTGCAGCAAGTGGAAAATTTAGGGGAGGAGGGGGATTTGGCACTGAAATTACAAATTACATTTTTTATATTTTATTAATCAATTATTACTATTATTTATTATAAATTATTATTTTTTTTTATTTCAAAGTATTAAAATAATTCTTTTCCATCCTCCAAATCAAATTTATGGCCAAACTACAAAACAGTAACAGAAAGGGTGGCGTCCCGAGAAAACAGTGGGGAATTGGGCAAAATGGGGGGTCGTATTCGGATTCAGGAGATCGTTTTACATGAGAATCAGCAGAAATGGTATCAGGGCTCGATTTTTTTTTTTTTTTTTTTTTTTTTTTTTTTTGCAGCGCAGTGTATTTAGACAGCTAACGGTTAGTTCGTACTTGATGGATATGAGTAGTTTTTAGATACTTGTTCATATCTATTAATTTGTGCATCTTAATTATATTAACAACTTAAATATTTGTCTGATTATTTCTCTGCAGTATAGTTGATATAACGACTATAATATTCAAATTATCATTTTAAATTCTCTCAAAATAATGATATTTTCAGTTTTAAAAGTAATTGAATATGAAATTTAAATTCACTTGTTTTAGAATTGTCATTTATAAATACCATTAATTTAAGAGAGAGGGAAAAAGAAAAGAAACTATCATTAAACCAGTAAAAATAAATAAATAAATAAAAATAATAACTGTAGCTTAATTTAAATCTTTCTCTATAATACGCTTTTCTCCCCCCCCCCCTAAAATGATGCTTTGATTTACAACTTCAATCTTTTTTTTTTTTTTTTTTTTTTTTTTTTTTAAGAAATGTTATAAAGATATAAAACATATACGTTAAAATAAAAATCATAATAAAAATCGGCTGGTTATAGCTTTACTTGTGCTTGTACATTTTTACGCCTGGCGAAGTGTCATGCTAAGTTTTTCGACACGAAACACATGTTGTGATTCTGTTTTATTTTGTAATCTCTGTTCTTCATAACAAGCATATAATGTACAAAGTTTGT
Organism: Salticus scenicus; assembly: GCA_963930645.1. Classification (NCBI taxonomy): domain Eukaryota; kingdom Metazoa; phylum Arthropoda; class Arachnida; order Araneae; family Salticidae; genus Salticus; species Salticus scenicus. The sequence goes on along the minus strand of OZ005654.1, from coordinate 168,126,752 downwards.
TAAATTTCGTCCTGGAGATGCTGAGATATAGTTATAAGAAAACGTGGCATAAAAGTGCTGCAAGTCGAGCGATATATATCAAAAATTAGACACCACCAGTTTATGTCAGAATTCAACTTCACACTAGGTTTCATGGAATTCCGAACATGCACTTCATAAATTAGCTACAGTATTTGTGTCCCATACAGACACACACACACACATCCGTTAAATATAATCATAATACATTTCAAAATCTGTAAATTTATCAAAAATTTGAATTAAATTCAATATTTACTTCTTACGAATGCAGTTGGAAAGAAAATGGCCATAAAAACTTTGTAAAATTTCCTTTGAAATTTCAATTCCTGGTTGGGGGGGGGGGGGGGGGGGCGCCAAAATCTCTCCTTGCCCCGGGTGAAAAAAATCCTAGTTTCGGCCCTGAGTCACGCTATCGTCATAATTTATGAGAAGGAAATGAAACAAACTACCAACCTCCGGAGTTTTCAAGCTACTTCATCCGTAACTGCAATTTGCAGATACGGTGCGAAATTTGTGTTAGCTTGTTGTAAACAAGATAACGATGAGGAAAGGAAAAGCGTAGCTTTAATTATGCGATGCGTAGAGTGTCGCAGAAGCAGGCTAAAGCATAGTTACTACACCAATTGCGTAGTTGTTGGCAGCCCTGTTAGTACTCGCTTTTTTTTTTTTTTTTTTTTTTTTTTTTTTTCTTTCTTTCTTTACCACACCACTTTTTTTTTAATGGCATTTTTCTTATTCAATCATAATTACATATTGCAGAAAATGTCACTGAAAAAAAAGTGGTGTGTAAAAAGGATGTATTTACAATGCTCAAGAATAAATTAAAATGGTCTACCTGTCTGCAGTATTGCATAAATCAGCTTACAGATTATACCATATTGTCATTGATGTACACTTTTTTGTTTAATGTTTTTATATGCTATAGTTCATAAAATAATTTTACTAATTTTCACTTCACATTTCTACTATTCACATCGTTCACTATACTCATCCTACTATTCACATTTTCTGTGTCATTTACCGTACACATTTCTAGTTTTTTTTTTACAGTTTATATGCAAAACTCATGACACTCAGTTGTACATATAACACTGCACTGCAAAAAGAAATTTTTTTTCAAGCTCTGATACCATTCTTGATGATTCTTATATTCAGATTCTGGAGGTCATTTTACATGACTTCCATTTTGCTCAGTCACCCACCGTTTTCTAGAAACAACACCCTTTCCCTCAATTTTTATCACTGTTTGGTAATTTTATGGCCATGAATTTGATTTGAAGAATGAAAAAGAATTTAAAAACAAAAATATATAATATTTTATAAATAACATTAATGATATATTAAAAAAATATAAATGTAATACATAATTTCAGGGGCAAATCCCCCCCCCTTAAAATTTTTCCCTTGCTGTAAAGTTCATGTTTTAGAATTTTCCAACTCTGTAGCCCCTGAGAAGATATTTCAACAGTTAAAATATTCCCCCCCCCCCACTAAAAATGAAATTTATAGCCACAAAATCACTGAAAAGTGATGAGAATAGGGGTCTGTCTCTTAAAAATGGTGGGTGATAGGGCAAAATGGGCATCATATTCGGAATCAGGTCATTTTACATAAGAATTTGCCAAAATAGTGTTGGGGACAATTTTCATGCAGAGCAGTATAATCACGAGTATATTGTACATTGAAAGTTTGTCATGTTGCAAGGATATTCGGTATTCAGCCAAATAGTTAACTGAATATTCAGCCAAAAATGCTATTTAGTGCATTCCTAGTTAGCGATAGCAATGTATAAACTGGCTCAATAAAAAAAAAAGAAAAAAGTAGAAAATTAAGTAGATTTGTTCCGTTACTGCCTCACTACTTTTTGAAGAACTTTTATTTTTTGCATTATTTACAGGGCAAAATTTTCAACGTATAAAACATTAATGCATACTACATACAATATTTGAATTTTTTCAAAAGTTCAAACATACTAATTGTTAAATTAATTACAATTTACCAGCACTCTGAATTTGTACGTTTAACTTGGGAGAACTCGCTATGTGAGATTTCCTACTGTCATACTTTATTATATTTTATTAAAAAAAGACTATCCTGTCAAACCATTTATCTTTTAATTATTTTATAATACTTTTGTGGATAAAAGTATTAAGCTAAACAAAAAATGCTGACATCAAACGAATGCAAGATAAAAAAAATAATAATAATCAGGATGTGTAAGAGCAGTTTTTAATAGCAAGTTCTGGTGTAACAATAAGTCTAGAGAGTTTTCCCAGGTTAAAATAAATAATATATGCTTACTTATATGAAATTAATATTTAATTACTTTTTAAATTATAAACACTACAGTGTAAAAATTATTTGAAATTATTATATTTAGATTTTTTTTTTTTTTTATTAAATACAGTAATGATAACTAGTATTTTCAAAAGGAAAAATGCTTACAAATAAAGACTTGAAATCTGAAAAAAATGTTTGGTCCTAAACTCTTCGAATTGAAGGGCATTATTACATGGTTGCCAACTTTTCAAAAACAGTTTGAAGAGTATTCAGAGAAATTTTGAGGAGCATTTTGGCTACTTTGAGGAGCAATTTTAAAAATACATAAAAAATAAATTTAAAAAATGAAATAAAAAAAAAAGAAGTAAACTACTCACAAAAATAAATTAACAATAATCATATGAAATTTAGAAATATTTATTGATAATCAAATATATTTAGCAAAACAGTGAAGAGAGATAAGAATGGGAAATGATTAAGTCTGATTTTAAGCTTAAAACCCAAAAGTAATTTGTTTTTTGCATAATGGCATATTTTCCATACATAAATAAAGGCAATATATGAAAGTAGATTATTCAGTTACATTAAAAAAAAAAAAAAAAGAAAGAAAGAAAGAAAGAGAAGCACAAAGGGAAAAAAAAATTAATTTCCAACAATTTTCATGAATGTCAAAATAATTATACTATCACATAAAAATCTAAAAACGAAATCATATAAATGTGTAAATGATCTGAGTCAACTCCCTCTAATCTGCATAGCTTGGGACCATATGTTTTATAAACTTTAGAATTTTGCGGATTATTGGTCATAATTTGTTTACTAATTTTTTTTCCCAGATACAAATGAAGATATAATAATAAATAATTAATGCTTTAAGTGAATGATAAAATAAAAGCATAATTATTTCAAATAAATCTTGAATAAAGCGTTGTCAATCGGCCTTAAAGTTCAGTAGCTTTGAATCCATTATTTTTATCGATAAATAATTAAAATAAACAATTTTTTTTTCTTTCTTCCCCCCTTTCAGCTTGTAGTTTTAATTAAACACACTCTTAGCTAATGTAAACAAATACTTGTTCCTGTTCTGAGTCAGCAATATTTCGATCACTAGAATGTTTTCTTTCATTCATTTTTTTTTATTTTTTTTTATTTTTTTTTTTGTTTACTATTATTTATGAGTATTGTAGGATGAAGCGTGTGGTTCTTCAGCTAAATTGTAAAAGTTAGTTTTATTTTTTTTTATTTTCAAGATACGTTGAAGCGCTTTCATAGATAAAAAATAAAATTCAAAGAATAATGTTTTATGTGGCAACTGTTGGAAATGCAAAATCAAAAGTTGATAAAGATTGGATAACGATTTCTGCCTAGATGTGTGCAAGGAAAAAAAAAATAAAGAAAGAAAAAATTTTTTTTTTTTTTTTTTTTTTTTCAGTGTCTGCCACTATTCAATTTTATGTATTTAATAAAAAATATTTAATTAGGTGGTCAAGACTGAATTTGCGGAGCATAAACATTACTTCGCGGAATTGCGGAGTTTTTAAATTTTTCCGGAGAAACTCCGCAAAAATCGGAGCAGTTGGTAACCAAGTTATTACATATTATACATATCTATTAATAAATAAATTTGTTTTTTTATTAAATGGTCATGCATGTTAATGACACCACAGGCTATGATTATAGCATAGTCTAAAAAAGGCACAAGATGATTGTCTATGCATGCATGTTTACTAAGTATTGCGAAATCTCTCAGTCTGCCAATAACGCGTTCAACATGTATGCGAAGAGCTGCTATTCTTTTAGATAGCTTTACATCTACTTTACTGCTAATTGCAGCTGCAGATACCGATGGTGGTCTCACCAAAGAGCATCCTCTCTGCTCCAATAACACTGATATATTTTTAAATCCCCTATCAGCCATGATCAGGGTTCCAGAGCTCAAATTACTTAGATAGCCCGAGTCTTCTACGATGGCAAAATCCGATGATCTGTCACCATAGCCCTCAGAAATGTATGTGATCAATCCATCTGGAGTGCAGGACACTAAATATTTTATTGTGTTGCAGTTATAGTAATTGGACCACGTTAGAGCTTGATGAACAGGGTCGCTTGGTTTTTCTATTTCTATTTCTAAACAGTCAATTATAGACTGCACTTTGGCATATCTAGCACGAAAAGGTATTGGCAAATGCGCACAAATCTCTTTTTTGTTAGGCCACATAATCAATTCTTGCATCAGTTTGGCAAGCACGGGCAGTGATTTCGAAAAAATTCTACTGATGCTGCTAAGACTTAGCCCAAAGTCCATAGTCCAGGCAACGAAGGCCAAAATTTGACGAATAGAGGAAAAAATCGTGTAGTTTTGAAATTTTACATACTCATAGCCGAGAGGGTCCTGAACAACATACTAAAAGTCCCCGCCCGTGGGGGGTGAGCGGGGGGCATTTAAGGGGGGCAATTTTCAGTTTTTATTAAATATCTTAAAAACTATCGCATTTAGAGAAAAAATGTCAATTGCAAAATTAATCTACGCAAAATTTCCTACAAAAATGTATCGCACATTTTGTTTGTACGATCATTAGTTTAGAAGATATAGGGAGATGAAATAACACATTTTCTTGAAAAATTCTTTTTTGTAATAGTAAAATCAACTAAAGTGTGCAATTAATAGGGTTCTTGTCAAATATTTTCTAATGTAAAAAACAAATATATACATAAGGAATATGCAAGGATAATACAGCATGTTTTGTAAGTTTTAAATAACTTTAAGGCTAGTAGGCGCAAGTGGCGGTTTGAGTAAAAATCTGGATAAGTCCAGTCAAAATAGGAAAAATAGAAAAAAAAAAATCGTGTAGTTTTGAAGTTTTGCACACTCATAGCCGAGAGGGTCCTGAACAACATACTAAAAGTCCCCGCCCGTGGGGGTGAGCAGGGGGGCAATTTTCAGTTTTTCTTACATATCTTAAAAACGATCGCATTTAGAGACAAAATGTCAATTACAAAATTAATCTACGCAAAATTTCCTACTAAAATGTACTGTACATTTTGTTTGTACGATCATTAGTTTAGAAGATATAGGGAGATGAAATAACACATTTTCTTGAAATTTTTTTTTTTGCAATAGTAAAATCAACTAAAGTGTGCAATTAAAAGGGTTCTTGTCAAACATTTTCTAATATAAAAAACAAATATATATATAGGGAATATGCAAGGATAATACAGCATGTTTTGTAAGTTTTAAATAATTTTAAGGCTAGCAGGCGCAAGTGGCGGTTTGAGTAAAAATCTAGATAACGAAGACCCAAAACCGATCAACATTAAAAAAAAAATCGTGTAGCTTAGAAATTGAGCACAGTTATAAAGTTAAGTGCCCTGAATAACATACTAAAAGTCCCTAACCATGGGGGGGGGGCATTTAAAGGGGGAACATTTCAGTTTTTATTAAGTATCTTGAAAACTATCGCATTTAGAGAAAAAAAAATCTCAAAGCTATAAGATTTTTTTTAATGTTGATCGGTTTTGGGTCTTCGTTATCTGGATTTTTACCTAAACACCACTTGCGCCTACTAACCTTAAAATTATTTAAAACGTACAAAACATGCTGTATTATCCTTACATATTCCCTATGCATATATTTGTTTTGTACATTAGAAAATATTTGACCAGAACCCATTTAATTACACACTTTTAGTTGATTTTACTATTGCAAAAAGGAATTTTTCAAGAAAATGTGTTATTTCGTTCCCTATATCTTCTAAACTATTGATCATACAAACAAAATAGAATATACAATTTTTTTAGGAAATTTCACGTAGATTAATTTTGCAATTGAGATTTTTTCCTCTAAATGCGATAGTTTTCAATATACTTAATAAAAACTGAAATGTGCCCCCTTTAAATGCCCCCCCCCCCATGGTTAGGGACTTTTAGTATGTTATTCAGGGCACTTAACTTTATAACTGTGCTCAATTTCTAAGCTACACGATTTTTTTTTTTTTTATGTTGATCGGTTTTGGGTCTTCGTTATCTAGATTTTTACTCAAACCACCACTTGCGCCTGCTAGCCTTAAAATTATTTAAAACTTACAAAACATGCTGTATTTTCCTTGCATATTCCCTATGTATATATTTGTTTTTTACATTAGAAAATATTTGACAAGAACCCTTTTAATTGCACACTCTAGTTGATTTTACTATTGCAAAAAGGAATTTTTTAAGAAAATATGTTATTTCATCTCCCTATATCTTCTAAACTAATGATCGTACAAACAAAATGTAAGGTACATTTTTGTAGGAAATTTTGCGTAGATTAATTTTGTAATTGACATTTTGTCTCTAAATGTGATTGTTTTTAAGATATGTAAGAAAAACTGAAAATTGCCCCCCTTAAATGCCCCCCTGCCCCCCCGCTCACCCCCACGGGCGGGGACTTTTAGCATGTCGTTCAGGACCCTCTCGGCTATGAGTGTGCAAAACTTCAAAACTACACGATTTTTTTTTTCTATTTTTCCTATTTTGACTGGACTTATCCAGATTTTTACTCAAACCGCCACTTGCGCCTACTATTGCGCCTTAAAATTATTTAAAACTTACAAAACATGATGTATTATCCTTGCATATTCCCTATGTATATATTTGTTTTTTACATTAGAAAATATTTTACAAGAACCCTATTAATTGCACACTTTAGTTGATTTTACTATTGCAAAAAAGAATTTTTCAAGAAAATGTGTTATTTCATCTCCCTATATCTTCTAAACTAATGATCGTACAAACAAAATGTAATATACATTTTTGTAGGAAATTTTGCATAGATTAATGTTGTAATTGACATTTTTTCTCTAAATGCGATAGTTTTTAAGATATTTAATAAAAACTGAAAATTGCCCCCCTTAAATGCCCCCCCCTGCCCCCCGCTCACCCCCCACGGGCGGGGACTTTTAGTATGTTGTTCAGGACCCCCTCGGCTATGAGTATGCAAAATTTCAAAACTACACGATCTTTTTCTTCTATTTTTCCTATTTTGACTGGACTACCAATGCCATAACAGAGAACGGCATATTTAATCTAAGTTTTTTTAAAGTTATAAATATATTGTTGGTAGGCAGCAATGCATGTTTTGCTAACAATTTTATCAAAAAGAAAGTTTTGGGCGGTAAACTCAAAAACAACTTTGGGTTTTTTTCAATGGATAATAGAGTTCCCGCTCTCATGTGTTGTTTATATTGCTCCTCTTCTAAGGCCTCATCCTTAAACATGCTCTCATCAGAGCATTCATATTCTTCACTTCCACTATCATCTAAAAAGTCAATTTTTAGGTCACTGATTACTGGCTGGGAAGAACTTTGATATGGAAATAGTGAAAGAACATTTTCCTTCACATTCTGGTAGGCCTTAATTGGGGAACAACCACTGGAAGACATCTGAACGGCTGTATTGGTAGTTTTACTTCGAAATGATGGTTTTATATTTACTTGAATATATTTATCGCAATTTTCATGACCGTTATCTTCAATATATTCCTCTTGATGTTCTGTTGATGTTGATGGTGATGGTGCAGATGATTCAAGGGCTTCTTGAATAATGGATAAGTGCCTTCTTTTTAGAGCACCTTTCCTCTCAATGGTAGCTTGAACCGTTTTCTTCTGGCACTCAAATATATGTGGAACGACCCCTTCTTTCAGCTTAAACCTCTTTACGTCTTTAGTGAGAATCCACTGCCAGTAATTTTCCATGTCATCCTTCAGCTGGAAAAGACAGTACAATTTAAGTAAGTTTAATAAATAATAACACATTAAAAAAAAAAAAATCTAACAAAAAGTTCTTTTTGTTTGTGTAAATATATTTAGGCTGCACACTGCAACCATCATGAGCTATTTTTCGGATATTTAGTGTGTTGCGGTTAATAGGGTTAGTAAGATGTGTTCTAGAGAGGGCTGTAGATTGTTTAAAAAATTTAAGGTCTGAGACATGTTCGACTTCTCAGACCTTAAATTTAATGAATAATCCATCGTTCTCTCTAGAACACATCTTACTAATATTATTATTCTTAACACTCTAAAAATTCAAAGAATAGGCCCTATAATTCGCACGAATATGCTCTGAAATGCAAAGTCATTGAATTACTAATCACTAGCTCTGTTGTTAATGACTGAGAGCACAACATAATTCCATCAAAATAACAACACATTGTAACTGAACTGAAGGGAGGAATAGCCGACAAGTGCATTGCAATTACAAGTGCACTGCAATTTAAAAGTGCACTGCAATTGATAGCCAAAATATATTTACACAAGCAAAAAGAATTTTTACTTTCTTCTACATTCAACAGAAGACAGTATTGTATTTGTAAACATTTTCGACTTCTAGTTTTCAGTGGATTTACACGTATTCAAGGTCCAGAATACAGGGCTGCCACTGGCGACTAAAAAGGCAACTAAAGAGACTATTTTGAAGGAAAGGCAACTATGGTGACTATTTTAGCCAAAATATAGGCAAAAGCAACTATTTTGGCAACAGTTGAATGATTTAGGCAACTATTTTAATCATTTAGCAGCTAAAAAAACAACAACTTCTGAGGTTATATTTAAAAACAAATCCTGGTCCAAAATTAACCCTTCACAAAATTTTATCTTAAAAGGAAACTTTCACAAAAAAAAAAAAAAAAAAAAAAAAATGTTTACTTTAGTAATCATATGCAAATCATGACATATTTCCTCAATTGGGTGCTAGAAAAGCAGAATTTTTTTGATTTAGGGCTAAATAATATTTTGGGAATGAGCTATGAAAACAAATGCAAACTAGTATGCTGTGGCCACCACAAGACTTTCTTATATATTTTTCTGTACAAATTCACACAGTAAAAATAATTTGTTACAAAATAAATAATACATAAGCAATGTTTAAGCACATGGACACAGTTCAGTGATCTAATTAAAAAACAGACAACATTTGTCTGATGTTATCATTTTATAGAAAAATCTATTTTTAAAGTTGAATCTTTACAATCTTTGCAAGCATCATTTTAAACCTAACAATACTTTAAAGATATGAACAAAATAGGAACTTTTGTCATAACTTGACTAAAAAACGCAATAATTAAAAGCATAATCAAAATAGGTATTAATTTATTTATTTATATTTACAAAAAATTATGCCAAAATGAGTAAATAAGTGGATTACTAATTAAAAGGCATCACCAACATGGCAGCAAGAATTTAAAAATCACCAAAGGGGTGAAAAAAAAAAAAGCTAAATTTGTTTCAGGTCAAAATAGTACCACGACCCTTCATCAGCCAAAGAGTAAAGTAAATATTAGTGTAGCAAATAAAGTAGTAATGCACAAAATAAAATAAATCAAACTGAAAATCAGTATAAATACTGGTGTGACAAGAGTAAAAAAAAAGTATTATAAATAGGTAAATAGATGTGACTATAGGGAGAAAGGAAAAAAAAAAAAAAAAAGGGTGGGGGATGAAACATAAGAAGCTTAAGCAAGAGAAAGTTATGTGAGTAAATTCCAAGCATCAGACATGAAATTGAAGAAAAATTAACAAGATTTTTATTTATTTTTAAGATCTGAAAAGCTTCGTAAAAACAGCAATAGATTATTTAGAGATCTCTTCATTAAGAACATTCTGTTGGTGCTCATTAATTCTAAATTTCAAATACCTTTTAGAATTAATGAGCTGAGGTTTTTATCTTGAACCTAGCAGAAATCTCATGGAAAATAAGAATTGTCTTTTCAAAATCAGAAAAATTTTATTGTAAATATCTGGAAAATTGAAATTTATCTTTCTCGCACTTAAATATTCCTTGTTTAGCTCAAATGATTCACATATATTCTATCACAATCAGTAGCAACAAAACCTCTCATGATCTCTAATTTTTGAAATATGAGAAAGGTACTAAAAATCAACCCATTGTGTGTTATTTGAAAGAAAATAAAGGATAGAAAGTAAATATCAGGCTAACCCAATTTTAGGTTGAATAGCAGCTGGTATCACCAGTCTGGTTATATAATGCATTGCTAATAATATACGTTATATTTAAGTAATATGGAAAACTCAGGATTTTTTTTTTTTTTTTTTCCTTTTTATAAAGCATTAGTAAAAGTTGCTGCTTAATTTTTTTATATAATCATAACATTAATATTGGATAAAAGATTGGTTAAACAGATTGCTTGTTATTTTCTATCTACTAATTTATTGCTGTTATTTAGGTCTTTAGAAGTTATTTTTCAATGTCAGCAAACCCCCCCCCCCCCACCCATACACACACAAAATAAATAAAGAAAAAAAAATAAAGAAATCTGTTCTTAAACTAAAAATCTCATTAACCTTCAAAACACAGAATTTAAAGCTAATCTAAATGCTGACATTAATATATTATTAAGCCAAATTATATAATCAAACTGATTTAAGTCAATGAACCTTTAAGTAAACAGAAAATAAAATTAATTTAATTGCTGTATGTTTGACTATTATAGGTCATTTTTAGACTTTGCAAAGTATAAAGTTTATATGTTTAATTATATTGAGGGAGGGGATAAATACAAAATAAGTTTCAAATATTCTGAGTTTAATACAGAAGTAAAAAATAACAGTCAATTTTCTTACACTAAACACATTTCTAACATGTGAAAATATAATACATTTATAAAGGAAACCAAAACACATATTCTTAACACAAAACTTTACAATCCGGTGCGGTAGTTTTTGTTTATACTATACTGTGACATTTAGTCAATAGATATGTGTATATAAACAATACATTAAAATAAATTTTTTTATAATTTTTCGAGACACTGGCATACAATTTTGTTAATCAATAACAGTGTTTTTAAATTCTAGAAAATGAAATTCTTTTTCTAAATCTAGCCATTATTTTAAGAAAAAAAAAATTATACTTTAAATGAATACACAGTTGATTCAGAAAGTATTTAGTCACTTCAAGAATTCTAACCAGAAAACGATTCTTATACATTTTTACTTTGATAAATATATATTTCATTTGTTCAATCAAAAGTTCACTATTAAATGTTTAGAAATTTATGCAAGCATTCAAATGTCATCGATTACACGAATCGAGTTTTGATTGAACGAATGTTTATACTTCTGTTCTCTTCAGGTAATTTATATTTATACATTATTAATAATGTTCAAAATAGTTAATGTTTACACAAAATCAAACAAACTTACCGAAAAATGATCTTCGCAACACCAATGAGGAGTTTTACTTGACAATTTTGGATTTAACTTGTCATCTCTTTTCATGGCAGTTGTCCAGATTTTCCTTTTAACAGAATCTTGTGGAACGCTAAAGAATAGCTTCTGACGCGCAGTAGCTGTTGTATTAGTACAGAGTGGTACTATACAATATTTATAATACGATTTTTTAGTATCTGTCATAATAATAATAAATTTATAAGAAGGAAAGTAACGAAGGAAAACATGAAATCAAATGTAAACAATACTCAGATGATCACTCCCGTTTGTTGTAGTAAAGAGTGACGTCACGATGTATTATGCTGCGTTTCGACGATAGAGTAAATAGTGCGATATTAAAATTGCTATAAATCAGTAATTAGACTTCAAAAAAAGAAAGTGTTTGTATTTATTTTTTTACTTTTTCATTTTCTATTATATAAGTATAAAATCTGAAAACGTGCAAATTCTCTATTACCAAATATTTATCAAGCTTCAAATGCCTAACACTTTTTTTTTTTTTTTTTTTTTTGGGGGGGGGGGGGAAATAGATATTTAAAAGAAATGCACTTGTAACAGAAGAATACAGCTTTAGTTTGTAGCTTAATATCAGAAAGCTTTAGTGACCTAGTGGAAATTTAATTTTAATATCTGTTAATGAGAAACATTTAGTAAAGTTTGTAAAAAAAAAAACATTTTGAAATAGTTTGCCCTATGAGCTGTAATTTCATCATCTAGGAAAAGCAGCTGGTGAAAATGGCATCACAATAAATTTCATGACATGTTAAATAAATAGTTAGCTTGGACAGTAATATATTTTCATTACCACCCTTGTACACAACTATGCAAAGTTTGAAATGAAATTTTAAAAATATTTTTTGAATTTTTCTTAACAAAAAGGTTAAATATACAATGTAATAAATATCAACATTCCCCCCCCCCCCCCAAATAATTCAAAGAAAAATATAAAATATTGGATCAGTTAAATTTAAGGTTAAGGTGATAAAGTGAAACAGTTACTGCAAAGCAGAAATTAAAGAATAAAAAATTGCCAACTTTTTTTTTTTTTAAATAATTTTACTTCAATATAAAATATTAATTGATCGTAAAATTGTAGAATAATAAGGAAAAAATATTTTTGCATATTTAATTCTTTCTCAATGCACATTTAACAGGGTTGCCAACTTTTCAAAGACAGTTTGAGGAGTATTCAGAGAAATTTTGAGGAGCATTTTGGCTACTTTGAGGAGCAATTTTAAAAATACATTAAAAAAAGAAAGAAAGAAACCACTAACAAACATAAATTAACAACAATAATATGAAATTAAGAAATATTTATTGATAATCAAATATATTTAGCAAAACAGTGAAGAGAGATAAGAATGAGAAATGCGATTAAGTCTGAATATAAGCTTAAAACCACAAAAGTAATTTGTTTTTTGCATAATGGCATATTTTCACCTTTTAAAGTTATCGTAAGAAATTTTCTGGCCAGTTTCTTCCTTTTTTTTTTTTTTTTTTTTTTTTTTTAAATATTACCACCCTTTTTATCCATGTGTAAGATGTAAGAAAATAAAATTTTGTACCTTTCTATATGACTGAGATCTGTATAAGTAAAATGAAACGTCCACAAAATGAAAACAGATATTTTCGATAGGAAAACAGTTAAAAGCAAATTTTTCACTAAGCATTTCCATCCCCAACTCTAAACTAAATTATTTTAAAGACGTCTTTCTCTGACACCCAATTAATTCTATAATCAAATGAAAAGATTCAAGATAAAAATAAAAAAAGGTGTAATGATCACTTACGTTTTACAGATGCATGTGCACATTGAGGACAGCTATGGAAAGAGAACTAATTTGTTTGGGTTTATCCCTCTCTCTACGGTCATTTCTTGAACACTAGGTTTAATTAGACCCCTATGGAGCCAGGAAGTAAAGGGAAAAAACACATTTTGTATTTTGTACTTCCTTTTAAATACTCAAAGTGTCCGCTATCATAAAATATCCATTTGTATCCAGGGCCGGCTCAACCATATAGGCAAACTAGGCAATGGCCTAGGGCGCTCAAATCTAGAGGGCGGCACAATCCAGACAACAAGATCTATTTTATTTATTACTATCTAACGGCACTTTAGAATAGATAAAATGTAGTCTTGGAAACACAGTACTCATGTTGTGGGAAAATTTTAAACACTTACAATCTTTGTCTAGAAAGAAATAAAAGGCACAAGTCTGCTGCTATGACTTGGAAACATTTACTGATTTTTTCTTGGCGTGTTTTAAATTGGACGTGTAAAAATGAAGTAAATAGATAATCCTCGAATTAACTTTTCAGGGCATCAAAGTCAATCTAATTTATCTAATGAGAAGCGCTAGAGAAAGAGTCACAAACAACTGGCTTGATTTTATCATAATAACGATCTATTTATTTCAAAAACTTACAACGTCGTATTGAGTTTTGAAAACAGTCCGTCATTAAATCTGTCCATCTAATTGTTAATAGCTTTACACTTTATCTAAAGATCGAGTCATTATTTAATGGGGCTGTACTTTATTGGAACTATAAAGTTTCGACTTTCCATTCAAGGGTCTAAATTGTACATAATGTTTTTTATAATTTTGAACTGACATAAAAAGAAAAAAATAATAATAATAAGATTTGAAGGAAACTAGCTCTAACTCGAAAGAAGTTTTAGCTCTTTAGACTAGGTGACTTTGTAGGGGCTATGCGTGGGGGATTTTTGGAATTTTACAAAGTGATTCTGTTATAGTTTCTTTTTCTAGTAGTTCAACTTAGTAATAAAATGTGAAATTTCGTTTTCAGTACAGTTGATACTTGAGACTAGCTGTTAACAGAATAAAAAAAAAAAAAAAATTGGAGTACAACTTTGTAAGAGAAAATTAGAGAAAAAATATCATTAGCAAAGCAAATAGGCTCATTTGAAAAGTTATTTTCGTCCGAATCCTAAAGAAACACTATCAAGATAATAATTTGAAAAAACAAGATTTTTCCACCTGAATCTGAATAATCAAAAATCTTGCTTCATCTTCCAAAATAATTAGTAAATAAACAATAGTTTGATATGAAAGAAATAAAGATTGAGGCTTTGATAAACAGAACATGGAAAATGCTTCCGGTTTAACTTTGAGCTTATGTATCCTTGCAATGTGAGAAAATTCTATGGGTAATCTGCAGCGAATAGACGACATGACATGTAGCCTATCATAGCACAGCTTTTTCCCACAAACATTGAAAGCTCCGCCTCATTCTAGTTGTCCATTCTCGACAAACACAAGCCAGATCATGTATAAAAAAAAGTTAATTTCCTATTAGAAAATAAGTGAAGAAAGTTTTCGTCAGTACATAACAAAAGACGACGCGCCAATGGTAAAAATGTGACCCAAACTTCACTACTAATGCACTACTAAAAACAAAAGTTTTTTCTTGGAAACTGTAAAAGTGATTTCGGATTTGATAAACAGGAGGCATTTTCAGAAGAAATTAATATTGCGGTATGATTCCCATCGGAGTCAGAGCCCGCCCGATTACGAAAAATGAAAAAGAAGTTTAATTATGCAGTCAGCTGATAAATCAACAAGTGATGCTAAACATCATTTTAAGATTAATTTTTATATTTCTTTTCTTGATACAGCAAGAAATTCGAATGATGAGAAGTTCAAACAGACTGAAAAGATAAATCATGTTTTCTGATGCCTTTCTAACGACTGTGAGTCATAAAAAAAAAACTTTCAAAGTGATTTTGAAATTATGTAGAATATTAGGAGATTATCTGACTCAAGGAGACTCTAAGGATGTTGATGAAAGTACACTACAGGAAGTTTTGAATAATTTTTGTGAAAACGATCTAGTACATTGCGTATTTAATTTAGTAACAGCAATAAAATTGTTGCTGACACTTCCTGTGTCTGTGGCCAGTGGAGAACCCAGCTTCATATTATTGAAATAAATAAAAACTTACCAGCATTCTATTTTCCATAATGATGTGAGAACGATTTGTAGGACTATCACCATTATCAACAGACCAAAATGAAGCTAAAACAATTCATTTGAAGGATATTGTTTCTACTACCGCTAAAAGTAGAGCCGAAAAAACAATAATATGCAATATGTAATAAAAATAAATTGTTGATTATTTATTACAGTATTTGTATGTGTATAATTGACTGCGTGTCTTACATTTATAAAGAATTTGTTTTAATGGGGCGCCACGAAAATTTTTCACCTAGGGCGCCAAATTTGCTCGGGCCGGCACTGTTTGTATCACTAATTCTTATTGAGGTCAGTCAACAGGGGGTGTTGGGTTGGTAGTCAGTCAACATTGAGAAAATAATTGTCAGTCTGTAGGGGCATTTGAGCTGAGTTCCCATAGTAAAAGCAGTGTTCTAAATCTGAGATGAAAGATTTTTTTTCTTTTTAAAGAAGTTGGTAATTTTGAGATAAAGTATATTGTATATTAAGCCCTGTAAAATATACAATATACTGCCTAAAATGTATATTAGATACAATATACAAATACTTTGTTGTAAAATATACAATATACAAATGTATATTGAATATACTATATTATATACAAGTATATAATATACTGCCCACCTCTGTCTCTGAGTCAACTCCCTCTAATCTGCATAGCTTGGGACCATATGTTTTGTAAACTTTAGAATTTTGCAGATTATTGATCATAATTTGTTTACTTATTTCCCCTCCCCCCAGATACAAATGAAGATATAATAATAAATCATTAATGCTTTAAATGAATGATAAAATAAATGCATAATTATTTGAAATAAATCTTAAATAAAGCGTTGTCAATCGGCCTTAAAGTTCAGTAGCTTTGAATCCATTATTTTTATCGATAAAAATTAATTTAAACAATTTTTTTAAAGACCTATTAAGCATTAAGATAACTGAAACATTGATATAGTTTAAATGAAAATCAAAACCCCGCATAATCATAGCATTCGGTTTCTTTCTTCCCCCCTTTCAGCTTGTGGTTTTAATTAAACACTCTCTTAGCTGATGTAAACAAATACTTGTTCCCGTTCTGAGTCAGCAATATTTCGATTACGCAATGCCTAGCACTAGAATGTTTTCTTTCTTTCTTTTTTTTCTTTACTATTTATTTATGAGTATTGTACGATGAAGCGTGTGGTTCTTCAAAAAAAAAAAAAAAAAGAAAGAAAAGTAGTTTTTTTTTTTTTCAGTGTCTGCCACTATTCAGTTTTATGTATTTAATAAAAAATATTTAGTTAGGTGGTCAAGACTGAATTTGCGGAGCATAAACATTACTTTGCGGAATTGCGGAGTTTTTAAATTTTTTCGGAGAAACTCCGCAGAAATCGGAGCAGTTGGCAACCCTGCATTTAATCTCTTTCTATTTATTAAAAATTTCTTCATTGGGGATGCCAACTTTCAAAAGTTAAAAAACAAGAGATCCCATGCTGAAAAACAGGATTTTGCACGACTCTCTCTGTAGGACTTTGCATTAGTACAGGGTGGTCCAAAAAACATGATAGAAAGTAAGCGATTGTTGTGAAAAAAAGATAACATGCAAGTACATGTAACCTGTTTTAATGAATAAAGATATGAATGGCATTTAATATACAAGATGTTTGAAATGTCTACCATCCCTGACTATAGTGTTATAAAGCCGGTTCCGAAACTCTGTTATAACGTGCTGGAGTGTGTCAGAATCAAGTGCATCAGTCTCACTTCTGATAGCCGATATCAGGTCCTCCATTGAATAAGGGGTATTCCTATAGATTCTGTCCATGATGTAACCCCGTCGTAAGGACTGTATGGTACTGTACTGTACTCTCTGCCACACAGTGTCCCCCTTTAGTGGCTGGCACATTTGGATCTTGTATGGATGTAAACCCCACTGCTTTTGTGAGCCTTTGTAATGATGTTTTGGATATGCTTAATTGTTGGGTCACCTGTCAAGTGGAAGTGGTTGGCTGATCCTTAAAGAATGTGCATATATGCTCCCTGTTGTCATCAGCAACAACTGTAGATTTTTGTCCCTATGCTTTGCTTCTTGCATCCCAAACACTCCCAGGAGATTCAAATCTGTCCATCAACTTGTAAACAATGAAAATCAGTGCGAGATTAGGGCCAGAACATCAGCCATCTGATGACTTCAAAACCACTGCGACTTTCGAGTGCTATAACTTACTGCACGATTACCACTTCACTATGTGTCCTTTTTTTCCCGAACTCTGAACGTACGCCTGTCGAATGGTGATATTACTTCGGTTATTCTCATAAAATTTTCTTACAATAAATAATTGTTCGTCCAAGGTCAATGATTCCATATTGCTTATTCTTTATTTCCGGTAATCAAGCACTCACCTGAAATGTCACTATATGTGCTATTACAATATGGAAGAATTATACTTATATCAATACATTTGAAATCAGGAACTTAAAATACTTTCTGTCATGTTTTTTGGACCACCCTGTATTTTTGTATATCCTCCTCACACACACATATGCATACATTTATGCATAAAGACATCTTTTCAATACAACACATGCTCAGGTCTAAATTCAGTTATTTTATGCAGAATTAGTATAAACACACAGGGCTGCTATTCCCCCTAAATTTCCTAAACATTTTAATCGCTCCTAAAATTCTACATTTTTTTCCATGATCCTAAAATAATACATTTCTACCTGGTCAAGACTAAACTAGATTCGATATCTGATGCTCCTACTGCAGTATGGACAGAATTAGTGCTGCACTGAGTAGCACTTTGGCCGAGTACCGAGTAGTTGTAAGAAAGAATGACTGACGTACATATGAAGAATTTTGCACATCTTGAAATTTAAAAAAGGCCTTTTGAATACAAAATTAAGTTAAATGACAAACAGCATGTTTTCATGAAACATTTCAGAACTTTTGTAGTGTATATACACAATTAGGTTCATTGTTATATTTGGTACTTCCAGCTTAGTGGATTATTAAAACCATAATAACTGATAACTTCATTCTTTATTATATAGTCTTTCTCAGATAATTCATAGAGAATATAAAAGTTCCTATACACTCAGGCTTAATTTAAGATGCATGAAATTTATATATTTAATCATTTCAAACATGATAGACTTCATTAATATTCAAATTCTAGAAGAGTAAAGAAGATAGGTGGTTTCGGGCCATAATTTGCAGAACAACAAATTTGATAATATATTTTTAATAACATTTTAGTGTATTTACCTTTTTCATAATTATTATTTTTTAAATTAAAAATCAATATTTTTTTACAGTTTTAAAATGTCTTACTTTTATTTGCACAAATATGTAACTAAAGTTTTATCTACTACATTAGTATTATATAAGGGTTCTTTTTTCTAAAATATTTTACTTTTGTCTGTTTTATAGATAAAATTTTATGTTCTAAGTTTTTATAAAAAAAAATTACACACATACAAGATGGTATGTATACTTAAATTCTTGTAACTAAAATGGATAAGCTCATATCATGAATCGTCTCTATACCGAGTTTGGTGGCAATCTACTTGCCCGTTTTAACTGCAGAAAGCTGTTGACAGCAAAAGTTTAATGATTATGTTTATATTTTCATAATTTTTTAGTTTAGTTATTAATAAACAACTCTTATGAATACATTTCTACATAAAAATAATGAAATTATTACAACTACTCAGTATAGGCAGAATACTTAGTCCATATTTGGCCGAGTACCGAGTATATAACGAGTACTCGGTACAGCTCTAGACACAATCAAGCTCATAAGAGAGTCATATCTAGTTTAGCTTTGATTGCTGCTTGTCTAGCCTAGCTATGAAGAGTTGTGGTTGAGGATGATATTCATTTCATTGGTTAATATTGATTGTGCTTCTTCATGCAGGAATCAGAAGCAACAAAGCCTGTTGAGTTTACCACATACACATCCAGTTTATCATCTCTAATTTCATTGTGGTTATATGTTATTTGTATGTACATTAAAACATGGGGAAAGGCAGAACAAAATTCCAAGATTCCTGGTTAGAAATGGAATACGACAGTGTTTTGATGAGCATGAGAGAATGGTTAGCAGCTGTAAATAGTGATATTTATTTTGCTAAATGAACTTTATGTTGGGAAGTTTTGGGATTTCAAACAGTGACACATCAAGCAAGTGGTAATACACAATAAAGATTAAAAAAAAATTCTGTGAAAAGATTTAAAAATCAAATATTTTAAGTACAACAACCAGCTTCAGGTGATGAATCCCTAAGCCACCAGAATAAAGCTGTGAAAGCTGAAACTCTATGGACTTTACATGTAGCTAAGTGAAATATATATTTTAAATAGTGTACAGAGACAGTTGACTTAATGTTTTCTGATTCTCTTATCACAGCAGCCATGCAACTTTAAGAAAAAAAGAAAACTGCTTATGTAATTACACATGGTATTTTGAAAAGAGTTTGATGAAAGATATTGCTAAAAGCTCAACGAAATTAACATAGGTGTTTGCTGAGAGAATAATGTGCAAAATAAACACTAATTGGATATATATGCCCAATACTGGTCAAGTTAATTTAATCTGATGACCTCTAGTTATCTGAAAAGAATATTTCTTGCTTATGCCATGGCTGACATAATTCTGAAAGAACTTTTGGACATTTTGTCTGCCTTTAATATTCCATTAGATAAAATTATATGTTTATCCATAGATAATCTGAATGTTAGCAAAAGTAATTTTGAAGTTTTCCGAAGAATTTGGCTAAAACACATTACTCCTAATTAGCACATGTAATTTGCATGTAGTAAATAATGCATTTAAAAATTTTCTATGTACATTAGAATTAAATTTCAATAAATATTTTAATAATTATTTAAAAAACAGTGCTGTGCACAAAGAATATTTCAACTGCATGGAAGAGAAACTGCACAGTTTTTATTGAATCATGTAAGTAGTTATTGGCACTTTTGTTTTGAAGAAAAAAAAATTCCTTACTCTTCAAGAATACAGATAATTAACCCTTGCTTTCTCAAGATGGGGTCATTTTGAAGTTGAAATTTAGTTAAGCCCGCCTCATTTAAAAAGTGTGCTAATTCGCGATAGATAGCAAATGTAACTAGTGGAATTTTGCAACTTCTAAACGATACAAAAAGACACGGTGCTGGTGATTTTCGCCAAACATGCCAAGTGGCACCTAAAAGCAATTTTTCTGCAGTAACACCTTGATCTTGGAAAGCGAGGGTTAAAAGAAGCATCATCATACAAATGGCACCACAAAGACACATCACAAACATTGTTTTTTCCTTTAATTTTTTACTGGTCCCTTTTGATTTTGGGGCAAAACTTTTGCTGCAATATACAGGAATGAGATTTTTCAGCTGATTTCAGCTTTTTTGTACATTTAGCTTTTCAACTCTTTTTTATGTTTCTGATGTGCATTTGTTCTTTTTTTTTTTTTTTGTAGATATTGAAGATTAAAATAATATTTATTACTCTAATATAACAGGTTTTGCCATCAAAATTCTAGTATTTCATTTCAACATCTTGCCTTTGCGTAGCTTTTTTGTATTTTGCTAATCTCATCCCTGAACATGAAGTATAACATGTTCTTCATACTCCTATTTGACAAATACTTTTTGAAATATTTGACAAAAAACCCTGAAATTATAATGTCTGGTCATTCAAGGAAAGGTAGTGTATAATAGATTACATTTTAGTATCATCAAATGATTCATTTCTCAAGTAATCATGCTTCATCATAGCTGCCAAGTGTTCTGATTTTCCCGGATTTGTTCAGTTTAAGTTTTGTTCCAGAAAATCCGATTTTATTTGAAAATAGCCTTATTTTTTAATTTCATAACACTTAAAAAGAGGGGTAAAAAAGATTGGTGATCAGAAGCCTTGCAATTTCCAATCTTTCTCCATTTGCAATGTCATTGTTCATTTTAAACTTACTTTATTAGTTAAACGTCAACAAAATGAAGGTTTCATCACATAATAATAATTTAAAAACCTTAATCCTTCATTCAAGAAGCTTTTTGAGACGCCTCTGTCTCATCATCAGCTAACTTGTTTAGACTGCCTTTCTTGAATGTTAAAATGAGATGTTCAAGTCAAACTATGAAAATCAACTAGAAATTGACTTTAAAAATATTTAAAAACTTACAGATTACTAGTCTCACTCTTATGCCATGAAACATGAAGCAATAGAGATTCTTTCCATCCCTTCCTCCTGAAATATCATGGAACATTCAATCATACCTACCAAGTGGCATCATATACTCCAAGCTAATACAAAAACATTCGAGAAAGGCAGTCCAAACAAGTTAGCTGATGATGAGACGGAGGTGTCTTGAAAAGTTAATGTTACTTTATTAGATTGTAGAATCTATAAAGAGTTACAATTTTTCAATATTTCTCATTCATATAATTTTTAAATATAATAATTAAAAAAGATTTCACTGAATTGAATATAATTGTAAATATGGCCAGAAGTCGTGAATTCCTCTATCACACAAAGTTTTTTTTTCTTTTAATGGTAGGTTGGTTTGGCAGCTATGCTTCATAATAGTAGTTATTTCATCAAAAAGAATCATACACTGTGCATATTTTGATTTATTTACTTCATGAAGTCCATTTATTTACAGAAAACTGTAAAGCTTGAGTTGAGTTATAAATATGATGCAAGATAAAATAAGAGTTCAGAAATGTTGAAACATGTTTTTGGAAAAAAATAATTTAATATCAAAATACAGTCATGATTGCCAAACAACAACAAAACTCTATACAACAGAAATTCTTTAGAATTTTAGCTCAAGGCTTTAGGTAAAATTATGTCACACCACTTTAAAACATCCTAAATTGAAAGAGATAACATTTAATGAAAATTTTTGTGAATACATATATTAACTATAAAATAATTATATTACAAAGTAACAGAAAATAATAACAATATACAATTGTAATTGTTTAGTTCTGATGTAAAAAATAAGTTTTCAGTATTTTTAAATATGAATACAAGATATTTAGGCCATAAGTTAGGCCTTCTTGGCCCCAAACCTTTTAGGCCATTTGTCTGGTACAGAGAACATTAATTTAGATCGTTAATCCATAGATAATTTTCTTCCTTAAATTTAAACATTACAATCTGAACTAGTTGGCACTGGACTCTACTCAGTTCTCAAATCTTAAGGCTAACTTATGGCCAAGAAGGTTTGGGGAGTTTGAGAATTTACCCAAGCTCTCTAGAATTTTGAGATAAATTATTTTGTGTTTTCAGAAATATGCATATTTAATTGAAATATTATTAGAAATTTTAATATGTTTAAAACTATTTTATTAAATTGGAAATTTATTTTTTAAATTACATTTTTATTTCTCTTTCTATTTAATTTGTAGAATTATTTTTACATATGATATATAACTAGAAAAACACCCTCGATATTGCATGGTGTGATTGTGGAATATAACCAGAGGTGGGGAAATATTTGATTTATCTGCCACTGGTGAATAATTTTTTGGCTGTGGTGAGTAGAATCAACTTTGTTGCTGATATTGAGCGTTTCTCTGCAATGATACAGTGTAAAACAAACAAAGGAACTTATGCACTATCACAACCATATGGGTGACATTCTGTTACAGTATACATACAATTCTTAACAGTGATTAACACTGGCATGTGATTCAATTAATGTTCAGATGATGGCATTGATGCTTTTAAAAATTTTAATGATATATTTGGCATTATCAAAATAATTCTAAGCAATAATAAATCTGTCAAGGATAAATTATATGAGCTTATTGAATAATCAATTTTGAAAAATTCCTGCATTTTTTACATGCTTCTAAAAGTAACAAATTTGAAAATAATGTAATCAGACTGTAAATATTAAAATATGGTTGCCAATTCAGTTCATTAGATTGTAAAATCAGGGTTGCCAATTTGATGAGTACGTAAGTATCTATTTCTACATAACATTTAGAAAATGAATTAACTTCATTGTTTTATTCTCTACATATCATTCTAGATCACACAAATGATGTAACATGTCTTCCCAGACCTGAAAGATGAAATTTTAAATTACCCATTAGTGTCTAGTAAATCCTTTTTATTTGTTTGTTTGAACTTATTGAAAAACTTTAAATTATCCGATTTTTGCAAAGGGTACCTTTTTAAGTTTGCTTATTTTTGAGACGAGGCTATTTATTGGTCTCAAGAAAAATTATGCAGCCTTAAAGATCCATCAAAATTCATTTTTTGCATATTTTTCCTTTTTCACCCCATTCTATTTTTGATGCATTATAATGCATCAATGATTTTACTTGCTTATTTCAATAATAAAATATATTAAGATTTTAAAACAAATTAGGTAAAGTAACTTACATATGTTTTAATAATAGGTTGAGCAACTTCATCTTCTTTAAGATTTTCAAATTTTCCAGATTTACCTATTAACAAAAACAAAAACCTTAAAGCATAAAAAATGTTTTGAATATTTAGAATATTTTGCATTTACTTATTAATATTTTATAAAAGTTTACTTCTCTCATTAAACAATCAAAATGTGATATAATAAATCATTATATTAAATAGAGACTTGACGCTAGATAAATAAACACAAAAAAAGTCTTTAACATATAAAATGCCAATGGAAATAATGAAATTGCAGACAGTATTTTGGTGTCCTATGAGTACCATCATCAGTGCATAAAGAGAATACATTGGCCTCCAAAAGTTAAGTACAATCTATTTTCTCATTTTCTTCTTCTGTGCATCATTTTGAAACACACACAGGAAAATAAAATTTCAATGGCACATTCATTACCAAATCATTAATAAAATTTTATATAACTTGAACACAAGTAATAATTTTTAGACTGATATAACCTCAATTTTTCTCAAAAGCAAGTATCGGAAGAAATGGGAAATTTCAACTATTTTAACAAAAAAAAACTAAATGAGAAAAGATAGAAGCATTACAGATAGGTAAAAGTACACATGCCTCCAAATGTTGAATTAAAATCGGACTTTTTTTTTCTTCCTGTATTCACTTTAGGTCCACCAATGGCCGAGCAGTTCTGCACTCAAAGTTGGTAGAAGGGAAGTGCAGGGTTTAATCATGCTTGCTGACCTAGCCATTTGGAGTTTTCCATGCTTTTTTTTTTCCTTTTTTTAAAACTCGCATAAATATGGGCTAGGACCCCTTAGAAAGACCACCACAAAGGGTATTCAACCAAAGGCCCAGGTTTTTAGTGTAGTCAATCAGCCTTAACCCACAACCCAACCCAACCCAACCTTGTATTCACTTTTGTTTTTATTTCAAGAGGGACTTTTTCGAAAAATATAATTATTAATTTGTAAACTTTAGGCATCATCAAAATAATAAAAATGTCAATAAATAATTTTAAAATGAACATCTCATCCAATTTTCAATGTTTGTGAGTATATATATTTTTTAAATTATTCTCATACACAAAAGCAGAAAAATGAATGCAGGAAGAAAAAAATCTAGTTTAAGAAATTAAGATATGAATGTCTGTGAAGCTTATTTAGAACTACAAGCTGATGTTATGGGCAGAATATTTCAAAACATGAACTTTTTTAAATACAACCATTTATGAGATGGCCAATGAAGTGGTGTAAGTTTGACATACAAACATAATGTAATATGTTGTGGCCATCAAAGAAATTTCTTCTAGAATTTTTGATACAAATTCAAACAATGCAAAATATTTTCTATGGTGAGCACAGGTGGCAATTTTTGTCTCAGAAAAGTATACACTCAATGTTAAAAGAATCAATTTCATGCCCTCCAACCCCTTTTTACTTCCATTACCCGACTACTGTAGGTTTATGGAAGTATTGTATTCGGTCCAAAAATATGATATTGAGTTTTCACCTGATTTACATGTTTTACAGTCTCCTGAGTCTGTAAAGGTGGTTTTTGGCAATTGGTCAGTGTGTGTGTGAAGAATCTTCCGGCTATCATATCTCTGAAACCAATAAAGATAGAACTACAAAACTTCAAAATTGAGACAGGTCTGGTGTACAGATGAATTTTCCAAATTTTGGTGAAAATTGGAGAAGCGAAAATGGGACATCGGGAACCAGAAATGAGACCGTAAATCCATATCTCAAAATGACTCTAACAATTTTCTTTAAAATTGTTTCATAAACACTCTATAGGATGCTTTTTCGAATGATATGGTTGGTTAGTTCAGGAAAATCGACAGGCGTCCTGTATAAATAGCTCAATTTCAGGTTGTGCAAGTACGTTCTTTAAAAAAAAAAAGGCTATACACATTTTTTTAAACTCCCCACATTAACCCTCTTTTAGACATCTTTTGCATGCAATTGCTGTTTTGTAGTCAACAATTGAGTACGCCCAGTTTTGGTAAAAGTCAGTATCTCAAAAAGGCTTTAACGACTTTTTTGTAAATTGTAACATAAACCATTTTAGTTATCCTTTCTCATTTATTACGTGGTTATTACAGGAAAATTAACAATAATCCTGATTAGGTAGGTCAGTTTTATACTTTGGACGTTGGTGTATCAAAAAGTTGCTCAATCCAAAAAAATTTTTTTTTTCTTATTTTTAAACTCACTATGTAAATCTATATGTATCAGCTTTCACTTACCGGAACATTTTTAGTTGTCAATTATGTTAGGTCAATTTTATGTCTTCTGATCATATTATTTCCAAAAAGTGCATTTAATAAGTGGAATGTTGGGTAATGGAAGTCCTGTGGTTTGTTTCACACCTGAATTTTCTTTTTTTTTTTTTAAATATTCATTGGAGGAGAAGGGAGAATAAGCAATATTCCTACATACACAAAAAATTTATTCTCGTTGACTATTAGTAATATATTTCTTTTTCTTTTATTTCATAAAAATTGGTAAAAAATAATCGACATTATATGCATAAAAATTTTTGGATTTTGATTCCATGACATTAAAAATTATAATAAAATGGAATAATACCTGTTAAGGTGCAACGTAATTATGCACTTAATTTGTATCAAGGTGCAACTTAAATATAACTTTTTATAAAATTCTGTGCTAGAGTATGTAAAAATATTTTGTCACATGCACAGACAGACATTTTTTAAAAATGCTCAAATCATGCTCAGGATATCTCAAAATGTGTAAATTCATTTAAAAGTGTAAATTAAAAACGATTATATATACAATACTTTCTTCTAATGAATATAGAAAAAAGTAATAAAGAACTATAATCAGCTAGTTTTTTTTTTTTTTTTAACGAATAAACACTTTAATAAACAAAACTCATGTATACTTAAAAATAAATCATTTTTCGCATTTGTATTTTGTTATAAGTGAAAACTTTATTTAACTCCAAAAAACAAAAAAAACAATAAAAATGCTTTAAGCAAAAGGAAAAGTTAAATTAACGAGTAAGACTTAAAAAAGGTATTTTATATTCCATGCATTATTATTATTATTATTATTTTTTTTTTAACATGAATTCAAAAAGTCTAAATCAATCTTACCAGGTAAAATAAGCTCTTTATGAAGCCGAATTTCTAATTCTCCAGTGTCAGGAATTATTCTTTCAATCACTCCTTCCTGAAATAAAAAATTTTAGTATTGAAAAATTTATTATTTACACTAATTCATATTTCTTTTTTCAAATTTAGACTGTGGTCACACAAGTGTCTGTGAATCACTGGATTTTTGAGAATGTTAACAGAAAAATATGCTAACAAGTACAAACAGAAACACATGCTAATAAGCTCTTACTCATTTTGAAGTAGTAGTTGATAATTTTTCTCTCGCTTGACACAGGATTTTTATTGATGATACTATTCATCAAAAAAGTTTATTTCTCTCAAGAGAATATGCACACTTTACATAAACATATTTAGTAATTTTTTGGGGTAATCAGCAGATAGGACCTTTCTTAATATGAATGTAGTAATAAATCAGTTAAATTGTTTGTTAGAACAGGCCTGTCAAACCCAAAACACTTGGTATTGGAGATCTATTTCATTCAGGCAGGTCGTTCCACATGTCCTCTATTACTAAATTTTGTACCAGACATATCCTCTGTTACACACAACCACTTTTAATCTGCATTATCAGCGTCATCACCATTATCATTTTCTTATCCTTCTGTTTGGTATTCTTCATCACTTTCTCACACAAAACTGCATTTCATGAAACAATTTTCTGGATTAGAACTTACTTCCTGCCATGCTGAAATTTTAAAATAAATAGATGGTCTGGAGTCATGGCATCACAATTTTGATCCTCCATGGAAATGGGAAAAAGAGTTATTTTAGGATGAAAGATGTAATTCCAGTTTGTATGCTATATGGAACTGCTTGACCTTCAGAAGAATATTTTTACAGGATCAAAAGAAAAAATTTCCAGTGATGAATGCAGGAAAACGAATTTTTGAAGCACAATACATGCGGGTTTCATTAACATTATTTAAATATCATTTGTGCAGGGACCATAGAAATAAAACAATGTGGGAATAATAGATCAGGGTTTCACTGTACTAGCAGGCTATGCCCGCTTTGCTGGTCACTATATTTAAATGAATAACTATAATTAATGAATTCTCAAAATTGCATTAATTTTTATCATGTGAAAATAAAGAAAAAAAAATTCTGATTGGGAAAAATGTCGCACCGGTCCCCACTGCCTTGGGCAGTTAAGTGCTGCGTGCGTGCATTTACGTTTGACACTTTTAATGAATCTGTATTATCGTAAGGGGAAAACAAATATAAAATACAAAAAAATTCTTCTCTCATTGGTGGAATAATTGGTCCAGGCCCCCACTGCTGCGGCAGCATATAAATTTCTTCACCTACCGTTCTCGCCCCTCCTAATTATTTTACACTTTCAAAAATATCTGCAGTCATTTTCTCAGGCTTTTAAACCTAATATAATACTAATTTCAAACGTTCTATCTGAATTTCTTTATTTTGCCTCTGCGCCCACCCACCTTTCAGCCCCTCATAATAATTCTACACTTTTGAAAATATCCACAATTGATTTATCGGGCCTTAAAACCTAATACTAATTTTCAACACTCTAACTCTTATTCTTTAACAGCACACTCATCCATAGTACATCCTGAGGATGTTCATAGAATACATTTTTATCCTAAGGATATCCCTTGGAGAAGATGTGCTGTTAGGGTTTCTATATTTTTGCCCCATTCGCCCCCCCCCTTCTTATCTATCCTAATAATTTTTCCCTTTTGAAAATATCTGCATTTGATTTGTAGGTCCCAAAAACCTATAGGTGCCAATTTTGAATAGTCTAACTCTATTTCTATTGTTTTGCCCCTCTGCCCCTCTATGTATTAATTTTGAATGATCTAATTTTTTTTTTTTTTTTTTGCCCCAACCTTCCTGCCCATCTTAATAACTTTACACTTTTGAAAATATCCTCATTCGACTTGTAAGCCTCTAAAACCTATCTGTACCAATTTTGAATGGTCTAACTGTATTTTTTTTTTTTTGCCCCATAGCACCCCCCCCCCCCTTCCCTGTCCCACCTGGGATGAATTTCTACAATTCCAGAAATTGTTTTTAGATATTTATGTGCGCTATATTTTAGAGCAAAAATCTCTCTCTCTCACACACACCTATATATATATACAGTAGAAGATCTTTATAACGCAAACCTAAAAACACAAGGTTTTGTGTTATATAGAATTTTGCATTATACAGATCATGTTTCACACATAATTAAATTTACCTTGTAAACATAGTCAAATATGTTGAAAGAGAGATACAGAGTAGGGTCTTTTTGTTCCATTCTTTGGAACAGTAGTTAGATGTGTAATAGGTTTCACAGTTAAATTTAGTTTATAAAAATAGTCCATATATGCCTGTACCAAATCATTTATT
Source organism: Salticus scenicus (assembly GCA_963930645.1). Lineage (NCBI taxonomy): Eukaryota > Metazoa > Arthropoda > Arachnida > Araneae > Salticidae > Salticus > Salticus scenicus. The sequence goes on along the minus strand of OZ005654.1, from coordinate 168,097,369 downwards.
ATGACTCACTTAAAAAAAATATATATATGTAATGAAAGAAAGTTTTTTTATTAAAAAGGTCTGAATTAAGGAGATAAAGAAAAACAAATGTATCACATTAAGTTCTCTACAAACTAACAGTTTTTTTTACAAAGTATTTCTTAACTGCAAAATGCATTGTTTATGTCTGAGAAGTTGTGCGTTATATAGAGAATTGCATTATAAAGACTTTCTACTGTATATATATATATATTTGGCGATATAAAGGATTATTTGAAATCCTGTTTTGTCCCCTGCCCCCTTTAGGAGCTGAATTTCAAAAATTCCAGAAATTGGTTTTTAGGTTTTTGTATTAGCTATATTTTAGAGCAAAAATTTCACGTATATCTGTTTTTTTTTTTTGAGATATATAGGATTATGTGAAATCACATTTTGTAGTTACAAATTAAACAAGCCCCATCACTTGTTTTAGTAACAATTTCAAGGAACATATTCTTTAAAATGCGATAATAAGTAAAAATTTGATTTAATTAACAAGTAATAAGATTTTTTTTTTTTTAACGTACAATGTGACGTAAAATGCGCTTACTTATACGCTCCTCTGAAAGAGGAAATTTACATGAATCAACCGACTGGATTTACTGAAAAAGGTAATGAAGATTGGGTGTGTAAATTAGACAGAGCATTGTACGGGCTGCATCAATCTGGTAGGTTATGGTTTTATGAGTTAAATAAAGTATTGTTGGAACTTGGTTTTAATAAATTTGAAAATTGTAATTGTGCATATTCATATTTTGATTTTTCCGTTTTATTGGTTTATGCAGATGACATAGTTATTTTTTCTAGGACTGAATCACAGGCAAATAACATTTTAGACCTTTTACAGTCTAAATTTGACTTAAAAATTTTGGGTACCACTCGTAAGCTTTTAGGTGTGGAATTCAAGTACACGGATACTGGGGTTTTGATCCATCAGGGTCAATATATTGCTGAAGTTAATGAAAGGTTTCAAAACCATCGGATACCTGTCTCTTCCTTGCCTATAGTTAAAGGTGTACAATTTTCTAAGAGTGATTGTCCAGTCATTCAGTCTGATATTGAAGAAGCATCTCATTTACCTTACAGGAATCTTTTAGGTTGTATTTCTTTTCTAGCAAACCGTACAAGACCTGATATTGCATATGCCACAAATATATTTTCTCAGTTCCAACAAAATCCTGGTTTTAAACATTGGCAAGGCTTACTTAAACTTTTAGGTTACATTAAATACACCAGTCATTATAAACTCTATCTCAATTGCACAGATATTAAAATAATTTCTTACTCTGACGCTGACTTCGTCGCTAATAGAGACGATTACGTTTCTATGGGGGGTCAGTTGGTATTTTTGGATCGTGCTGCCGTTTCGTGGCGCACAAATAAACAAAAAGGTGTCACTATATCAACCATGGAATCAGAGTTTATTTCTATGTGTGATTGTGTAAGGGAGCAGGATTGGTTTTATAATATTTTATGTGAGTGCTCCAATTTAAAACTTATAAATAATAACTTTGATATACCTACTTTATATGCAGATAATCAGGCAGCCATTTGTTTTACTAAATCCAGAATAGAAAATTTCCATACACGGCACGTAAATATAAAATTGTTTTTTATTAGAAACTGGTTTGACGAGGGAAAGTTTAACCTCGAATATATAAGTTCTAAATTAAATATTGCCGACCCGTTTACCAAGCCTATGACTAAAGGTGACTTATTAAAATTTATAAAATTAATTTTTCTTTAAATACTTAATATGATAAATATTTTTCTAACTGAATTTTCCAGTAAATTGCTGCATCTTTCTTTTTTATACGTATCTGTTAAAGTTTTTTTGAAATCTTCCTTACCTTTGCAAATTTTTGTAAATATTGTATATAATGGTATGAATGAATGAAATGCAAGGCGCCTTGTGTATGTGTTATCATATTTTTTTTTTCATATTTCATATTTATTGTATATTATATACCTGTACATTATCACTGTATATATAATCATTTCTCATACTGTTTTTTTGACATATATATATATATATATATATATATATCTGATTTGCATTGTGTGGGGGAAATTATATGAATTGCATGCAATAGTACCTTGTCTCCTTAACTAAGTTGTTCTTTCAGAGTATCATTGGTGATACCTCATTTTTCGTTTTTTTTTTTTAAAGCCATGTGATACTTCGCATTTTTTTCCTGAAATTATGGACTTAAGATGAATAGATGTGCAGCAAATTCTTGGTAATATTTAAAATATTGTTTTCTTATATATTTCTTGTGTTTTTTTAATATTGCGGTGGGGGGCATTTGATATCCATATCAATGTCCTCATATTAAAATTAAGGAACTTTTGAATTTACTTATTTTCATCTTAAGAAAGTATTTAAACTTACCTTTATTTATTTGTTAAATCCTTTTTGATATTTAAAATTTACTTTGCATCTATCTTTTCAAACATCGTTACTCTGTTTACTATATCGGCGTTGCCATTTCCAGTCTGCATAATCTTTCCTATTTGTGCTGTTGCCACTTCTTGGGAATTATCATTTTTAATTATGTTTCGTTTTTCTCCACCGGGTGTAGTGGCGCAGCGGTCAATGTTGTTATGCAGATCAACTTGTTTAGAGAGTATATAAGGCCGTGATGTTTGGAGATACGTTAGTTTTCAGTTGAGTTTCAGTTGGGTCTCAGCTGAGTTTCAGTTCTAGTTTCGATGAGCTTCAACTAGTTGTGACTTTGAGTTTCAGCTCTGTTGAATAGCTGCTGGCGGCTGTTCTGAGCTATGGATATGTTGTAGAATGCTCATGTTTTATGCTGAACTCAAAATTTAAATAATTAAAGTAAATCGTTTTTGTTAAATTGTTGTTGTTAAAGTTTAAATAGTTTGATGATGTTGAGATTATTTACCTTCGTTAAGTTTAAAATCTTTTTAATAATTTCTTCATAAGCTTAAATGGATGAATTTCGTGAGAACTTTTTTATAATGCTTGAACTTTGCTTTCTTCTGATCATTGGAATATCGTGGTCATTCGGCGACCGTCAATTGATTTGAATCTTATCCTAAAAGTTAAGCTTGATCTAAATCTTTTTTATTCATTGGTCATTTGGCGACCATGAAATTTGGGATCGTTTAGCTGACTTTGTTCTTCAAAACTCAATGGTATTTGCTGGTCATCGGGCGACCGCGATCTTCAATATGCATCAATAAGTGTTATCTTCAAGTGTTTGTGTTTTTTTCTTCAATAATTTACGTGATGTGTGATTAGGCACTCTTCTATAATATATTGAAATGCTTATGACTATGTGACGTAGTGTTTTCCATCCATTCACCCACATTGGTCATATGGCGATCAAGTAAATGGATTTGAATGATGTGCTAAAATCTATCTATCTTCTTGTGACATCAAGTAATGATAATATATTGTAAAAAGGTAATATAGTTTCGTTTTGAGAATTAATCTTGTTATATTGAATTTTGAAATTTTGTTATATATATTTATATTAAATCTTTTCCATAGTTATTGTTATAATTGTTTTGAATCTATCATATCTTCATGAATAAATTTATTTTCGTTTCAAATACTTTTGTATTTACTGAGTCTAAAACTTTTACATGCTAGTCAAATTGAAATCCTCTAAACTTAAATAATTCTATTGCAGCTTTTTATCTGCTTAATATAATTTTGTTTAAGATAGACCTTAAAGTGTCTAATAATAACAACACATTTTTAATACTTACTCTATAATCTGTAACTACTGGAGAATAATTTTCATCTAATTCAAGAGCCTAAAAAAAATAAAAAGTTATATTAATCAAAATAATTTACCTATGTGGCATTCAAAAACAATAATAATTAGCAATAATACCTTATAAGCAATACAAGTTCCTACATCAGGTAAAGAAGTTATATCAGGAAGATCTTCATATGTTTGTTTCACAGATTTATTTTCTGTATTATTTTTAGATGTTGTACTTTTTAATGCTGATTTGCCATTTAATACAGAGTCATTTTCATTATATGACAGATTCTAGTAAAGAAATATATACAATACATTTAATAACTTATTGTTATAACTTCAATCAGTTAAACAGAATTTAATTTTTTTGAAATAAATATATGAACATTAGGGCTGGATTATTTATCAATATATCCCCAAGTATCGATATTTTTTTAATATCGCGATAACAGTATTTAAGTTCTTGTTCTATCGATATATCCCTCTAACGATATTTCCTAACGTGCACAGCTAATTTCTCGAACACGCGCACAACTAATTTCTCTAACGCGCACAGCTAATTTCTCTAACACGCTCACAACTAATTTCTCTAACGCGCACAGCGCGATCAAGTCATATGCGATAAACAGCATCCAACGCCATATCTTCAAATTCTGCTTCCCCGCCTCACCGTACCCCGTAAACACCCAACAAACAGACCGCCGAATACCTTATACAAATACACCTTCTCTTCCTTTCCTCCTATTCAACTGACTAAACTCGAAAAAATAACCCCAACCGGCTTCATTTGTGCGAACTGCGCACTCTCAAATCGAAACCACTACTTAAAAAGTATGACCTTGAACGATAACATATAAAATGTTTCATTCCTCATTCATCAAGTTATCGCAGTAGTATATTATTTCCCATTCGATAATATCTCCAAACCAATAATATCGAAGTTGCTCATCGCTCGCAGGTGAAAAATGAAAACACTGCAAACAGTATATCGCGTTTAGTTCATGGCAGTAGTATATTATTTTCCATTCGATAATATTCCCACACCAATAATATCGAAGCTGCTCTTCTCTCGCAGGTGAAAAGTGAAAACACTGGAAACAGTATATTGCGTTTAGTTCTTGTTATCGGTTCGTTGACATATTGTTCGGAATTGCATGGATTGTTCGAAATATCGTCAAGTGGGTTTTTTTTTTCTTTTTTAAGCAAAGAATTAACTGAAATTGATTACTTATTTTTTTAAAATTGGATTTATTATTCTATCTTCTGCACATATAAGAAGAAAATATAAGATTTGGATAAACGTTTTTCCGGTTTTCGATGAATTTACACGTTTTGAGATTTCCTTGCATTTTAATTAACTGAAATTGTCTACTCATTTTTAAAAAGTGGATTTATTACTAGTTTCTGCGTACATAAGAAGAAAGAAGATATGAAATAAATTTCGATTTCCGTTTTTTGATATATTTACATGTTTTGGGATTTCCTTGCATTTCATTTAAGTGAAACTGATTACTTATTTTTTTAAAAGTTGATTTATTATTATATCTTCTGCATATACAAGAAGAAAGTGTAAGATTTGGATAAATTTTGATTTCCAGTTTTCGATGAATTTACACGTTTTGAGATTTCCTTTCTTTTCAATTAACTGAAACTGACTACTTATTATTTAAAATGCGGATTTATTACTGGCTTCTACATGCATAAGAAGAAAGTAGAAGACACGGGGAAAATTTCGATTTCTGGTTTTCGATGAATTTACACGTTTTGAGATTTCCTTGCATTTCAATTAACTGAAATTGACTACTTATTCTTAAAAAAGTGGAGAAAGTATAAGATTCAGAAAAAATTTAGATTTCCAGTTTTCGATGATGTTACATGTTTTGAGATTCCTTGAACTCTAATTGACCATTTTTAAGATTTCCTTTCTTTCTTTCTTTTCTTTTTTCTTTTTCTTTTTTTTTTTTTTAGTTCGAACGCTCTATTTCATGGACGACTCGTGCCTATCGGCCAACAGGGGTCGCTGCTGTGCTGCAATTTAATTCCGTTTATGAGAAGGCAGTTGCTTTGCTTTGCAAAAAGTGATTGATCTTCAACCACTGGGCGGTACTAGTATATAAATATAATACAATTTCCAAATGTTATAAAAACATTACAAAATATGAATTCAATATATATATCTTAAAAAAAAAAAAAAAAAACCATGATATGGTAAGTAGATAAAAAATAAAATAAAAATGGCAGGAAATTGACCTTTAGAATACCTATGAGTTATAGGGTCTCAAATTAATATTACTCTACAACCGAGAAAGTTTATTCGGTGGCAATTCTAAAGAAAGTTTATAAACAGTATTTCTACTGTGCATTTCTTATTCACTGAAATTAATTTAATTACAATCATATCGCTATCAATGACTGACAGGAATATTAGTAAATGAACTTTCTTTATACTCAGGAATGGGAATTAGGCGCAAAACTCATACTAATATTTATTTTTAAAATTTCCGTATATAAATGAATCATTGATATATATATAGAGAGAGAGAGATAGATAGATAGTTAAGTTACGACTTCTGCGCAAAATTTTATTAATCATCTACATTCTAAGTACAACTTCATTTTTCTTAAGCTTATATTTTTATTATAATTATGTATCTTGATGATATACTTTGTGTAAATAAAACACATATCACCCATTAGTTCTCTTAAAATGTGATTTTGAAATAATTAAATCTTAAAATAGAAAGAATGGAGGACAAACTATTCAGAAATATACTTAAAGGCAATGGTATAAATTAAAAGAAACACAAAACATTGTGTTGCTATTTATGCATTTTCTTTCTTTTTTTTTTTTTTCTTTTTAATAAAAAAGATTTGGAAGTAATATACCAGAAAATATAAATATACATATAGAAAACACTCCACACTTGTATACATTAAAATTGGTGTTCATTTGTCTTTAAAAAGTAGCAAATATCTATTTTCCTTCTCTTGAAATAAATATCGCAATATATCACCAATATCGATATTAACTTGATGATATATCGCGATATTTAATTTCTGATATCGTCCAGCTCTAATGAACATTATTTTACAAAACATATTAAATAACTTTAATATTAAATATTACTGTACGTATGGTGTTCTTTTTCGGAATTAAGACTTATGAGGGCATGAGCTATAGTTTAAAAAAGATTTCAAAACATTATAAATATCTATGCCCAAGGCCATAGCCAAAAAATTTTTTTAGGGAAGGTTCAAACTTTAGAACATAAGATGGAGTGGAGTGTTAAAAATTAAGAATAACTCAAAAATTTTTGCGAATTTGCGACATTTTGGGGGCTGTTTGAAATCCCATTCCCTAAGTTTAAGGCTTTGTCTATGCCTAAAACAGGATCTAGGCTTCAAACCTAATTAATTATAATGAAAGAAATTCTAAATTGAGATTTGTAAATATGCTTTTTTAAGTATTTTTATTTTTAAAAACAATAATAAAAAATGTTTAAATGAAATTCATTTTTAAATGACTTAATTTTTAAGAATAATACAATTTTGAAATGAAAATTGAAAATAATTTTTTATATATTACTCATCATTTTTGCAAATAAAATTTCACAAGCTGAATTACAAATTTATACAACTACAGAACATTTCAAGCAAAAAACATGTGGGCACCACGTGACTTTTTTATACAAAAAGTGGATATTCCTTGCAATTTAGATTTAGAGACAAGCTCTAAAAATGTCTTTAATAAAAAATACTTCCTTATACACGTATTGGATGATTGAAATATACATATTTTTACAAGAACATTACCATTTTTGTGTGGGTTAACTGCTTTGTAAATAAGGGAAGCTCGTGCCCAGACCAAATTGGAGGCATAAAACTAAATGTCATGACAGTCACAATATAAATTCACAACATTCTACAACCATTCGATTTTGCACTATGCAAGACACAAAATCAATTTCGCAAATCAGAATTATAATACTTCCCTATACCAGGGCGTGAAATTTCCGCTCGCCAGCTCGCCATTGGCGAGTGGAATTTTTACTGTGGCGAGTAAAAATTTGGTCCAGTTAAAGACAGAATTCTTACACGATACTGTGACAGAAAACATTATTTTTTATAGATTTAAATATGGTAGAATCTTGCCATCTTATAACCTCATATTTAACCTCTCTTTTTTCTCTTCTCGGAGTGCCGGGTCTGTGTGCACGCTTCCCGACGATCGTCCCATCCTGGGAATGAAAAAATGCTTAGTACATGCATAAAAATCGTAACCTCGTCGGCAGTTTCGTTTCTCCCACTGTGATTTCTTAAAGCAGAGTGAGAATAGACGAGCTGAGAGCCTCTTTGCCCGTCGCCCACTATCCGAGAGAAGAAAAATGTGAAAGTTTGCCTGTGCGATTTTTCTCGAGCCCTTTTAAAGATACTGCCTATGTTTATTTTGTTGAATAATGATAAAAAAAACAGTTCACATTTTCCTGTTTTTTGCTGAAACGCCAAGGATTTGTGATTGTTATAATTTGTAAGCAACGATTTTATCGGAAAAGTAATTCCGAAATAGCCATTTCAAATGACAACAATGAACAAGTTGTACACATCGACATTCAGTCTGATTATAAAAATAAAATGGACGAAAAAGACATTTCTGATGTAAAATGTTAAATAAATAAATAAGTAAATAATGAAGATTAACCTTTCATAATAAAAAGATTTTCACAGGATATTATTTGACGAAGATTTTTCTGCTTCTTCTTTCTTTATTTAATGACTCTTTGCATTTATAGATATTTTAATCTTATACAAATCTCAAATGCAATGCATTATAATGATTTTTGATTATAGATGATTAGGAGACATGATGATATGCGACACATTTTATGTATATATATATATATAATTTTAGGTATATTTGTAAAAGCATTTGATATAGTTAGGAAAAATAAAAAACTTAAAATGCGTAATAAAGAAAAAAAAAGTGACAACCCTATTTTATGGCGAGTAAAACTTTTTTTCGGCGAGTGAAATCGAGCTGAAATTTCGGACCCTGCCTATACTTTGTATAAGGAAGTAATAACAATTACTCAGTTTTTAATGCATTATTTTAAATACTAAAATATGTAAGAAAGTAACTTACAGAATTTTTATTAGGCATTATAGACAGCTGCAAATCTGGAATACTGGGCTTATTTGACTGAGCAGGAGTGGACATTTTAGGATAATCTGATGACTGTGTATGAACCACTTTATCTTCATTAAGAACAAATGTTTCGGGATTATGATATTCGGTTGCACCCTTCAATGAATCACTTCCATCACTTTCATCAGAGATAGAATAATGAGTGTGCCTTCTGTTAATATTTTTATCAACATTTTCGGAAAGTGATTCTAAATTACTGACTAAATCACAGATATCCCTTTCACTGGCTTCTACTACCCTTTTACGTTTCCTCCGTCTTTTACGCTTTTTCTTTGGCTGATTTTTGCTGCTTAATTCTTCAGAATTAACATTAGTTGTAACTATTTCAGGAGACTCATTCTGAGGAATAACTGATTCATCTCCTATAGATAAAGAATCATTGTGTAAGACTATTACAGATGCCATTTCAGATTCTGAAAGACCAGTTTTTGAAGACGTAGTATTACTTTTAATTTGTTTTTCTGGGGTACATTCAGCATTTAAAGAGTAGAATGACTCATTAGTTTGACAGAAATTAATATCAGTGACACTCTCCTCATTTCCAATAGTATATGATTTATTTTTATTTTTCTTATGACTTTTCTTACTGCTTTGGTTTTCTTCTACTAGGCAATTTTCAATATTAATGAATACTTCTGATTGGCTTTTTTCTTTATCTACTGAAGTAGAACTAAAGTTTTCACAATTCCCTGTTACTTTTTTACGTTTCTTTTTATTTTCTATTGAAGCACTATTCATATTTGCAGAATTCATAAATAAGTCTTCTTGACCATTCTTTAATTCTTCTGCTGTACAAAATTTTTCTGAATTTGCTGATTTTGTTTTTTTTCTTTTCTCTTTTTTAGATTCTTTTTCAATATTACTTACATTAGAAGATAAAGTAATATCTTCTGCTCTATATCTTTTTGAATTGTTATCATTATCACTAACACTACTCTCACTATGATTCCTTTTTCGTGAAAAATTAGCATTCTTCTTCAATGATTCTTTCATGAAATTCTGGCAAGCAGAGATTTTGTATTTAATTCTGAAATAATAATAATACATTTATATAAATACAGCATCACTTTAAATATCATCACAGCACTAAAAAAAATATTTTAAAATTTAAATAAATAATTTATTTAGAAACATGAAAAGAGTCAAGTGCAAGATTAAAAAATTTTTGGCTGTATATAAGTACTTTAAAAGAAAGAAAAGTGATAAGAAAAATTTTCTCAGAGACAAGTGCATCAGTTAAATAAATTTAAAATTTTCAGGATCAAAATTATTTGAGCATGTATTTTCCATTTTATTAAATGAAAAAACAAAATGTGCTAGCTTGTACTAAAGCATTTAAAATTCAGTCACCACTCTGATTTCATTTTTAGTTACAGAAAATATCACACAGAAATAAAACAATGTTTAGAGTTTAGATTGAAGGGTTTTTTTTTTTTTTCCTTTTTCCCTCTATTCTATTATACAATAAAAGAATGAATACTGCCTTTTTGGACAGCTCATTAATCTACAGTTGGTCTTTTTACAAATCAAAGCACTGATATATACACTGCGTAAAAAAAAGTAGAAGGACAGTCGATTTTTATAGATTATTTTCTGTATTTTTATCCTAGCTTTTAGATCATAAAAAACGACAGTTTTTTGAGTGACGCAGCAAAGCTCAAACAAAGCTTAGCAGCGACACTCTATTATACAGCTAGTTTTACATCAAAAGAATTTGGAAACGCCGACATTTAATATCTCAGTAAATAAGAGATATTTTGATCTGATGTTTTCAGAATAATATTTTATCTTCTGCATGATGCTATCCTGAAAGTTTCACACTTCCACATTCTATATATTTTGAGATCTGAAATTGCAATTTAAGACTTCAAAGGAAAAATGGTAATTGTGTGAGTTTTTTTTCTCGAAAACGGCTCGAAGAAATTTTATGAAATTGATACATGATATTAATTTATTTTGTCTAAGAATCGTGACGTGCTTCGTTTTTCCCTAAAAACTCTTGTTTTTTATATATTTCACTTTAAAAATGGAACTATATTACCTCGCGGATTACACTATTTTCTTTTGCATCGCTCAAAAGAAAAGAATGTAATCCGGTTTGGAATGTTCGCGGGCGTATACAGTCTTCGTTTCCATTTGAAATATTCAATCTCAGATAGGTAATTTGGCTCCATCTATCGGCTGTTAGTGTCAAAAACAAACTTACAAAATAAAATATTTTTCTTTCTTTAATATATATATTAAATGAGTTATTTATTTGGAGATTTGTATTTTATATAATATTTTTTTTATCAAAAATATTCATTCAATTCCATTGTTTTCAAGTTGATACGTTGTTAACTTTCAAAATTGGTTTTATTTTAAAAAGTGATTGAAACAACAAAAACCCTTTTCTTTACTTTCATAAAAATGATAGATAATATCATAATCATATGCAAATATTTGTAATTTTTTTTAAAAAACTAAGTGATAAATCACTTAAACTATGGATAGAAAAAATCCTGAATAATAATAATAATAATAATTAATTGATTAATTTGCTCATTAAATTTCTATAATATAGTATGTAAATGAAATATTTTACAAAGATTGTAATAATTATAATAGTATATCAAATCCAAATCTAAAATTTCATGTTTTCTGTTATTATTATTATTTTTTAATTTTATAAAATAATATTGTAATGAAATTAAAAAAAAAAGAACTCGGTTACCAAACACTTAAATGCATTGGAAAAACTGAAAACAGAATTAAAATTAGTAAAATAAGTAATAAAATCAAATGAAGTAAAATGCATCTTTATTTGACTTTAATTTAAACTCATAATATATTTTTTTAAATATTAATTAATTAATTTTGTTTTTCGCATTGTGATACTTAATTTTACGAAATAATACATTTCTGCAAAGCATACTGGCAAAATAATTAAGAATTATACAGTGTATTATTTTATAAATTACTTTGTTCATTAAATTTCCAGTAAAAAACTATACTACTTAAATATTTATCAGTATAAAAGTTTCACATTTTAAAGATTTTTCTATTTTTATTTATTTTTCTCTTTTAAATCAAATCTATACTTCAAAAATAATAATTATTTCTTTATTAAATTTAACAGTAGGGAGCAGGCATGAATATAACAATAAAAGCTACTCTAGAAAAAAAGAAAAAAAAATCCTCCTTCACTTGTACAGACTTATTTCTTACATATAATATTGATATAAAATGAAATTACCATGCATCTGCAACCTTTAAATTAGAAATTAATAATACATTTCAAATTTTGTATTATTTTGCAAATTTTGTTTATTGCCTTTATTCAGATATTGCAGTTTATTGCCTTCCCTTAGTCGTTTCCGATAGATTTGGGGAGGAAGATGGGACTTTTAGAAAAAAAAAAATTATAAGTTCCTTAAAAATGCCCCACCAGCATCCGAGCGGTGGATGAGAGGTTCCGGATTCGATCCCATCCTGCACTCTTTGACTTAGCCGTTCCTTCCGTGTTTTTCTCCGAAACTCGCTTAAATACGGGCCTCGACCCCTTAGAAAGACCTCATGGAGGTCATTCTACCTATATGCCTATAGGACCCTAGCGTAGTCAGTTGGCCTTAAAACCTACTACCAACCAACCTTAAAAAATTATCGTTGAAGTGATTGCATCTAGAAGATTTCTCAAAGTGCTAAAAAATCCTTATCATTTAAAATTTTAATGTTAGATCTCTTAGTATACTTTTTACCCCCATAACCCAATTTTAGAAAATGAAACAATGTCCAAAATCCCTTCACCACGTTTTAGAAAATTTTCAGGAATTCTAGCCAGGAAGAATGTGGGAACTATGTACAGTATATTTAACCAGATAGGAATAAAACTACATTCAACAAAACATTTTCTAAAAAAACGTTTTCCCGATAAAAATTTCAAAGTGGTCTAACTGATTGCCCCCTCCTATTTTCCCCATCTGAATTAATTTTAAACCAAACAAAATCTCCCTCAGATTGATTAAGCATCTTTTTTAGAATTATCAGAGTTTCCAAAGGAGGATCTGATCCCCACCCCCATGGTGTTAGGTATTTTGGAAAATTACTGTCAAATCCTTACAACATTTTACTTTAAACATCTAAAATTAAAAATATAACAAAATATTAATATTTTGTTCATTCAATTGGACCATTTAAAAACTTGTGTTTAATTTTTTTTTTTAATCTAACCAAAATCTATGCGGTGAATGGAGCTCTTTAAAAACTTATTCATAACACTTTTTTACAAAAACTTTCGTACACAAATTATTTTTTGAACATTTATTTTAAATATTCTGTTGAACTATTTAAGAAACAGATGAACCGTTGAACCAAAGAAATTGAATATTAAATAAAATAAATCTCTCTCTCTCTCTGTCTCTTTTTTTTTTTTTTTTTTTTTTTGTAGAAATTGTTTGTTATTTTTAAAATATACTATATTATGCCTTTGTAATGTTGCGTGTTTCCATCACACAACAAATATTCTTTCTTAAAGTTTTTTATTTATCACTTTTCATAAATTTTTAAAATTTCATTTAGTTTGTTATTTTGTTCGAGGTAAAATTTAATGTGTTATGAACTATGAAACTGCACTTTTTAAGGGTTACAAACTCATTGCCATGCTCCTTTAATTTTATATTTTAATCATTAACCCCTAAAAAGTAATGATATCAATACAAAAAACCCTTAACGGGTTAAAAGTTTGTGACGCAGCACTGCACTTTATGGCTATAAGAATTAGAAATACGGGTCTTAAAAATAATGATATCAAATTTTCAGTGACGCTTTGCTATATTAATTAAAAAATACAGAGATTTTCTTATTTGAATTTGTTTTTTTCATCTATTTATTTTTACAGTGTAAAATGTTATTTTCAACATAAAATAATATATAACATTTATTTACCAATACCTTTTCATTCACATCTCTTATAATATCAAAATATGTGTTTTAAAAGAAATGATATGGAATTCCAGCAACACAGTGATGTTACACTAAATGATTTGTTTTTAAATTCCACTGCAATTATTTTGTTTTGCATATTAAAGTATATTTGCACATTGAAATATTGCTTTTAATTTTCAAATACGCAGTCAAATATATCACTTTCATTAAGTTTATATTATGTACTGAAATGTATTTATTTCAATGAATTATTTTATCTTTTGCGTCACGCTATCCAAAACTGTAAGTAAAATTTATGGAAATGTTTATTTTGTGCCATCTTATCCAAATTAATTGAAAAAGCATGCAAATAAATAGTGTGCTGCAAAAAAAAAAAAAAAAAAGCGAAATTTTTAGTTGTAGTTTTGGATGGCGTGACGCAGAAGATAAAATAATTCATTGAAATAAATACATTTCAGTACATAATATAAACTTAATGAAAGTGATATATTTGACTGCGTATTTGAAAATTAAAAGCAATATTTCAATGTGCAAATATACTTTAATATGCAAAACAAAATAATTGCAGTGGAATTTAAAAACAAATCATTTAGTGTAACATCACTGCGTTGCTGGAATTCCATATCATTTCTTTTAAAACACATATTTTGATATTATAAGAGATGTGAATGAAAAGGTATCGGTAAATAAATGTTATATATTATTTTATGTTGAAAATAACATTTACACTGTAAAAATAAATAGATGAAAAAAACAAATTCAAATAAGAAAATCTCTGTATTTTTTAATTAATATAGCAAAGCGTCACTGAAAATTTGATATCATTATTTTTAAGACCCGTATTTCTAATTCTTATAGCCATAAAGTGCAGTGCTGCGTCACAAACTTTTAACCCGTTAAGGGTTTTTTGTATTGATTTTTATACAGATTTTGTGTAACAAAGTTTTCTTTAAGTTCAAGTAAAAAGGAAATTTCTATTACTAATGCTAATTAGTGGATTGTAAAAAAAAACCTATCATCCATGATTTTGAGAGTGTAAAAAAAGTAGGACATTTTCCAAAATTTGTTATTTAGTGGGTTGTGCACAAGTATAAAAGTAAATATTGAATTTTCTTTGAGTGCTTTTGATGAGGAAAACAGATTTTGTTAAAAATTGCATTGTTATTTTCTTTTCAGACTGCCTAGAATAATACTTTAAAATTACTTCCAAAAGGGGCAAATTGTTGCATATAAAATTAACGTTAAAGGTATTAGACAGATTGTTCGTATACTGCACGTCAGCCCCAATACACTTTCTAACCTTATCAGAAAGTCAGATAGAAATAGGAAAAGAAAGATGACTGGTAGGCCTAAAAACTTAATGCTTTGCGATGAAAGAAAACTTGCTCATGAGCTTAAAAAGAACAGTGGTAGTATCGCAAAGGCCCCAAATCAAGCAGGACTTACTCATGTGTCAAGGCAAACAGTTTACATCTTCATAATAAGATTCAAATAATTCATTTTCAAATAGTGGAAGCATCATCCAAAGTGGAAAAAAAAACACAGATTGATTCCCATTATCATGAGTTAAAGAACACGTATCATGGACCTCAGATGGGATTTTTATAATATTTTCAGACGAAAAGAAGTTTTATACAGACAATTTAGATGGTTATCAATAATACTGGGATTGTCTGAAGAATGTAGAAGAATTTTATTCAACTCCATAAATGAGGAGGGGGGGGGGGGGGGTGATCTAATAATCAATTGGTATGCAAGAAGAACAAGTCTGATCTTTTTCAGTGGTATGCAGAAACATAGAGGCTATATTGAAGTGCTAAATTCTGAGCTTCTTCCATGTGGCTTTGAATTAGGAGGAGAAGAGTGGATGTTTCAACAAGATGAAGCTGCCATTTACATCCCCACAGAGTTAAAAATTGGTTTGCTGCAAATAATGTGCAGGTTCTACCTAAGTCAGCTAAAAGCCCAGATCTTAACAATGCTAGTGGGAAAATGTTTAAATTCCTTACTGACAGAGGTTAAGATTTGCACTCGCCATGTGGCGACCTAATTTGTAAAAGTGGTGATCCAAAAAAATTGCTGTAATTGCCAATCAGACATGCCATTTTTTCACGATTTCGCAGAAATCTGTGATTTTTTTGCCCCCCCCCCCCCCTAATTTACGGAATTTTGCAAATTAACTTCTGCTTTTAAAAAAAATCGTGGATATCGTCCATTTAAAAAAAAGAAACCTCATTAACGATTGGCGATTAAATTTGCTACGAAAGTCACCCAATTCATAATCTTTCTCCATCCAAAACATAAATGTCAATATTCATTTTAAACTTGCGTAATGAGATTCTAGAACCTATAAAAAAATAGAATTGTTAAATATTTCTAGCTCATGTAATTATTATTTCCCCCTTCCCATTTTCTTATCTCCAACTAGTGATCGGCGATCAGATGTTCTGCAGAATTCTTTTGTTTCCCAGTCTTTCTCCATCCACAACATAAATGTCAATATTCATTTTAAACTTGCTTAATGAGATTCTAGAACCTATTAAAAAAAATACAATTGTTAAATATTTCTAGCTCATGTAATTATTTTTTCCCCTTCCCATTTTCTTATCTCCAACTAGTGATCGGCAGAATTCTTTTGTTTCCCAGTCTTTCTCCATCCACAACATAAATGTCAATATTAATTTTAAACTTGGTTTGTTAGATTCTAGAAGTAGAACTGAAAGAGTTTAATATTTCCTAACCATGTAATTGATTTTTACTCCCCTCCCCCCATATCTCCAGATAGGGATCAGTGATTAATTCTAGAAACAACAAAGAGTAGAAGTGCTCAATATTTCTCACATATGTAATTATCTTTAAACTTCATTACTGAACTTGATAAATCAACTTATTTTTTTCTCAATTAAATTAAATATTTATATCTATCCCAAATGTTTAAACAAGAGAAAAAATGTAGACTAAATTTTTCAGGTAGGAAAATTTTTTCTAAATCAATTTAGAAAATTAATACTGAGTTGGTTTTATGCATATTAGAAACTGATAATTAACTACTGTAGCTTTTTTAAATATGTATGATTAATGTACATAAATAAAAATCATATTTTATATTTGTTTGATTTTTTTTTTTTTTTTTTTTTTTTTTTCCTTGTTGACATGGAATTTTAATAAGGTTTTATGTGGATATAAAACCTATTGCAATAATATTAAAGAATTGTTTTGTGCTAATGAAAAAAATCCTGAAATTTTTAATGTAGATAGAAAGCTATAAATATATATAACTGTTTAGGTAGTTAATTTATTAAAAGTGACATTATTAATGTTCAATCAATTAACCAAACAATCATGTTAGCAAAAACTTTTCAGCTAATTTCTAATTTTAGCAATCGCATGTCTGTTAATATAATTAAATCTCTGATAATAAGTCAAAAAAGATTTTTTTGCCCCCCCCCCCTTTTTTTTCCCCAGACTCAAAATAATTTTGTTTTCTTCTAATGCTAATCACATCTATTTTCCGTATAGAGATGTCACACTAGGTGAAATTTATTAAATTAATCAAATTTTTGTATTTCTCTTTCAATAAGACAAAATAAATATTCTAGCAAAACACTAATTGTGTATGAGAAATAACATTATATTTTGCTAGTGTGTCATCATTATAGCCTGCTGTTTTCTGTATCAAAATGAAATTAATACTTAACTACGAAAGTCCATATATTTTTCCACATTACTAAAACTTTAAAATCTTCTTCCTAATACTATAGTTATTAATAGCATTTAAAAGTTGCATTATATGCTACTATAACTAACATATATGTTTATAAAACTCACTCTTAAAATACTAATAAGAATAAAATCATAAACACTCAAAGGAAATTCAAACAAGATCATATCTTCTCTCAAAAGTCGAATCATTTTTCAATGATTTGATTTCTCAGCCAATTTTGTCTTTCTCCCACCTGCTTTCATTTCAGATATTGAAAATTTTAAGCTCGAGAAGTATAAAAGTTTTTTAAAAAATATTTATTTTCAAACTATTTAAAGATTTTTTTTTTAAATCTGTGGAAGTGCATAATTTTTTTTTTATTATATTATTAAAATAATACTATAAAGGCCACTATTTCTTAATTTTCCGACCATATCACCTGTGTTTTATGCCTTTATATGTATATAAATATATTTTTTTTAATTATGTGTGTGAATATCAGGTATAACATTGACTCGCGAGTGGCCACTGAGCTAATCATGTTCAGTGGCCACTAGGACTGGGCTTAAAGGGCAAAATTAACGGTCGCCACCGGCCACGTGGCGACTAAATAAAAAAAGATGGCGATTAAAAATTATGCATCGATCGCCACTAAAGTCGCCACTTTTGTGATCATTAAAAGATTCTAAAAATCGAGCGATGATAAGCAATCGAAGCCTTGTGATTTCCAATCTTTTTCCATCCATGGCATAAATGTCACTGTTCATTTTAAAGTTGCTTTGTTATATTTTACAACCTATAAAGAAGTAGAATTGTTTAATATATCTCACTCATAATTTTTTTGGACCCCCCCTTTCCCTCCCCCTAACGATCCATGATCACACAGCTTATAGAAAGCTTTATAATTTCTAATCATTCTCCATTTGCCGCAAAAGTATAAATATCTATTTTAAACTCGCTTTATTAGATTCTAGAATCTGTAAAGAAGTAGAATTGTTTAATATCTTTTACTCATAATTCTTGTAATCCCCCCCCCCTCCTCCTCCAACGATTGGCAATCACATGCTCTACTGAAGCCTTGTGTTTTACAATCTTTCTCCATCCATAACATAAATGTAAATATTCATTTTAAACTTTCTTGATTAGATTCTAGAACCTATAAAGAAGTATATAGATGTATTCCCCCCCCCCCCCCCCCCGCACATGTGCGCTTCATTTCAACTAGCAGTTAATTATCAAATGTCCTGCAAAGCACAATCTTTTTCCATTATTATCTCCATAGTATTTAGTGTATATTTAACCCATTTAAGATATTTGTCAAATGTGTGTATCAAAATTTGATTTGGCTTAAATGTGCATTTTTCAAAAATTTTTGTATTTGCTTTCTTTTGTGTAGAAATCTTCCTCTTTCCTTCCTATTTTAAAGTAGAAATCTCCCTTTTTAAAGCTACAAATTTTTCAGCTAAGTAAATTATTTTTAATGAAGCAGCTAAGTTTCCATATCTATACTTTTTAAGAGGAAATATTTTAACTCTATTGAAATAAAATCGTTTAAAAAAGTGTGTCTTTAGAAATAAGAAAAAATAATAAAACTGCTAACTGTATTTGCACATGACCATGTAAAAGGTTGTGATGATGATGAATCGGCTGATTCGTTTACTAGAAAATATCAATGTGAACTGTGAATAATAACAACTTATTTCACTTAAATAAATTGAAAAAAAAGTACTACTGAATTATCTGAAAGATAAAAACTTTTGCTGTTATTATTACAGCCACAGCCCTAAGCAGATTTTAATTTAGGATGTGCAATTTAGGATTTTTAAAAAGAGCGTAATTACAAATTACAATTTCAGTGTCCATGTGTTAATTTTATTATTATATGTATTTTTTATTTTCTTATTTTTCTTGTGGTGATTATACCACAAAATGTTGACAATCCTTTTTGCTGTCTGAAAGAAATAGTCTTATCATGTGAAAAGTGGCCACTAACTTAAAAAAGTGGCTACTAATGAAACTGACAGTACCGGTCACTGGCCACTAATGAATTTTCCAAGTTTTGCCCTTTAACTGGGCTTTATATTGATGTAATGCTAATATCGTTTATCCAATTTAAATATTTCATCTTCCATAAAATATCGATGCAGAAACATCAAAACACGCGAAAATCTGATTCCAGGCTAATCCGATTCAAGCTGGAATAATGCCAGATAGCTATTCATTCAACTGGATATCTGTTTTGTCTAAAGCATGCGCAGTCATAGACAGCTAAATCGTGAAAATCTTGACTCAATCAAACCGCAAAAAATCAAGAGAATATTTGAAGTGCCATTTCGATTTAGTGTTACGCGGGCGCACCACAGACAAAAAGAGAATATCGGTTTAAAAGAATGGTCTTATTTTAGTAAAAAATATATTTCTGTGATTAAGATAATAATTTCGAGGAAAAATTTTGATTTGGTTAAACTGATATAATTTTTCTATGGTCCATTGTTGATTTTCGCGATTTCTGTAGGTATTCATTACAAGAAAGTAATTGTAAAACTTTTTAACTTCTGATTTTCAGTGAATTTACACGTTTTGAGAAGTCTGGAAAACGTTTTGACCATTTTTAGAAATTATCCATCTGCTTGTGTGTGGGAAAAAAAAAAAAAAATATTCCAATGACTCTAGCGAAAGAAATAATACACAGAATTCCATAAAAAGTTTTACACACTTGCACCTTGATATAAATTAGCGCTTATTCATATTTTGTACACATCGCTATACAGATGGCATTGTCATCCAATTTTAGAACATAAGGATATAATAAATACTTTCCAGTATAATGTGATAAATTTTTGTATAAATGTACGAAATATACAGTAAGGATTATTTTTTACTTATCATTGTGAAACGGAAAAACAATTTTCTGTAAAAGTAATAGTCAACTAGGATAAAGGTCTTGAATGTGTAAGTGTATAGACTTACCCCGTGAGGGTAAAATTTCAACACGAGTTCAAAACTGATTGAACCATGTATCTGTGATAAATATAAAACAAAATTATCCACTTTTTTTTTTTTTTTTCACGAGAAGAAAAAAGAAATCTGAAAAATTACATATTTATTTTCTAGATGAATACTTTATTATTTTGCTATTTCAAAAAAAGTCACTGCTTCAAATTGAATAAATCAGATTTGTAATATATAGAGTGTTATGTTATACATACTTATTTTTAAATATATGAATGTCGGCAAAATAAAGTTCTTGCCTCTCCATTCATGCTGTATATTAAGCGAGTCCCACTAAATCAGTGTTCCTAACTCACATTTTGACATGTTCCTATTGGTACATTGTTAAATAATGCAGTTTTGTTGCCAGAAATTCTCTGTAAAAATTACAGAATTCTGTGAAAGTTACAAAAAAATACGTTTTGCCAACTTAATTTTTCCATAATTTACGACTTTTTTTTTTCTCAAATTACAGAGAATTCTGTAATTTTCACAGAGAATTTCTGGCAGCAAACTTGCATTTTTTTAATAGTGTAGCTTAAAGTGGCCTATTTATTGTGAAAAATCTTTAAAAAAAAATGTAAAAGTAACAAAAGTCATGCAAAATCCTATTTAAAAAAATCTTACAAAAGTATCCCCAAAAGTCCCAAAATTTATTATTCGTCCCTGGGCTGCTGTAGCTTGGTCGCATATATACAATCTTTACATGATTTTGATAATATAAAAATTCCGGTGCTCCCGATTCGCTAATTTCATTCTGACGTCATGCTTGATTACAGAGAAACATTGTCGTAGAGTTTTTTAGTTTATTTATTTATTTTTTAAATGTCTTTTAGCAAAATATCCATCTTCCCAAAAATTATGTGTGCCATTTTTCATTTTCTAATAAAGTTAAATCCACTTTGGTGAATACTATTACTATATATAGCAATTAAAAATTTAGAAGATTGTTGCAGATAAATTTAAAATTGAAAGATTCGTTAAAATTATTCTATGCTTATAATATTTTCCTATCACTTTTTTTTTCTTTTTAATAAATATATACGTAAACCATATTGATCAATTTTAAATATCCAAGTGATTTTTATTTTTAATTTATTTTAAATCATGAGCAATTTTGCGCTAGACATAATTTAATTATTTAAAAGCCTTTAAAAATGGTGCAGTGCTGCCATCTGTTGTCCTACACGATATCTATTATTATTATTACTATTTATTTTTTTTTCTGACGGTGTACAGTAAAATGGTGAGAAAGCCTTTTTTCTGTATGAAATAAATTGTCCTCTCGTGGTTCTTAAAAAAAAAAATTAGGATTCATCATATATAGTAATTAAATACAAATAAAAGTATTAATTTTTTTCCCAAATAAATTAACCTTCACTACGCTCGCTCCTCCAAAAAAAAAAAAAAAAAATGTTAGAATATGAAAAAAGATATACAGTCGGTAACAAAAGCCTCTGAACATTAGCAAAAATTCCTATATAAAAAAAGTAAACTTAATACAGTTTTGTTAAATAAATCCTTGTCGAATCCTGTTTTTAGACTGACTAAGAACAGGATTCGACAAGGATTTATTTAACGAAACTGTATTAAGTGCACTTTTTTTATATAGGAATTTTTGCTGGTGTTTGGAGACTTTTGTTATCGACTGTATATATAAAAAAAAAAATTACTGTTAAATTGAAATAAAAACTTCTTTGGTTATTCATTTTTTTTTTTTTTTTTTTAATGGTTAAAGAAAAATATTTTGCTAAACCTGGCCAATTTATTATTTTCCAAACATATACTATAAATATGAAATTATAACGTGTTTCATATACATTTTGAAGCTTTCGGATTTGCGATTTCTTTGGTGATGTATCTAAGTGTGTGCAAGTGACCACAATAGTGTCCAAACGCTTTACCAATATTCTGTTAAAAATTGGTAGGTATGTTATAAAGTCATTGTCACATGACCTATATTCATTTTAATAAGTTGGAATTTGTAATTTTTTGACAGGAATACAGAGAATCTTTATTTCTATGCCATATGACACATTTTAAAATATTCAAAATGCATTAACATGAAACTCAATAATCGATTAAGGTAAATTTAAATAAACATGTTACACATCATCCTCGCAAGAACCATATAAATTGTTATGAGTACAGGACTTATACGGTAAAAAATATAATTTTCATACATTACGGTCTAAGGATTAAAATTAATTGAAATTCGTTTTAATAATGTTAAAATATTTAAAACATAAAAAAGTGAATAAGGCGTTTAGATGCCATTGCATTTTAAATAATTTTAATCCATTGGCCATAATGATAAAGAATTTTCCTTTGTGTCCCTGTTAAAAAAAAAAATATATCTTTATAGTTTTACTTATAAAAAGAATGTTGGGACTGCATGGATACCCCTTGTATCTGGGACAGTCGATGATGGGGCGCGCCAGCGTGCCACCTGTTTTATAAAAAGAATGTGTAAAGATTACTATATCTATATCTCTCTATATATATATAACAGTGTGTATTTAGTATTTAGTTACATATGCACTCTAGAAAAAGAAAATAAACATTGATAATTTGCATTGACCAATTTCACTTTATCCCACAATGTTAATGTACTTGAACAGATTAGTGGTCCCTGTAAAAACTCATTAAATCTAATTTTGCTAAATTCTACAAAAAGCATAATTTTGTACTTATGAATGATGGGTGTTAATTTCATTATATTGTGTGCAATAGGAAGTTATTAATATATGCTTGAAAGAAATACACTCACACAGTTCACAATCATTTGGGATTACTTCAGTTCTTGTTCACAAACTAAGTGCACAATTTATACAATTTTCAACAGCGAACATAGCAATAGTGAACTTGAATATCACCAGTTTCGATCAGGCCCGGCTCAACCATATAGGCGAACTAGGCGACCGCCTAGGGTGCTGGAAACTGTGGGGCGGCAATAAAACAGCGTTTTTTGTTTTCTGGTGTAAATAAGCCCGCTTACTTAAAAAAAAAAAAAAGAGAAAGAAAAGTTCTAAGTATCCTTTATTTATTTTCATAATTCGTATGAACATAATACAACTGACTCTTTCCGTTGATGTTTAAGTTCATCCCCTTGTGAATTCCGACTGTGTGGCTGCACCAAAAATATCCACAATCAGCCGCCTACTGTGGACTATCATGCATGCACAAACACGTGGCTTTCAATATTGCATATGCAATTAGCAGTGTGTGAAATTCGAACCTTGATATTTTTCTTTTTGGGAGAGGGGAAGGGAATGCTATACTTTTATACTACTAACTAGTTTATAATTTTAAAAACTATAAGAACAAAAAGCCACAAAGGTTTATTTTAGCTGATACAGCTAACAGCTAGCAAAGCAAAATAATAACTAACTGTACAAAACATATATTCTTAACATGTAGAAAGAAAGAACAAATAAAAAAGTTCTTCAGTCACATCCTTGATAGCTCACATTAATTTAGAAGTCTGGCTCCAGATAATGCAATCGCTTCTGTTCGATTATAATTGACTAGAGGTTTATCTCTCTTTGTGTGTATATATGTAAAGAAAGGCTTAGAAAGAGCTTTACTAATTAATTAAAGGGTCTAAACAAAACATAAGTCCACTTAGGACCCATTTCAGATTAATAATAACAAAAAAGCCAAGCCACACAGGCATAAAATGTTATCGCTAACCAAGCGAAACCATAACTCATTCCACAAAGATGTTTCTTTTTCACGTAGAAAAACTAGTATTGTGACCACCACAAGACTTTCTTCTATATTTTCCTACACAAATTCCCTCAGTACAGGGCTGCCAACCTCTGGGAGTGCTAAAGTGTAGTTAAAAAGCAAAAAAAGTGTAGTTTTAAGCTACAAAGTGTAGTCGCTAAAAAATTAGAAAATACTTAAAATATAAATAAGCATAAAATATTTTGTTTACATTATGACTTACTTTCTGAAATTTATTTATTTTTAATAATCAAACATTCAAAAATAATAGAAATTTTATCCAAATTTACCTTTTATATTAACATGGATACATGAAAATACACTAATTCTAATATAATACACTAATATGCAGGGTTGCCAACTTTTCAAAAACAGTTTGAGGAGTATTCAGAGAAATTTTGAGGAGCATTTCGGCTACTTTGAGGAGCAATTTTAAAAATTAAAAAGAAAAAGAAAGAAAGAAACTACTAACAAAAATAAATTAGCAATAATCATATGAAATTAAGTGAAGAAAAAAAAAAAGGGTAAGATGTAGGTATGCATCAAATTTTTAGTTATTCAGTATACTGAATATTCATTATTCAGTAATAATCAAACATTTAGTGCATGCCTATTCAAAAGAAACTTGTTTAATTACAAGAACAAGACAAAGATGTGAAAATAATTTCAATGCTATACTTCAAACAGAAACAAAAATTGGATTTTTTTAAACAAAATCTTAAATTTTTGGAGTAACAAAAGTCAAAATAATGAACAATTTTAATAGTTTAGATATTAGAAAATGTAATAAAACTGAATCTAAAATAAAATAATCATTGTTATTAAGGATGGAAAAGGATTGAAATTGTACAACATTAAATTCAATTTCAGTGTAAACTGACAGCCATCAACTTTTCTGAAACTTTTTTTCCCCCTTAAGATTATTGCTAAATATACCTAAAAAATCGAGTTTCCGTAGAGGGGGGGGGGGGGTAGAATTACGTTTTTATCATTAATTAAATAAATATGCTATTTTTCTCGTATTTGACAGAATTTGCAATATTTTTACGACTGATTGCCGAAATTCGTAATTATTTCACTGCAAATTTACAAAATCTACGTTTAATAGCAAATAATTGATAATATATACTATAATTTTGCTCTAATTGATAAAATTCACTCTTCTTTAAAGGTAAATCCTAAAATACGCGATTATTATGCGGCCGATTGCCGAAACACGCTATTATTTAGCTACTAATCTATGCAAAATACGTTCATCTAAAAGCTGAATCTTAAATACTCAACTATTTTGCCACTAATCAGTGAAATTTCCTTTTTTTTTTTTTTCTTTTTCAAAGTGTAATCTCGGAAATCGGGAATAATTTTGAAGTAGTTTTCGCTAATACGGGATCGCTTACCCACTAATAATCAAAAATTTACGTTTTATATTCTATTATTTGGCTGCTAGCCAATAAAGGTTTTTTTTTTTTTTCCCAGTTGATTTCAGTAAATCGCGATATTTTTGTAGCCGATGACGGAAATACGCAATCATTTCACCGCTAATTAACAAAATTTATGTTTAATCGCTGAAAAAGGCTTTATTTTGATGCTAATCGATGAATTTCTTGGCTTTTTATAGAAATACGGAATTATTTTACAGCTAATTTTTAAAATTACGTAATCGTAAACTAATTGCTAAAATAGATGTTATTTTTCTAAAAATGTCTAATTATTTAGTCATAAATCAGCTTTTTTTTTTTATTACTGAAATGTCATTTTTTGCGGCTGATTTATAAAATACGCAATTTTCTTGTGCTATTTTTGTGGTGAATCCATTTTAAATCCGACGATTTTTGTGAAAGTCCCATTTTCAGATATGAAAATTTCTTAGAATCACCCACGCACTATAAAAACTAAGTTATCGCGTATTCAGTTATCCTAAGAAAAAGCACAGGAAATATTCTTTTTCTTTCTCCAACGGTAGATACTTGGTACGATAAAGTTCGAAATTTTCCATGATTTTTTCAGAAACTTGTATATTAAAACACTTAAGAAAGTTTCCTATTACAGAGGACAATTCCTCCGTTAAAGTCCGACTTTATACTGTTTTCTCCAAAACTCGCGTGATTAAGGCTTCAGCCACTTTAGAAAGTCTCCCACGGAAAATAGCTCTTCCTGGTCTTAGTTTCCTTGCGTTGTCAATCGTACTTAAAGTTCAGTAACTTTGAATCCATTATTTTTATCGATAAATAATTAAAATAAACAATTTTTTTCATTAGAAAGTATTATTTTTTAGCGACTTATTAAGCATTAAGATAACTGAAACATTGATAGAGTTTAAATGAAAATCAAAATACAGCATAATCATAGCCATGAAGATAATCATAGCATTCGGTTTCTTTCTCCCCCCCTTTCAGCTTGCGGTGTCTGTGCTTGCGGTTTTAATTAAGCACACTCTCAGCTAATGTAAACAAATACTTGTCCCGTTCTGAGTCAGCAATATTTCGATTACGCAATGCCTAGCAGTAGAATGTTTTTTTTTTTTTTTTTTTTTCTTTACTATTTATTTATGAGTATTTACGATGAAGCATGTGGTTCTTCAACTAGATTGTAAAAGTTAGATTTGTTATTTTTATATTTTCAAGAAGCACTTTCATACATAAAAAATAAAATTCAAAGAATAATGTTTTATGCGGCAACTGTTGGAAATGCAAAATTAAAAGTTGATAAGGATTGGATTGCGATGGAAAAGAAAAAAAAGAAAAGAAAGAAAGAAAAAAGATAGTTTTTTTTTTTTTTTTTTTTCCCAGTGTCTGCCACTATTCAGTTTTATATTATACTTTTTTAATCCGTGGTGAAATCGGAGTTCGCTCATTGTAAACAAGATGACGATGGGGAAAGGAAAAGCGTAGCTTTAAGTATACGATGCGTAGAGTGTAGTAGAAACAGGCTAAAGCGTAGTTACTACGCCAATTGCGTAGTTGTTGGCAGCCCTGTCAGTAACACCATAAAAAAAAAAAAAAATACGATTTTTTTTTCAAAGTTTTTTTCGTTAAAAGTAAAAAAAATCGATAACTTTGTTTTAAATTATCACATATTTATAATTCAACCATTCGTTTTAAAGGTATTGACGAGACCTTTCGAAAGATACCCATCTTGAAAATTTACCCCCTCCCCAGGGAGTACTTCCCCCCAGGAGGGGGGGGGACGATGCCCACACATGCACAGTTTTTTTTCCTAATTAACTAATACTATTATCAATAATTCATATTAATTTTACAATCACAGGTTAAGAATAGCTCTCATTATGTACATTTATACAAAATTTTGTCCTGTACTACCATGTTAAAAATTTAGAAAAAATACGATCACAGCGCCACCTGTTGAGCGATTGATCCCCAAATCTAATCAGCACCAGTTTATGTCAGGGGTCAACTAATAACCAAGTTTAATTAAATTTCGTTAAAAAAAAAAAAAAGATTTTTTTTTTCTAAGTTTTTTTTTTTTGTTAAATTAAAAAAAAATCGATAATTTTGTTTTAAATTATCACAGATTTATAGTTCAACCATTCGTTTTAAAGATATTGAAGAGACCTTTCGAAAGATACCCATCTTGAAAATTTACTCCCCTCGAGGGGGGACTTCCACCCCAAGGGGGGGGGGGGGGCGAGGCTCCTACACATATAAAAAAATTTCCCAGTTTACTATCTCTATTATAAATAATTCTTGTAAATTTCATAATGATTACTAAAAAATAATTCTCTTTATGCACATTTATGCAAAATTTTGTCCCATATCACCATGTTAAAAATTTAGAAAAAGCGGGATGGCAACGCAACCTGCAAGACAATTTTTACGAAAAGTTGATAGGCACTAATTTATGTCAAGAGATGTTCCTGAGATACAGTTGCCACAAAATTTTGTCACACACACACACACACACAGACAGACAGACATTTTCTAAAAATGGTCAAATCGTGTTCTACAGCTCTCAAAACGTGTAAATCCATCAAAAACCCGAGGTCGAAAATTTTTACGAATCCAATACTTTCTCCTATTGAATATAGAAGAAAGTAATAAAGAACAATTTAAAAAATAAAAATAAAGTTCTCTGCATCATCCACCAGATGATGCAATCTCTTTCGATGTTTGGATTGTAATTGTACTTGATTGTTCTAGACTCTCTGGAAACTACAGTCATTTTAATTATTTTCAAAACTTTTTTTGTTTTTTGCCTGCACTACTTTTCTATGACCTCCTGCCGAAAACTCTTCATTTCTTATTAAAGAAGATAATCTTAATTTTCGGAATCCAGAAGACAAAACAGATGTTCAAAACTAAAGTTTATGGAGTATATACACTGAAAGCATAAATTTAATGTCAAATCTAAACTACAATCTAATTAATATTAAAAATATTTTTAGAAAAATAAGTTATTTGATAACAAACACTAAATATATACAGGTGATGGGTTTTTACTTTTCAATGCTAATATTTTTAGAATTTTTTGCAGAGATACTATCTCATATTACTATACCTTCAAACAGTACAAGTGATAATTACGGAATTAGCCATAATATTTGCACTTTTTTTGGGGGGGGGGGGAGGGGGGGTATCCCTGTACACAAACCATTTATAACAGGACCTGCTAATGCCATTTACTCGTAAAATAGGGAACATTCCATAGTGGATTTGAATAACATATATCATTTTTAAGAAAATGAAAAAGGGCTGCCATTTAAAGGTCATTAAAAGGGGCGCCATTTAAAATTCTCGCCTAGGGCGGCGAATTTGCTCGAGCCGGCGCTGGTTTCGATGCATTCTAAAACTACTTACAAAAAGTAATGCATAGAATAGACAGACAAATGAAACAAAATGATAAGCATTCAACTGAGTTGGAAAATGTTAATGCATCTTTTTAGATTACATTTCAACATCGCGATTTTCCACACAAAAAGTATAATCTTAAAAAAAATCTAAAATTTTTGTGGCTTTTGCGACGGTTTCTTTTAGAGTTGTACCGAGTACTTGCTATATACTCGGTACTCAGCTTATTTGCCGAGTACTCGATAATTGGCCAAATTTAGGCTATGTATTCGGCCAATACCGAGTAGTTGTGAGAATTTCACTATTTTTATGCATTATTGAAATAAATGTGTTAATGAGAGATATTTATTTTATAACTAAACTAAAAAAATACGAAAATATAAATACAGAGTCATTATAAATATAATTAAAATTTTTGCTATAACAGCTTTCTGCAGTTAAAACGGGCTGTTACCAAACTTAGTATAGAGATGATTCATGATATGAGCTTTAAATTATAACTATCTTGTATGCATGTAATATGCATTCTTTTATATGAACTTAGTACATAAAATTGTATCTGTAAATCAGACAAAAATAAAATATTTTAGAAAAAAAAAGAACCTCTATGTAATATTAACACAAAATTTTCGTTATACATTTGTGCAAATAAAAGTAAGACACTTTCAAATTGGTAAGAAAAGAATGATTTTGAATTTTATGCTATAAAATAACGTAAAAAACTATCACCTATTCGAATACAGTCTACCATTGTGCAAAAGGTGCATTTATTTAGTATTTTAAGAACAAAAATATTTAATGTGAAAAGAGGAGGAGGCATTTAACAGAGTAAAGGCTTTAAAGGTATTTTACGGTATATATAAAAAAGGTAAATACACTGAAATGTTATTTAAAATGTATTTTCATAATCAAATCTGTTGTTTTGCCAATTATGGCTCAAAACCCCCTATCATTTTACATTTCTATGATCTGAAGATTAATGAAGCCTATCATGTTTGAAATGAAATTATAAAATATTTTAATGTTCCCCTTTCATACACAAATTTCATGTATCTTAAATTAAGTCTTAGTGCATAGTAACTTTTATATTATCTAATAATTATCTGAGGATGATAATTCCACATCTAAAAAAGACGTTAAGAATAAAGTTATCAGTTATGGTTTTAGTAATCCACTATGCTGAAAGTATCAAAATATAGCAATAAACCTAATTATGGATATACACTGCAAGTAAAGGTGGAAATTAAGAAATTTGGTTGGTGGCCACTGGCCACTAGCCTTCATTTTTTTAGTGTCCACTTTTAAAAAGTTAGTGGCCACTAGTTAGTGGCCACTGGCCACTCGCTGATAAAAGTAAAATAAAATTTTCTTTTCTTTAATTTTTTCAATGCTCAGTCTCGACAAATCATTAAGAAAATAATTAAGGTAGTCAACTTTTTGAAACTCATTCACAATAATACATTTCTGATAAATTTTAATAAATGAAATAGGAATAGATTTACATAATTTATACTATGAATGTAAGAAAATACTATTCAATACAAAATTCATATGTTTAAAATGCTCTTTTGGTTATATTATTTTATAACAGAAAAATTCTGATTATATTGCCCCTTCACTATCCTGAATGGTGTCAATTTTCTACTTTTTCCAAAAAAAAAAAAAAAAAAAAAATCTTTGATTCATGAAAATATATTAGTATATGTAAATAAAAAAAACATTTTTTTAATAATAATTTATTTTGCAAGTTTCTTTTTCCGTTTTTTTTTTTTTCATGTTACAAATGAATTATAAATTAATTTTTCTTTAATAATAATGAATTTTTAATAATTTGCAATTATAATCCCCCTCTCTAACTGAATTTAGAGAGTGTGGCTGGCCAGGCTCCAACTATATACCAAGTTTGGTTGAATTTCATTCATTGGTTCGTGAGATACGGTGAAAACACTAAACCACAGACACACACACACACAGACATTTTTTAAAAACTATCAATTCGTGTTCAGGACACCCCAAAACGTGTAGATCCGTCAAAAAACGGAGGTCGAAAATTTTCGCGAATCCAATACTTTTTCTATATTACATATAGAAGAAAGTAAAAAATAGTTCATATGCAATAACAAATATTAAATAATATGTAGTAAATAAATAAAATATTCAATAAATTATGCATTCTTCTGATTAAGAACTAAAAATATACATACATATATACATTTTTTTTTTTTTTTTTTTAATAATAACAGAAAACGCACTTACTTTTTCCCGAAAAAAGATATTTTTACAGAATTATCTGTAGCTCCACATTTACTACCACTACGGTTGCTTTGTGATTCAGGATTTACTTTAAATCTCTTCATATTAAAGCAATAAATCCAAAATTTATATTACTATATAAAGCTTGTTTTAAAGATTGAAATTTTGACAAACCACGCGTATGACTGAATGCGATACGGCCGTTGGGAATGGATAGAAATGCCAAGTTTGAAAAGAAAGTGGTATAAAATAACAAAGAAAATGCATCGAATGACGTTTTTTATTTTTCTGCGAACGTAATACAATCGGAGTTTCAGCCGATTGATTATCTCACGAGCTTCCTTTTCGTCTCTGTCTTCCGAAAGTCAGCCGAAACTCTCATTTTGACATTTTTTTAAAATCAAAATCTAATACTTTTATAGAAAAATGGAAAAAAGCCATACGTTTTTTTAGTATATGAATAAGACTACCTGCCAATTTCCAGTTAAAATTGACTTCCGAAAATGTCTGTAAGTGGCGATGTTAGATTTGAGAAAGCCTGAATTCGAGGCGCACAGCGCGTTTACTGCGAAAACGCCGCCGCGCGATCCAAGTTTGCATTGGAATGGGGTATTCTATAAAGAATGGGTAGAAGAATTTTAAGTGTTTACTATTAAAATTGACTTCCGAAATATGTTTGCAAGTGGCGAGGTTAGATTTTAGAACAGCCTGAATTCTTTGCGCGGCGCGTTTACCACGAAAAAGCCGCCGCGCGATCCAAGTTTGCCGTGGAATGGGGTATATTTTATAAAGAATGGGTAGAAGAGAAGTGGCCACTGCAGTGGCGACCAAAGGCAATTTCTTTAGTCGCCACTTTTAAAAATCTAGTCGCCATGTGGCGAGTGGCGACCGCTAATTTCCAGCTTTAACTGCAAGACTTCTGCATGAAAGCATGCTGTTTAAAATTTAACTAAATTTTATGTTCAAAAGCCTTTTTTTTTTAATTTCAAGATGTGCAAATTTCTTCATATATGTATCAATTATTCTTTCTTACATCTACTCGGTACTCGGCCGAGTACTCGGTATTCGGCCAAAGTGCTACTCTGTGCAGCACTAGTTTCTTTCCCACCTACCTGAATTTTTAAGCGTTTCAGGTTAAGGGGGTATTCTGGTCTAGAAATTTATAAAAAAAAAAGAACTTCTCAAGAGCTGAATTATGAGAAGGAGGAAGGCCCAATGTATGGATCTGGGATCGCCGATTGATGCAAAGTGAGTATAACATTATTTTCAGAGTTATTCCATTAGAATTGTTTCCTAAACTTTAAACGCGTTTTTCTCGAAACTACTTTTTTTGAGGTGGTTGACATGATATTTCAAGTTCTACTGAACCGATTGCTTTGAAATTTGGTATATATCTTGTTTATACAACTCTCTATCGCGTCTGCCTTGGATTTTAAAAAATTTTGATTTTCAATATTTTTAAAAAATTCGAAAAGGTCGAAAAAAGTCGTGTAAAAAAAATTTTTTTTTTCAAGTCGACGCCATTTTGTCATTTTTTTTTTTTTTTTTTTTGAAAATGGTCAACCCGATAGCGACATCTTTATTAATGAAGAATTTGTTTGATTTTTTTGTTTTAGATCACTACAAGGGTTGAAATCATGTCAACCAGGACGCACCGTTTTTTTTTAAGCCCCCACTCCATCGGCCTGTATCTCGGCGAATTTTGGTTTTTTTTTTTTTTTTTTTTTTTTTGATTTTTTTTTTTTTTTACATTCTCAAAATGTCAATAAAAAACATATAAAAAAATGGATAGTAAAAATGTTTTTCATTTTTTTTTTTATCTTACTTTAAAAAATGCCTAAAATTCAGGCTTCTAGACCAGAATACCCCCTTAACCAAAATGACACTCAATGTGTTTATAAAAACAGACAGAATAAAATACTCTTAATTAAAGGTTTTTCAGTCTACGAATTAGAAATTCGGAGAAAGGTACTATATGTACTGTTACTTACTTTATAGTATCATCTTCTCTTAATATAACAGTATTTTCTTCCTCAAGAAGCAATCCGTCTTGCACAAATAACTGAACATCACGATTTAACTTTATTCTATGCAATATGTAACCTTTCAAATCAGAAATTGTTTTTAATTCGCGAGGCGAAACATTTATCCAAACATATTTGTAGTCTTCTAAATGTAAATCAGTTACATCCAGAAGTACTCGAAAAGGTTTATCGGCCATTATATTTTAGTTGACCATATAATTACAGTAAATGAATAGAATATAACTATAAAGAATATTAATATCAAGTAATTCATGTAACTTCAGCGTATAAAAAACAATTACCGGCTTCAATTAACACTAAAATTGAAAATTGAAGAAAGAAACCATGAATGTGATATCAACAAAACTCAATGAACGTCAAACGACTCACCTCTGGAACCACTGAGCTGGCTGGAACTGCGTCCTCCTTCTTTCTTTATGGACCATATTCCTCCTTCGGGTTCGAGGCTACAAGAATATCAGCTGTTTAGGCAAACAATTTACCTCTTTTTCATAGGAATGTATAACGAATTTATAGATTCCTAAAAAATTAAAATGTTAAGCAAGTATATATAGAGAAATGTTTATTTTATTTATGAAATTTAGAAGTAATTTTGTGATGCCACAAAGTTTGAAATGAACTGATGTTTTGTGAAAAAATTTAAATTATATACATTTTTCCGGTTTACGCAGAAGCGAGATCCTTCGTTATCAACATCGACATCATTTGAAATTCGAATTGCATATTTACATTTTATTTTACTGGTAAGCTTATTTGCGAATATTTATATTCTCAATTTACTCATTTTATGAATACATAACTTTTAAAGTAAGCGTCAATTTAACTTTAAAAGATTTGCAAATCGTAAATGAAGTTAAATCGTATAATGTTCTTTTATACGTGATCTGAGAGAAAAAATGTATATATAAGGAGTAGAAACTCTTCGTTATAATCGATATTTATAATTACCAAAGATGTTTACAATTAATTAATGCTGCTTATAGCAAAAATTTGATTATTAATGTCCATTATATGTATATATGCATATGCATAAATTCATACATCACCTAATGGAATGTTCTTAAAATTTCAAGATGTAAAGAGGAGGATTTCCCTCATATTTTTTAATATTCATCTGATTGTAACAATAAATGAATTTCAACAAAAAATAGAGTTAAACGAAAAAAAAAAAAATGCGACCACCGTGTTATTAAAAGAGATAAGTAATCTGTAGCCATTGCAAGTGTTAATATAGACCATGTACAATTTTCTGATATAATTATTTAAGAATATAGTACATTGATTGTATGCTTCGCCTAGAAAATTGTTGTTGTGGTAGAATTCGAAATTATACGTTTGTTTTTTGTAGCATGCTTGATAAATGATTTCTTATTAAACTTGATAAATAATTTAATGTATAAGCAAAGTTTTAATTTTAATTTTATGAGTGCATTCCAGTGCTTACTTAGGTATTATCTTATTCAAATGTTACTTAATCTTTTTGCTAAGTGGCTCGCTGTGGGCATTACATAAAATAGAAAAAAAAAAAGTGATCTTGTTTTTTAGCGCGCCTTATATTGTGGGTAATATCAGTGATGCCCGATGGTCGAAAATTATTTCCCCAAACTGGTCTTCAAATTTCCACATCAAGGTTTTTTATTTTATTTTATTTTATTTTATTTATTTATTTTTTTATTTTTTTTTTTTTTTAAAATCCCCAACTTGATTTCTACTAAAAAGGGAAAAAAAAATATTTTCAAAAGAAAATATCAAGCAGATTTAAGCCATATCAAGCTCAGATTTTCCCCCAAATGAAGGCAATTTTTGAAAAAACATTAGTAAAAGAAATTAGTGAAAACATTGTACTTAGAGGTCTGCACGGGCCGGGCCCGGGCTTAAAATTTTTTTGCAAGCTCGGGCCAGGCCGGGCTCGGGCTCAATTTTTTTGTGTGTACTCGGGCCAGGTCTGAATGAAATTTTTTCCGGGCCGTGTGGGCCCGAATCCTTTTTCTGGTTTCATCGTTAATCAACGAAAAAGGAAAACGATAAAATATTTCTTCAGTTATTTATTTCACATAATTTTACAGGCTGGTATATCACATAAAATTTTACTTTGTTAAAAAATGTCTGTAACTTCAATTTAATTGCTTATAAGTCTGTCTATTTGCGATCTGATTTTCCACAAATATTTTTAGCATGTCTCGAAATTAATATATTAAATATCAAGTAAAATTAAATGCTTTCCTATTCAAAATAGTATGAATGTCACTACTAGTTTGCGCACATGTTCAAACAAAAGAAATTAGAAACGCTACTGTGTATTATAAGGCTTTGTGCCCTATGGTCTGTAGAGTTTAGGTGGTATGAAGGCTATAAAAATCCTGCCGCTGTAACTTTTTCTCTAAACTCCTTTTTCTTTTCTCCAGTGCACTGAATGAAACTAGCATCATTTTTAGCATGCACAAAAGCCTCTTTTCTATAGAATATGGTAGGATTACCACTAAAATTTTGTTTACCAGATCACATAAAAGATTCGTATACATTACGGTACATAAGAGGAAATGGTTGAACGTGCATTTTTAGTAGTAATAACCGTTTTAAATTCCGTCCTATATTGTTTGATGAGTGCTAATATTTTTTATTTGACTTTCTGTCTGAATTTGTGCCTTCTGTACGTCTGTAATAATGAACTTTTGTTTCTGTATAATTATCTTGTAAAGGTTCAGCAGTTTTGAAAAAGAAGATTCTATTGCTTCTCTATATAAAACCTCTGCAAAACACATACTAAAAATCTTTTTCATAGAAAGGCATGCATTATTTTTTTTTATAATTTTTCATATTTTTAAATCGATAATTTTTTTGTCAGGGCCGGGTCGGGCCGTACCCCGGCAAAAAATAAACGGGCCGGGCCTGGGCTGAATTTTTCAATTTCATGCCGAGCCGGGCCTGGGCCTCAAAATTCCGGTGTGTGCATACCTCTAATTGAACTCCCCAGATTTGTCCCCAAAAATTTTAGAATTCCCCAAAAATCTC
This sequence comes from Salticus scenicus, assembly GCA_963930645.1. Classification (NCBI taxonomy): domain Eukaryota; kingdom Metazoa; phylum Arthropoda; class Arachnida; order Araneae; family Salticidae; genus Salticus; species Salticus scenicus. Next base: position 168,060,950 of record OZ005654.1, on the reverse strand, counting down.
CCCACAAACATTTGGTCCCCAAAATTGTCCCCAGAAGCCTAAAAAATCCCCAATCTGGCATCACTGGGTAAAAACATCATTTCCCCATGTCACGTGACCATGACGTCACAAGAATATGGTCCATTCATTTTTGATGCCGAAAAAAAGTTCTAAAATCAGCCATTAGAGAGTATTGAAAATAAGAAAAAAAAAAGAAAAATGAATTTGAAACTGTATCTGGAGTTTTCCATTCACCTTTAGTAAATAAATTATTCACAATTTTTTTTACTAAATTATCCGTGTTTATTCCTGTGTGTGATTTACGCGGGGAAAAGCAGCTATTAGAGTGACTTTTCCCGAGAAAAAAGGTATCACTTTTTCCCTCTAGCTGATCAATCTATGTTTTATTACTATATCTATGACCCATTATGTGTGACTATAGATATAGTAATAAGACATAGATTGATCAGCGAGGGCGAAAAAGTGATGCATTTTTTACTCGGGGAAAGACGGCCATTTTATTCTCGTATGGATGTTTTTCCGCGAGTGAATATACACGGGAATACACATAGATAATCTAGCAAATAAAATTTATGAATAATTTAAGTACTAAAGAGGAATGAAAAAACTCCAGATACTCATTTTTCTTTCTCTCTTTTCTTCTTCTTCTTCTTCTTTTTTTTTTTTTTTTTTTTTTGTATGGAATAACGACATTTAAAGAAATTTATCGTTTCCATCTACTATTTCTGTCTGGTTAGAAGTTCTTTTGGTCGAAAAAACTATTGGACTTATCCTCATCTTTTGAGATATTCGAGTTAACCCTTTAACTGCCAATCGCAATACAATCGGTAACAAAAGTGTCCGAACACTAGCAAAAATTCCTATGTAAAAAAAGTACACTTCATACGGTTTTGTTTAATAAATCTTTATCGAATCGTGTTCTAACACCTAAAACAATTGGAACATCCTTAGCTTCAAGCAAATTAGTGTTAACCCTTTAACTGTCAATCGGAGCATGTAGTAGAAATTGAGTTTACTCTGAAATGGATATAACGATTTTGATTAATGTTTGGAGTAAGGTGTACTTTTTTTTTTTTTTTTAACAGAACTAAAATTTTTGGACATATCCTCATCTTCAGGAAAATTTGCGTTAACCCTTTAACTGACAATCTCAACATATAATAGTAATTGGTTTTACTCGAAAATGGATATAACGATTTTTATAAAAGTTTGGGGTTAAGTGTTCTTTAGAGAGCTAAAATGACTAGGGCATATCCTCATCTTCAGGAAAATTCGCGTTAACCCTTTAACAGCCAGTCGCAACATATAATAGAAATTAGGTTTACTCGGACAGGTGGGCAAGCAGACAGGCAGAAAAACTAATTAATGTCATAATATTTTCTTAAACCTTGTCCGAAACTGCAAGAAACGCTTAACACAACTAAAAATGCAATTCTAGCAATTTCGAATTATAGTCCCTAATATGAACGAAATTCGACCAAACTTGTATTCAGTTGGACCTTGACCTAAACTGGTGCTGATTAGATTTGAGAATCAATCGCTCAACAGGTGGTGCAGCCATCCTATTTTTTTTAAGTACTTAACATGACAGTATAGTAGGGGGACCAGCTGTCCTCATTTTTCCAGTGCTGTCCTCAGTTGCTTTCAGAAGTTCTCATATCCTCATTTGTCCTCATTTTCGGACGCTTGTTCTCATTTGTCCTCATTTTTCAGTAATTTCTTCTTTACTTAAAATTTCAACATTACTGATGCTGCTGACCTTATTAATTTGCAATACTGATTCTCCAACTCAATATAACGGTAAAAAATCACGATTTCTTGATTCATTACATTTATTTTTAAGTCATCTCCAACACTATTACATCCCTCGTGAAGGATCAAATTGTGATGGCATATCTCCCGACCACCTCTTAGGGTGAGTCCCAGACCGTCGCCAATTGCCATTGCGCAGCACTAGTGTGACGTAAAAACACATCCAATCCAACCCTATTACACAGAATATATTTTTATGTAGTGAGATTTTAGTCTTTGCAACATTATACTTTAAAATATAAAGATTTGAAGAAAAAAGAAAGAATAAAAACCGGATTTGCATTTAGTAAAAGAAAAAAAAATGTATTTAAAAATTTAACAGGAAGATGGAAGTTATTTTCTTACTAATTACATTTTACAACTAACTAAATTTTAATAACATTTTAAATGGAAAAGCATTTTTTAGCAATATTGCAAACTGATTAATCAGGGATAGGAGCTAACACATATTCCCTTGTTAACACCTCAGGATTTTTTGCTCTAAAGTGAGTAAATAGTGCTGCTTAAAGGTCATCATAATAACACAGTTTGTAGATCAATTCTTACTCCTAGCCTTGTCAGTTTTTGACATTCTTCAGATTGCTTTTTCCTTTTAAAATGGTATTTATTGGATGACTTCCATTCGAAATAGTTACGATTTTCTTTATATTAAAAACTTGGTCTATATAACCGTAACAATTGTATTAAAACAATTTATAAAAGTCTTAATAGAAGCAGATATAAAATAGTTTGTACTTTCGTGTCAACCACACATCAGAAATTAATATTAACAAAATAGCATGCCATTATATTGTAGGAAGAGAAGTATGATGTGCACGGGTTTATGATAATGTTTTTTATAAATTTAATAATGCTTATATAAATATTTTTTTTTAATGTTTATCATATAAATTCATAAGTAGTATAAATTTATCATAGTGACGATTAATGGCTGCAAGTGGGTTTAATAAAAGCTAATTTTGTGCTATATTTTATGAAATTTAATGTCCTCATTTTTAAAGAAGACCGTCTTCCTTTTTCTCATGGAAATGAGGACATTGCATAATTTGTCCTCATTTTGCATTAAAAAAAATCTGGTCGCCCTACAGTATAGGAAAAATTTCATATAAATGTACATAATGTGAGTTATTTTTAACGCATGAATGTAAAATTTATATAAATTATTGATAATAGTAGTAATAAACTTGAAAAAAAAAATGTGTGAGTGTAAGAGCATTGCTTTCCTCCTGGGAGGGAAGTGCCCTTCCCCCGGGCCTGTGTAAATTTTCAATGTGGATATTTTAGGAAGAACTCGTCAATATTTCTAAAACGAATGGTTGAACCATAGATCTGTATTAATTTAAAACGAAGATACCGATTTCTTTTATTTTTAATGTTAAATATATATAGACATATACATACATATATACAGTCGAACCTCGTTAACGTGAATTACTTTTAACATGAACTGTTACCACAATCCCCGTCAAAATGAAGATTACTTTAGTGATATGACGATCAGTTACTGATAGCATGAACTACTGATAACATGAACAGATTTTTGATCCCCCGTGAGATTCACGTTAACGAGGTTCGACTGTATATCTTTTCATGTCTGCACAAAAATGATTTGTTTTCAGCATTTATTATTATACTACTTTAGAAAAAAATCGTCTGCATTCATCATGGAAAATATCTTTAATAAATTATAACTTAATAAATTTGTATTGCGTAAATTTGTATAGGATTATATATAGAAGAAAGTCTTGTGGTAATACTAATTATAATATATTAAAACAAGCGGGCTTTACCTCTGTGGCTGCTAACTGCATTTAAAAGAATTTTGAAAATTCGATATTACTTACTAACATAAAAACTTAAAAAATATTTAAAAAAAAAAGTGTTTCATTAAAAATCAAAACAGTATTTAAACCTTAATAACAACAAAGCAACTGATTATAAAAAATTATATTTTTCATAAATTAGTTAAATTTAACTTACTTATGAAAACTTATTCCATTTTTTTTCATAAATGTATTTGTACAATTAAAAGCCGCGCAGTATTTCGGCATTTTCAATATATATCAACATTCTAGGTAGGTAGGTAGGTAGGTAGGAGAGAACATGAGATATATGCTTTGCCACTAGGGCAGCGTCATCTCGAAATATCCATTAGATTGATCCATTAGAGATCCGGAAAGACACTCTTAGAGAAAGAGAGAAGACTCATGGTCCCATTACGAGAGCTGAGAGCAGTGGAAACAATATCACCGTAAGAGGAACCATCCGGGAGATTAAGAACGGAGAGAAGTCGGCGCCGAACATTCCGATAGAACGGACAGTACAGCAGGATATGATCAGGAGTATCTTGATCCCAGCAGTGGCGACAAAGAGGAGAGAAGGAGAGGTTCATACAAAAAAGCCGCTGGTGGGTTATGATGGTTTTAGATCGCCAACGGGCCAGAAGTACATCCGCCCTGCGGGAGGGGGCCCACCTGGAAAAGGGTCTGTCCGGAGAAAGATACTCAAAAGGAGAGGCATAATCACTCTGCAACCAACTGTATTCACATTCATTGAGCCAAGATTTCTTTAAGTCAGAGCAGAGATCTTCAGGAGAGATCCCAGGGATGGAGTGGCAGGTGTAAGGACCATTCTTGGCAAAGCTGTCCGCCCTTTCGTTGGGGTAGATGCCCTTGTGCCCGGGACACCAAGCAAATATGACGTGGTGCCCACGCTGATTGCAGGCATGGATAGCAGAAAGAAGGTGGAGTATAACTTTAGGAGAATGAAAAGACCAGGAGTTCAGGGCGAGCAGGGCAGAGAGGCTGTCCGACAGGATTATGATCTGGGAGTAAGAAGTAGGAGCCTCGGAGATGGCAAGAACAAGAGCCAGGGATTCGGCAGTGAAAACAGAGTTGTGATGGGATACCAAAGAAGCCAGAGAAAAGGTGGAGTTTGCATCCACCACCGCAATAGCCGTTTTGTGATCGTCTTTCGAGGCATCAGTGGCCAAGAGAGTGCACAGGGGAATGGTGGAACGCCAATTGTTCCAGGCTTTCTGAATGAGATCGTCAGGAATGGAAGGATCTTGGAAAGGGAATTCGTCAACAACCACCTTAAACTGAAGGCAGTTAGGGGGCGGGGGCCAGACGAAACGGAGGACCTGCAGAAGAGAGCAATTTAAGGAGCAGCAGATTTCTTGAAGCGGAGTTCTCCACTTCCAGTCCGCTGAAGGGCAAAGTACCTGGGACCTGATTAAGTCACAAAGGCGGAGGCCTGGAGGGGAGGCAAGAAGACGGAGGAGAAACTGCTTAGTGAGGAGGGACAGCCGAAGAGTCATGCTAGCGACACCAGCCTCACGGCGGAGAACAGGGATAGGGGTCCAGCGGGGAAGGCCAGTAGCAACCCTAATCGCAGCGTTATAGCAAATCTCAAGAGTATTTAGAGAAGAGGGAAGGGCGTCATAAAAAAGGGGGCACCATATTCTAGACCACTACGAATAAGGGAATTAATGATTTTCAGAGCATGATCGCTATTTAACCCCCAAGAACGATTAGCAACCGCTTTGATGTAGTTGATTTTCCGGAAAGCCTTCACTTTCAATGTGGAGAAATGGTGGGCAAAAGAAAGAGAGCGGGAGAACCAGATGCCGAGGATTTTGACATGGGAGCTCCATGGGATATTGAAACCCATAAGGATGATAGAAGGGCCGGGATCTCTGGAACGGGAGAAATTTATAGCAGAACATTTATCAGGGCCGATTAAGAGCTTATTTGCCGAGCACCAGGTATTGATGCGGCACAACGTGTTGTGAAGTTTTTGACGAGCACGGTCTTCAGCCGGGCCAATAGCATAAACTAAACTATCGTCAGCATAGACAATAATATTTACACCCTCCTCAAGAGTTTCGACAACATCCAGCATGTACATGATAAAGAAGAATGGAGATAAGACACTACCCTGGGGAACACCCTGATTACAGGGACCGACCTGAGAAAGCGCAGCCTTCCAGCGTACCTGGATAACACGATGTTTAACAAAGGAAGCAATCCAATGGCCCATTTTACCACGGATACCGTGAGAGGCGAGTTTGTAAATTAAAATGTCGGGCTGAACGGAGTCATAAGCGGCCTTGATATCTAGGCAGACAGCAGCAACGAAGTGGCGATTAGAACGGACAGTAGAGACGTCCAGGAAAAAGGTGCTGAGGGCAACAGTGCAGTCCCGGGAAGGGATGAAACCGTAGTGATCTCTATGAAAGAGGTTCCGTTGGCCAGCCCAAGCTAAAAGCCTGCGAAGTATCATCCGTTCCAGAACTTTGCACCCCACCGAAGTGAGAGCAATGGGGCGATAAGACGCAATATCGGAAGAGGGTTTACCGGGTTTCCGGATGGGGAGAATGGTAGCCAATTTCCAAGGAGGAAAGACACCCGTGTTAGATGAGTTATTAAATGTACTCCTCAGGGAATCCAGGTGCTGATGGGAGAGCTTACTTAACAGGTTAAGAGAGATTCCGTCTGCTTCAGGAGTTGTTGGGCGAGAGTGCTTGAGAGCATGGATTAGTTCTTCCATGCTGAAGAGCTCATCGAGAATAGGATCACCATCACTAAGATCGTACGGAATGGGAGGTTCAATGCAATCTTTCGTGAAGTGTTGAAGAAAAGCCTGGGCTTGGAGAGAGGCAGAAGTGAGGGGGAATGGATTGAGGATGATATTGTCATCCACAGGGAGTTCGCGATTGGCCATCCGTTTTAGAATTTTGAAGATTTTCCCGTTGGAGCTGTTCTCCCGACAAAGATTGTCCCAGAAGCATCGTGAAGAATACTTGATGTAACGCCGGAGCTTAGCAGCGTAATGCTTATATCGGAGCCATTCATCCCTGGAGCAAAGGGAGCGAGCAAGGCGAATGTGTTTTCGCTTCTGAGCAAGCAGATGGCGGCAAGTGCTGTCCCACCAGGGACGAGTTGAGTTATGCGCCTTAGGGAAGGTAGAACAAGTGTCCGAAAGAGCTTGCATACAAGAACTCTCAAAGTCTTCATAGTAGAGATTCGGTAGGTTCTCCCGACGGTTAAGTGCAGCGCTAGCTTTCGACCAATTGTAGCACTTTTTAGTACTAGCAGAGGGAGGAGAATTATAGTTCCTGAATAAAAGGATTGGATGATGGTCAGAGTCATAAGGATCAGGATGGACATAAAACATAAATTTGTCATAAAGCGGAGGGGACACCATAGTCAGATCCAGAAGGGAGGGGGAGCTGCAAGGGCTAGAGCGAGTAGGAGATGTTAAATTGAGAATACATAAGTCTTGTGAGGCGACCCAGTTTAGTAATTGACGAGTTCTAACAGGGATGGGGGGAGACCGGAAACAGGCATTGATGTTGAAATCTCCAAGAATAATGAGGGGGGAGTCACTGGCGGAAACAATCTCAGAAAGCCACCCCTCAGGGAGGGCACCGGAGGGGGAGTAAATGTTAATAATTATAGACCAAGAATGATTAAAAAAGACCTTAATGCCAAGGGCTTCAAAGTCCTGGAGGGGGCAAGTAGGGAGAGTAAACCTTGTGGACGGAAGAGAAGAATGAACAGCAGTCAACAGACCACCGCCCCGAGCAGATAACCTATCAGCTCTGTAACAAATCATACTAGGGAGGGAGACAATATCAGAGGGGGAAAGAAATGTCTCTTGCAGACACAAAATACAGGCGTGAAGGGAGGGGGAGTTTAGTAGCCAATGACCGTTGGCACGGAAACTTCTGCAATTCCACTGGAGCAAAAATAACTCAGAAGACATGACAAAAAATACAAATAACAGCAGAAAACAATCAGGACTTACCCCCAAAAACAGCCAGAGATCAGAAAACATGAGAGCGACGGCACAGGAGCTAGACAGCATGCGGTGGTTCAGGAGGAGGGCGGGGGAAAGGAGGCTCCAGAGCAACTGGTGTTGAGGTATCCATGTTGAGAGAATCTGAGTTGGTGATGACAGGGTCTGTACGAGCTTTTTTGAGTCGTTGTGCGACAGCATCTGAAAGGCCAGTAGGAAGTTTTGGGGAACGTTTGACTTGTACAGTCGGCTGCAAAATTATTCGAGCACTAGCAATAATCCTTGCCAAAAAAAAGTACACTTAATGCAGTTTTGTTAAATAAATCCTTGTCGAGTCATGTTCTTAATCAGTCTAAGACCATGATTCGACAAGGATTTACTTAGCAAAACAGTCTTAAGTGTACTTTTTAAATATAGGAATTATTGGCTAGTGCTCGAATAATTTTGCAGCCGACTGTAAGTCTTGGATGATACCCATAAGCGGCTGTATGGCCGTCTCAACAAAACTTTGAAGAGAGTTTTGTAGTTCGCTAACCATAGCTTGCATGAGGGAGGTAAAGTGGGTAGAGAGGCTCTGCATGGCCTCTTCCAGCTCAGTTTTGGTAACAACAGATGGGGAGGAAAAGATAGCGGCATTGGCATATGATTTCGTTGAGGTGGTTTCGTTTTCTGCAAATCGTCGTCTCGCATCGGCAATCGTGAGATGGTGGGTGGCACGGTACTTTTGGATACGTACCTCGCGTTTGTAGACTGGACAGTTTTTGTCATTTGCAGCGTGATTGCCACTGCAGTTAAAGCATTTAGGTGTGGGACAAGAGCAAGGTTCTGTGTGCGATTCAGCACACTGGATACATATCTTATTGTTTCGGCACGATCGAAGAGTATGATTAAATCTGTGGCAGTTACTACATGGGCGTGGTTTATCATAAAACAATGGTTGAGTTCACGATACACAGCCCGGGCTTGGGCATGGGTACGCACATCCCCAGAAAATGACGTCATAACTTTAACCCGGGTAATCGTTTCCGTGAACGCTTTTGGGTTTACCCAAACCCACTCAATAAAACAAACATGGCGGAGTATGCAGATATATTTTTAGACTTCGTCAACATTTTGTGTGTTATAATTCATTGAATGACAATGGATTTTTTTTTTTTACTTTCAAACAGCTTAAAAAAAAATAAATTGCTTTTCAATAAAAGAAATGGATAATTCAGGAGACATTTCATTCAACTTAACAAGAAACAAAAGCGTGGGAAGCTGTTATTATGTCGTCTGTTATTTTTTAAAATAGTATTATTTTCAGAGAGTTTGTTTTGTAAAGTGTTTGAATGGTTAAGTTACATTTTCCGGTTTATGTTGGTATTTATATAGGTTTCTTTTCTGTATTTTACATTAAATTAAACTTGTTAATTTCAAATATACTAGCATGACTTCATAGCTGTTTTTAGATTTCACAGGTTCATGTTGTGTATCGCAGATGTGTTTATGTTCAAGGTTTTTTATCTAATCCATGTGTATTTTGATATTTCCTATTAAGTTTTCTTTTGTTTTTATTGGTTATTCATTTGCCATCCAAGTGATTTGTGAATGAATAGTAAAATGTTTGATGAGGTTTAATAATTTGAGTGTCATTTGATATTCTGTTTTTTTTTTTTTTTTTCCTAAGGTAGTAATTTTCAGGTATTTTACCTTTTGAGTCACGATCGCCCATGTATGCTAATTTAGTTTTATATAATACAACCGTTTTAAAGATAATAGTTTCCAGTAAAATGAAATACTAAATAATTTATAGCATTTATTGTATGAAATGCCAAAAATTGTTACAAATATGAATAATGATGTCATTAATAATAATGTAAATCATCATTTAAGAACTGTGTGTAGTGATGGGAAGGAGGCGAATTACTTTGGAACAATATTTCACAACAGCTATGTTATGAAATGAAGAAATCTAAAATTAATCTCAAAGAAATTGGTGATTTATGTTTTCATACCTTGTTTCTACCATATTCATAGCATAAAATTTTGCAAATTAAACTAGAATATAATTATATCTTATAATGCAAACTTGATCATCCATTTAAAAAAAAATTGCTTCTTCAAACAGGATTCTCATTCGATTTCAAAAATAAAATTCCCTAATCTTTTTAGATTTCCCAGGTCAATTTTGTTTTTTTAAATAAAATTCCAGGTTACAAAATTTGGTTTATGACAAGAAAAAAAGTGGCTTGCAACATAAAAGATAAGGCATTTTAAATTGCAGGTTCAAAAATCATTTTCCAGAATTATATCAATATTTCCCCAGGTTTTTGAGCAATATTTGAAATTTTTCCTGACTTTTTTCACTAGCTTCAAATTCTTCCTGACCCATGGGAACCCTGTTTAAATTCTAAAAAAATAAATAGTAGCATTTATAAAATTTAAAATGTACTATGAAGTCATGCTAGTAGAACTGCAATTAACAAGTTTACGTTAATACAAAAAAGGAAAAAAGATGTATAAATTTTAACATGAATCAAGAAATGTGATTTCTCATTTTTCTGCTTAAACACTTTACAATACAAAATATTAATTTAATGTTCAGTTAAAAATTTTTTACAATGCTTCTCACAACATCTTGTATTTCAACGAGTAAGACGACAAAATACAATTTTTTTTAATAAAAATTTTATTTAAAAATTATAACCAATCACAAATAAAAGAAAAAGAATAAAACTTAGTCACACGATATAATGCTGTAATCACCAATATGCACATGATATGTACACTTTGCATACATAAAAAAATAATAGGATAAAATAATTAAAACACTCAATACTCAATAAATACAAAACATTGAATCAACACCTTAAAATGAACTTTCAACAACTGTTTTAGGTCGAAAAAACATGACCAATGCTTTGGCCTACAATCTGCAGCAAAATTATTGAAGCATCAGCAATAATTCCTATTAAAAGATGAGCGCCCAGTACTGTTTTGTTAAGTAAATATTTGTTGAGTCATTGAGTGTTATGCTGTTTATAATAAAAATTAGCAATCAGACGGAAAAAAAAATATATATAAAAAATGTGGTTGTGTTATCTTTCGACCTGGAATAATTGTAAGTTCCTGCTTTTTATGTTTATTCAAAGTTTTATACTTATTACTTTTAAACACCAATTCTACGGTGCTTTTCTACAATACTGGATACTCTTACTTTTAGTGTTACTTTAAAAGATTTATTTTTAGATTTCATTACAATTACTTTTGTTTTGTTGAATAAAGTATATTTACACATTGAAATAATGCTTTTAATTTTCAAATATACTGTCAAATAATCACACTTTTACTGAATTTATATTATAAATTGAAATTATCTAGTTCAATAAATTGATTTGTTTATTGCGTCACGCTATCCAAAACTGCAAGTAAAAATTTTGTAAATGTTACTTTGTATCATAGTACTAAGTGAAAATGTGTGCAAAGAGATTGTGTGATGCAAAGAAAATATTTACATAATTTTTATTTACAGTTTTGGATAGCATGACGCAATAGACAAATCAATTTATTGAGCTAGATAATTTCAATTTATAATATACATTCAGTAGAAGTGTGATTATTTGACAGTATATTTGAAAATTAAAAGCATTATTTCAAAGTCACATTATTCAACAAAACAAAAGTAATTGTAATGAAATCTAAAAATAAATCTTTTAAAGTAACACTGAGGCGTCACAGAAATTATATAATTTCTTTTAAAACTCATATTTTGAATTCACGAGGTGCAGATGAAAAAGTATCAGGAAGTAAATTCTATATATTTCTTTCGTGCTGAAGTTGAAAATATTATATATACACTGTGATGTAAATAGAAGAAAAAAGAAAAAAAAAATGATGAAATAAGAAAATCTATGTAATATATTTCAATAGCGTCACTCAAATTTGATATCATTACTTTTAAGACCCATATTTCCAATTCATATCGAAATAAAATGCTGTGCCACAAACTTTTAACCCGTTAAGGGTTTTTGTCCTGATAAAGTAAAGACATCAGTGTTCATCACCCTAGTGGCAGAAACACGGCGACATAGTCGCGGACACAGAAAAACAGCTTGCAGACAGTTTTTGTCTGCACTAAATTGCCTGCAACTTTCGGACAGTCTTTGTCCACAGTCATAAAAGATTGTCTGCAATTTTCGGGCATTTTTTGCCCACGACCATGCATTACCAATGTATGACGTCTTAGACGCTCTCTGGTAGTGTAAGCCATTTTCACCCCTGATAACACGCAAATTTTGCAGACAGATTATGAAATTTTAAAAGCCTGTCACTAGCTACAAAACTTTCTGCCACTGGGTTTATCACCTTCACAAAAGACTATTAAAATAACTGTTAAATAACATGTTATAACATCTATGAATTTAGATTCTCCGGTTTTAAGGAATCGTATGCAGGTGGATTCAAATTCATAGATGTTATTAAACGTTTAACATGTCTTTTGTGAGGGTGACGAACACTGGTGTCTTAACCTTACAACCCCTTGACGAAATTTGAAAGCAAAGTAGCTTGGACGTTTCTCATCAAGATCTTTAATTACACAATTGTGATAGCTATTTTAATCCATCACCAAAATAACAATAAAAGTTTAAAAGCTGCCAGTAGAGTCCTGCATCGGGTCGGGTTTGTTGAATTTTTTTTCTTGCAGCTCGGGTTTAGTTTTCAACAAGTCAGGTCGACTTGAGAATATCATTCAAAATTTTTTTTTACAATTATAAGCATAATTTTGTAGACATAATTAAGAACTGATTTAAACATACTATATATACTAAATATGTGTCGGAGATTCGTATTTGTATCCGCATGATCCAAAATCTGCATAAGGAAGAAAAAAATATCCGTACTTGTTTTTGTTTCTTGAAAGAATCTAATACATACTTTTTGTAGAAATTGTATGAAAATTTAAGTATTATAAATATTTTTTGACTATTGTTAATATATAAATAAAAGAAATGCAGTATAACCTCGCTTTTACGTTCCGGAAATTGAAAAGGTTCTTCAATTAAAATTTTTTTTTAGATACTTTTATTTTCAATGAACTTCAATCCTCGCTTTTTGTAAACAAAATTATGATTTTTCCTCCATGTATACTTGTAAATACAGCAAATATAGAGAGATATTTGTTGTGGTTTAATTATTAAAAAAAAAGAAAAATGTAAAATAAGCACATTTAGGAAACGGATTCCATAAAATCAGATAACATTCTTTATTATCTTCTCTAGAACAAATAAACAATGCACCGAAATTGACACTGGAAGAAGCTTATTTGCTGATCGTGTGAATTGAAAGTGATCGTAGGAAAGCAGATATTTAATTAAGAATCATATTCATGCTACTGCTACCCAAATTATTGTAGTAAAGTAAATATTCAGATCGAACGAAAGCAATAAATGAAGATACATATTTTGTTTTTCTTTCTTTTTTTCTGAAGCCCAGTCAGTAGAGTGCCGAGCTCGTAATTGGAAGATTGGGGTTCGGTACTCGAGCTGGTCAAAGACCGTCGTGAACACTAATGATGGCTGGTGCATGTAAAATCTGTCGTGGCCGCAATTTCCTCCATGTTCCCATAAAAAAATTATACCTCTGGGGGGTCACCAAAGTGGGAGAGCCATCCCTTCCGTGGAGGATGAAAAATTGTGATGACATGTCTCTGGACCAGACCGTCGCCAATTGTGCAGCACTAGTGCGACGTAACACAACCAACTTTATTTCTTTTCTTTTTTTTTTAGAATATAAGCATTAAACAAACAATAAACTACTAACATTTAACTTGAAGCATAATTTTGAACTCTTGAAATTTACAACTTGCATAAATGGTTAAAAATTATTATTAATCCGTTTTCCAGAATTTTAAATTTTTAACTTAATACGTATAATTAGTAATAACATTCTTTTTAAAATAATTTACCAACGTGTGACAGTGAAAATTTGCCTTATTTTATAATTTTAAAAAGATTTACATGATTTTTAGATGAATTAGTAATGTTAATTCAGTTTTCGGGTTTTGGGTCAGGTACGGGGTGCAAAAAAACTTTATTGCGGGTTCGGGTCAATGAAAAAAATTTATCGGGTTTCGGATTAATGAAAATAATTTTGTCGGGTTCTAGCCGTCAGTGAGCTCCTATGCTAAAGCTATACCACAGAAATTTTAAGAAATGAATATACTCTACCTGTCACACTGTACAAGGGTCCTAGGCCTGAGAGGGAGGGCATTACATGTAGGTCTTTTTAAGGGATCCTAGTCCGTATTTATGCAAGTTTTGGAGAAAACCATTAAAACGTAGAACGACTAGGCCAACCTGGGTTCGAACCCGGTACCTCATGTCTGCCAGCTTTGAGTTCAGGATAATTTTAACTATTCATATTTACATTATTCATCTATATACATAAATATATATTTCCTAATTGTTAACTATTATTAGTTTATTCGAATTTTAAAAGCATTTTAGCAATGATTTTGTTTTTCTTATTATATTAACATACTTGAACAAATACTTCTACAAAAACACTTCTAAGTGGAGAGATTCTTCTCTCTGGTAGACAAGAAGTGCCACGTTCAATTCCAGGTTACACTCATTCACCTTGCCGAGCTCATACATATATCTTAACTGAGTTCATTAATCAAGTTTAATCACCACCTTCTTTAAAAATAGTGACCAATTCCAAAAAAAGAAAACTATTCCAGTTGAACCAGAAGGACTTGTTTTTTAATGTATATTCAAGGAGGAAAAAAAATCAAATTTTGATTTTTTGACATCCCTATAAAACCTAATAAAAGCGTCTTTCAACATATCCGCAATGAAAAAGACCTAATTCCGCAAAACTCTACCCCAGGAATTTACAAAATAAACTTTGAACATTTAAATGGAAATAAAGCCTGCTATATCGGGATGACTAAACGAAAAATTTCAGAACGGGAAAAAGAACATCGCGCAGACTTAAAACTAGGAAAATCCTCCACCGCTTTCTCCGCCACCCACATCAATAACCCCATTAATATTAACTCCATTAACATAAAAAAATAGCCCCTTACAATAATCAAAATTATGCACTAAAACGGGAGGCCCTCGAGATTACCACTAATTATAATACCGTAAATGACAGAGAGCATTACATCATTCCCACTGCATGGCAACAGCTACTAGAAGAACACGAAGTGAAGCGAAGTAGCAACCACTGGATACACCGGCAAAGTAAACATCAAAAGAAGAACGACGGCGTTTAGCGTTTCGACTCTGAGGATGAACACGGAGTGTTCGAAATTAATCAGTCAAACATGATGGAAAAGTTTTATATAAGGTATTTAAATTCTAGCAAAAGTAAAGTTATAATTTTTTATTTTTAACCAAAAAAAATTATTTTAATGTAATTTTGAGAATAAATTCGACATTTTTTTGATATTTTGTGTTATACTTCTTTTCGAATATGGAAATCGTCTGCATTATCATGGAAGATAATTTTTTTAAATAATAATTTTAATAAATTATTTTTACTGAGTGAATTTGTATATGAAAATATAGAAGAAAGTCATGTGGTGGCCACAACATACTAGTTTTTCTTGCTTTTGTATAGATAATTTTTTATTATGTTTTAATAAGATAATTATAATTTTTTTCCATGGGAGATTTTTTTTTCCTACAGAGCAGTTTGAGAACCTCCAATATTTATGAAAATTCTTTGTTCATGTTCTATTAATGTACCTAATATTTGTTTTATATTTATATGTTTATTATAAGTTAGATAAAAGTGGAATTTTAAATAAGGACGTAGAAAAGACACACTTGGGTTTTTTCAAGTGGGTTTTATTGGGTCTGATAAAATCAAGCCAACCCTGCCTTCTTTCTACTAAAGTGAAAATGACTTTCTTTATCGAGAGGCTACCATACAATTAAGCATAAATATGCTAAGAAACAACTTTGACATTTTGTGATTTAGTCTATAACAACCTTGTGTAAAATATTACTCAATGCTGCAAAGCTTTAAAATTACCTTCAAAAAATGACATGTGATATGCCGATTTATTTTAAAATATAAAGAGATATCATTTAAAATCATTGCAGTATTGAATAATAACAAGCACATTGAATACAGTTTCACTTAACACAAATAAATTTAATGAAATATGTTCAGGAAAAATATAATTGCTGACATCAAATGACTTATCAGCATTTCTTTGTATTTGACTTAATTATATATTAATAATACTTTTTATCAAAATATAGTGAAAATTGTAAACATTTATAAGTATGTTTCAACTTTACAAAATCTTTTAGATTAGTACAAACAATGGAACAGAAGAAAACTAAAACTGCTAAGATTGAGTAATTAACCCTGATTAAAATCAAATGAATTTAATAGCATAAAAATGAAAAAATATTTATGCAATCAATCTAAACCATTTGTAATAGAGTCAGCGGGTGAAACTATTTGATATGCAAAACCCTCCTAAAACTGCTACATGAATGTAGAATGAAAGGCAATGGCAGACTTAATGTTATCATACGGCTATTATTAAAAGTATTAGTACTTATCATAAGTGATATTTAGAGGATTCTTAATACATTACAAGGTAAATAAAATATCCGAAATGAGAAATCTCTAAAATATAACAATAATTCAACATGAAGTTCAAGGATAGCAATTTTTTCAAAAACCCTGAATACAGAGGTAGCCCCTGAAAAGTTTCATACCTGTATCATCAAAATAATTTGTGAAAATGTATAAAAAAAAAAACATAAATATTGATTTGAAATAATAACTCAAACTGCTCATCATTATTTAACGCACAGTTCATATAAATGAAATTTAGATTATAAAAAAATATTTTCTTTTTAAAACAAGTGACTAAATATAGATTAATTACTGTAAAAGTGTATATTATGAAAATATTTCCTATATTTAAAATTTTGTGAAATAAATTTTTCTACGTCTGTCGAAATTCACATGTGTTGCTGAAATTTTCAAGGGATAAAATTGGTAAGAAAAAATAACTTAATATAAGTGAGGTATAACATTCTAATACAACGAATAAAAATGGTAATTCTCATTAGATATTACGATGTTGACAAACAATGCACTTTACCCATCACGTGACCATTTTCCCCACAAAATTTTTCTGGGTTAAGTGTGCAAAGCCCGGGCTTCCCCTTTACCAGCTGTGAACGCCTTGGGCACGCATGGGTAACCCGCAAATGATCACGTGATGCCGTCTGTGAACGGTGTGGGTTAACATGGGCAAGCCCGTGCTCGCCCAGGCTGTGTATCGTGAACTCAACCAATGAAATCCGGTATATTTGATGGCTGTGGTTCACGGATTAATAGAAGAGGATGCGAAAGAGGCTTCCAAATCTGGCTTTTTTTTATCTTACCACAACAGATGGCGCCACAGTCGAGGACCTCCCTTTCCAAAACCTCCCGTAATGATTTTCAATGGCAAAAAACGGCATTTAATTTAATTTTTTTATGGAAAGTTTTAACTTTAACAAAATAAAGTAAACAGAAATAATGCTATATAAGGTCTTCCTAATAACATATATTTTTTTTATAACGGTGGGACTTTTCATTACTTTGTAAGAGGTTATACAAAATACGAGATCGTATTGATTAAAATCAGAATAAAAGACATTTAAAATTTTTCAGTACTGTACAAATAATCTGTGATACAAAGTAAAAAATGTCATTAATAAGGAATATTAAAAATTAAGGAAAGAAAGAAAAAATAAATAAATAGACGAAAATTATTAATAAAGAAAGAAAGAAAAGAAAATTATTTATAAATAATTAAATAAAATCTGTTGTACTTTATCCATTTATTTTTCAAACTTTTAAATTTAATAAGAATTATTTTGATTTATTTATAATACAGAAAATTAACGAACTTATTAATTTTTTTAAGGTAATATAATATATATGTATTTAAATATATATAAAAAAAAAAAAAAAAAAAAAAAAAAAAAAATGATAGTTTCTGTGACTTGAGGTATTTTAGAAATTGTATGGAGATATATTTGTATAAGAATTTGTATAAGAGAATATAGAAGAAAGTCATGTGGTGGCCAAACCAGACTAGTTTTTTTAAACGTAAATATAAGTAAAAATTTTATGATAATTTCTGTTATTTGAGGAATTTTAGAAATTGTGTGGAGATATATTTAAATTTATTTTCATTTCAACAAATTACAGGGAAATTCACCCTCTCCTCTTTTTACTTTCCGAACACTATAGTGAGGAAAGTATTGTAATCATGTCAAAAATCCGAATTCGAGATTTTGATGTTTCTATACGTTTCGAGGTCCAACGAGTCCGTTTTCATTATTTTTACGATGATGTATGTATGTGTGTGTGTATGTATGTGTGTATGTATGTGTGTATGTCTGTGAGTGAACACGCTAGCGTCTAAACGCTTTGTTCGAATAAGCTGAAAGTTGGTACGTATATTGTAAGTCACCATAGTACGAACCCTATAGATTTTGGTGAATCTAGCACTTATAGTTTTTTTACAGGGACACAAAGAAAAATTCTTTATCATTATGGCCAAGGGACCAAAATCTTAAAAGTGCGATAGCATCTAAACGCCTTATTCAATTGAGCAAAAACTTTATACACATATTATAGGTCACAGATACTCAATCTCTATAGATTTTGGAGAATCTAGCACTTATAGTTTTTTTACAGGGACACAAAGAAAAATTCTTTGCCAAATTTTTAAAAGTGTGATAGCGTCTAAACGCCTTATTAATCTCAGCAAAGAATTTGTACACATGTTATAGGTCACATTTGAACCAACTGTATAGATTTTGGTGAATCTAGCACTTACAGTTTTTTTACAGGGACACAAAGAAAAATTCTTTATCTTTATGGCCTATGAGACCAGCGATAGCATCTAAACGCCTTATTCAATTGAGCTGAAAATTTGTATGAATATTATAAATCACTGTTGCACTAACTATAAGCATTTTGGTGAATCTAGCATTTATAGATTTTAACAGGGACACAACGAAAAATTCTTTATCCTTATGATCTAAGGGCTCAAAGTTCAGTAGCGTTAAATAAAACCTCGTGTGATATATGGAGAAAAATACTCAAACACTCTGTTATGGTTTTCTCTTTTTTGTTTGTTTAGCAACTGCTCTTTCCTTATTTTATCTACAAAACTGTTAGTTACTCAATGTTCGGAAAGTCGAGTGGAGTCACGCCAGATTTTTACTATATAGAATAATATGATTTTTTTAAACTATGTATTATTTTTATTTTAAAACTCATTCATCTTTAACGAATGTGCTATATGTAAATATCTGACTGAATTATCAATAGTTTTTTAATGTTAAAAATTTTTTTAACTATTTTAATTTACATATGTCTCGGTAAGTTAGTTATCTTTATTAAAAACGTTAATTATCTTTATTAAAAACCCAGTCATCGGCCGAGAGGTTCTCATTAAAATCTGGTAGACGGGAAGTGCTGGGTTCGTTGCCAGGTCGCGCTCGGTGACCTATAGTCGTTTAGAGTTTTCGGTGTTTTTTTTTCCCCCAAAACTCGAGTAAATATGGGCTTTGACTCCTAAGAATGACCAAAACGGCGGGCAGACTACCCAGCCCTAGGATCCTCGGGTAGTCAATCAGCCTTAACTTTTACATCACCACCCCCACCACCACCTTATTAAACAGTGGGCGAACAGTTTGGCGTTCAAAGCTGATAGACGGGAAGTGCCTGGTTCGATACCAGGTCGCGCTCGTCAACCTAGCTGCTCAGAGTTTTCCGTGATTTTCGCCGAAACACACATAAATACAGACTGGCACCACCTTAGAAATACCACCACAGAGGGCACACCACCAAGACCCAGGACCCTCGTGTAGTCAATTGGCCTTAACCTTCACACAGTAACACCACAATCTTATTAAGCAGTGGCCGAATGTTTCTGCGTCCAAAACTGGTAGATGTGAAGCGCCGAGCTTGATACCAGGTCGCGCTCGTCAATTTAGCTGCTCGGAGTTTTCCATGGTTTTTGCCCAAACTTGAATAAATACGGGCTAGTACCCTCAAAAAGACACCCCTCATAGGGCACACCACCCAGGCCTAAGAACCTCGTCCAGTCTATTGGCCTTAACCTTCACACCACCACCACCACCACCACCTTATTAACAGTGGCCGAGCGGTTCTGCGCTCAGAGCTGGTAGACAGGGAAGTGCCGGGTTTGAATACAGGTTACGTTAGTCGACGAAACCATTCGTATTTTTCTATAGTTACTAGGGAAGACTTCTGTGGGGATCTTTTTAAGGTGTACTAATGCGTATTTACGCTACTTCCGGGGAAAACCATAGAAAACTTTGAACGGCTTGGCTAATGAGCGCAACCTGCGATGAACGCGGCACTTCCTGTTTTCCAGCTTTGAGAGCTGAACCTCTCAACCACATAATCGATTAAGGAAATTTATACTTATGAAAGTTAGGAAGAGGGGAATGGCGATTTTATCAATTTTTAAGTCGCCATGTGGCGAGTGTTGAAAGTGGATATATTCAGGTCTAATTCAATCTACGTGATTTAATTGATTTAATTATCATTTCAAATAATAAATATTTTGATTTATATTATAACTTTGTATCTGTGTATTAATTCTATTAAGATTTTTAAAATGTATAGAGGAGTGGTGTGCTGGTTAAGCTAGATTTCCTACACGAAGGAGCTAGGCGTGGGGAGAATATCCTCTGTCGAGATCTTTCTAAGAAACCAAGAACGCCTAGCCTATATCCATGTAAGATTTGGTGAAAACAATTAAAAATTCCAAACGATTGAAATGACTAATGCGACTTGGGTTCGAACCCGGCATTTCTCGTGTTCCAAAAGGTATGTATAATACCATTTTTTTTTAATTGCGATTATAGTAACGAAAAAATCCTGATAATGTACGTTACTGAACGAAATTTTTTAAAATTATATATAATTAAATTTATTTTTGTTTAATAAATTACAGGAAAATGCTTTTTCGTACGGCAGGACTATGTCTTTAAATCTGCGATTTTGCATTATCGCCGATTTTGTGTTCCACCACATATATATGCCAGGATATCTGCCAATATCCAATTTTACCACTTAATTTTCTAAACTATCTTAAAACTAGTATGTTGTGGCCACCACATGACTTTATTCTATATTTTCCTATACAAATTCACTCAGTAAAAATAATTTATTAAAATTATTATTTTAAAAAAAATTATCTTCCATGAAAATGCAGACGATTTCCATACTATAGAAGTAGTATAACACTAAATATCCAAAAAAAAAAGTCAATTTTATTGTCAATATTACAATTTAAAATTTTTTTTTTTTTTTTTGGTAAAAATGAAAAAAATCGATAACTTTATTTTAAATTATAGCAGATTGATGGTTCAACCATTCGTTTTGCAGGTATTGACGAGCTCTTTTGAAAGATACCCATCATGAAAATTTACTCCCCTCGAGGGGGGGGGGGGCTCCTACACATACAAAATTTTTTTCCCAGTTGACTATCTCGATTATAAATAATTCTTCAAATAATGATTAATAAATAAAATTGTGTAATAAATTTGATCATGATTACTAAAAAATAATTCTCTTTATGCACATTTATACAAAATTTTGTCCTATATCACCATACTAAAAATTTAGAAAAATCGAGATAGCAACGCAACCTGTAAGACAATTTTTACCAAAAGTTGATAGGCACTAATTTATGTCAATGTGCAACTACATACCAATTTGTATGAAATTCTGTGCAGTATTTTCTCAGAAACAGTTACCACAAAATTTTGTCACACACACACAGACAGACAGACATTTTCTAAAAATGGTCAAGCAGGACAAAATTTTGTCCTATATCATCATGCTAAAAATTTAGAAAAAGCTGGATGGCAACGCAACCTGTAAGACAATTTTTACCCAAGTCAATGGTCTCTACAGCTCTCAAAACGTGTAATTCCATCAAAAACCCGAGTTCTAAAATTTTTACGAATCCAATACTGTCTTCGATTGAATATAGAAGGATGTATTTTCCTATACAAATTCACTCAGTAAAAATAATTTATTAAAATCATTATTTAAAAAAATTATCTTCCATGATAATGCAGACGATTCCCATACTAGAGAAGTAGTATAACACTAAATATCCATAAAAAGTCAATTTTACTGTCACTATTACAATTAAAAAAAAAAAAAATCTATAACTTTATTTTAAATTGTCGCAGATCGATGGTTCAACCATTCGTTTTAAAGGTATCGGCGAGCTCTTTTGAAAGATAACCATAAAAAAAATTTACTCCCCTCGAGGGGGGGGACTTCCTGCCCAGGGGGGGGGGGGGCGGGTGGTGAGGCTCCTACACATACAACATTTTTTTCCCAGTTGACTATCTCTATTATAATTAATTCTTGTAAATTTCATAATTACTAAAAAATAATTCTCTTTATGCACATTTATACAAAATTTTGTCCTATATCATCATGCTAAAAATTTAGAAAAAGCTGGATGGCAACGCAACCTGTAAGACAATTTTTACCCAAAGTTGAAAAGCACTAATTTATGTCAAGGTGCAACTACATACCAATTTGTATGAAATTCTGTGCAGTAGTTCCTGAGATACAGTTGCCACAAAATTTTGTCACACACACACACGCACAGACAGACATTTTCTAAAAATGGTCAAATGGTGTTCCACAGCCCTCAAAACGTGTAAATCCATCAAAGACCCGAGGTCGAAAATTTTTACGAATCCAATACTTTCTTCTATTAAATATAGAAGAAAGTAATATTATGTCAAATCGGTAAAAATTTTGACATTTTATAAATAAATGTAATTATCAATAACATTATTTAAATATATTACATTATACAGTATATTACCATTATATAATATATTATTTTATATAAATAAGTACTTAATACATTTTTTATCTAAAAAAGAAAAGAAAAAAAGAAAGAAAAATAATTTAAACGTACAAACATTTTTTTTTCTCTAGTACTTTGTGGTACTCTAGTACTTTTTTTTTTAAATCTGTCAACTGTTTAATCATCACCCGTTATATGCTGAAAGAAAGTTATTAATTTTTTTTTTTTTTTGTGTGTGTGTGTGTGTGTGGAGGGGGGGGGCTTAGAAGTTAATTGATTACACGAGGATTCTAGGCCTGAATAATGTGCCCTCCGTGAAAGTATTTTTGACCCTGCGTCAGGCGCATCCTTAGGACGAACAAAATCGGGCGCGCCCAGCCTGAGAGGCCAGGTAAATACTTTATATTGTTAAAATACTTGTACTACAATCAATAAATTCGTACTTATGCATCAAATTTTCGTTTTTTACTTTCTATTCACTCCTAATAAGGTCACCGTATGGGTGTTTTTGAATTAAAAATCATGTGTAGGATATTTAGAGAAGAAAAACCAGAACGGGCCTCTCAGGCAGGGTGCGCCCGACGGAGGGTTAAGGTCTCCAAGCCTGTGTATTTGTGCGAGTTTCAGAGAAAACCACGGAAAACTCCGATCGGCCAAATTGACGAGCGCGACCTTGACGAACGCACTTTCGGTCTACTAGCTTCGAGATAGCAGAATCTCTCCACCACAGGTATGGCAAGAATTTAAAAGTAAAGGGGAAACGACGTAAAAAATTTTCTTTTGCAATTTTTAAAATGTAATCTCTGAAAATTTTATTTGATTAAAATCAAATTTAATTCAGGATTTTTTTTCCCATTTTTTTTTTTCTTTCTTTCTTTTCCTTTTCTTTCTTTCTTTTTTTAAATGCATTACCAAGTGATCTGCACTTTTGAATAATAATAACTTATCATTGAGCTTAAAATCATTAGCAAATTCTATGAAGAAAATAAGTGAGAGAAAGATATAAATGATCTTAAAATAAATGTCGCAAGTTTTATTATTATTATTTCTTTCATTGTCATGGCTTTCAATGTTACAAGAAAAGACATAAATTAAAAAATCTTTTTAATCTATTTTAAGATAACATATTTTTGATGAAAGAAAGAAAATCTAAACAATTTTGAAAAATATTTATTGATTTATTATCCAGTTTCACACATTACGAAAAATTCCGATACTGTATGAGCATTTATTAATATAATATATATATATATAAGAGTTTGAAAAAAAATCCTTAAGTAAAATACAGCAAGAATTAAAATAATAATAATCTAAATACAGGAAGAATTAAAATGAAAGAAAGTTGCAGATGCTTAAAACCAACACAACAAGGAAAAAAAAAAAAAAAAAAAAAAAAAAAACTTGAATTTTTATGGAAAAAGTATACACTATTTGGCAAAATATTAAAAAAGGGACTTGGAGTTTGATAAATAAACGAAAAGAAAAGATCGTAACATATAAGCAAGAAAGAAAAAAAAGTTGAAAGAGAAAACAATAAAATTGTGTCGATTAAAATATCTTTTAGTAATAATAATAGTTTATTTTGCAGCAAAAGCAGTCGGAAACCGAAAATTCCTGTCAAGGAAAACCGGGAGAAAGTAGACTACAGCGCCCTCAATATTTACAAAAATATCGTCTTCCACTTTCAAAGGCTGGGCACCGTTGGACTTTCCCCTCCTATTCTTTCTACTCCGTGCTGTGGTTAAAGCTACGGCAGCCGTAACTTTAATGGGCTTACGGCAGTCATATTACGCATGCGCTGAAGGAATGCCGGAGTTTTGTGCCGGATGATTCAGAGAACGAATCATCTTTTGAATGAATCTGTTTTACGGCAGTCGATTTTACGCCCACGGAAGGAAAGGAAATGATGTTGACAATGCTACTTTCGGCTACGGTAAATCAGGTTGCTGTGGTCACAAATTTACGTATATCATATAAATACTTTTGCAATAGATCAAGTATTTGGATCTTTTTTTTTCCAGTTTCGAAAGAGCTGTTAATCTAATAAATCTCTTAAACGATAAAAACTTTAAAGGGAATTTCTTGTTAAACATACAAGTCAGTGTTTTATATTTGTATAAGCAATTAATCTGTAAATAGATAACAATAAAACGACGTATCTGAATTTAGTTATTAAATACTAAAACAATTAAACACATAAGTTAACTTTCAAAACTAATGTTTATATTATCGTATACTATATGAGATAAATGCTTGTTGAACTAATTTATTTGACAAAATGCATTAAACACTATGTTCAACATTTAGAAAAGAGGGATGAACTCTTAGGGCAACTTTAATGCTTGTTATAATTATTTTCAAAGTTTGATTCTTTAAGTGCTGATTCTAGAATAAAAGAGTAATTGAGTAAAACTTAATAAAAAGGGCATAATTTTTTTTAAGGCAATATTTGCCTTCTTTTTTTTTTTTCTTCTTCTTTTATTACACTTGCCGAATTTTTCCATATTTTTTTTATCCTCCATGTTTGAGACAAAAGTAAACTGTTTATATATTTTTTATTTATATTCACTTGTTCATGCACTGCAACTAAACTATCTCCCAGAAAGATACAATGTAAAGAAAAATATTTTAAAGCCTCTATACACTTAAAATTTCAGGAAGAGCCACCAGCTGTTCAGATGCTTTAAAATGCCTGCTAGTACTGCACCCTGCTAAATTATCCTAGAGTCAGAACTATTTTTTCAAGGACATTGGAAAAATATATATATATTTATATGTTAATGTAAACTAGTCAAGAAAATACTAATAATAAAAAAATGCTGAATTAAATATTGAAAAATAAAGGCACTTTTTTCTTTAAAGAATGCCAATCAACAGTTTGGCATGTTTCTTTCATGTCTTCCTGCAATATATTGCCAATTTATGTTCAATACATTTAGCTAAATTAGAGACAATGCTTAAAAATATATATACAGTAGACTCCCAGAAATCCTCACTCAGAAGAAATGTAAACAATGAAATTAATATAAAAGTTTATCAAGACAGAATGTAATTTAACCCTCACTGTCCTTAGATGAAGACGTTACTGGAAAAAAATTGCTTTAAGGTGCCACTTGGTGTGTTTTGCAAAAATCGCCAGCATGGATCCTTTTTGTATCGTCTAGAAGTTGCAACGTTTCATTTATTGCACAACAGAACCAGTTTTTTAGCAAATAAAACTGCTCTAAATTTATACAAAAAAAAAAAAAAAAAAAAAAAAAAAATGTTTAAAAGCACAAAATCATTATAAAATGCAGTTTTGAAAATATACATCCAAATACATGAACCAAAACATTTTTTTTTTTTTTTTTTTGTAGGCTGTTTGCTTCTGCAAAAGATAAAAAAAAATTTACAGTTATTATGTATGAATTACAAAAGGCATAAATTTTGGTAGCACTTTAATATAAAGATCTTTAATTTATCTGAATTTTTTACTATCAAGCTTTGTGTAATCATCCACATTCAAAGCACAACTGTTGAAAATATTCATAACAAATGCATGAATACATAACAAATATATAAAATATCTCTATTCGTCAAAATTTGGCAGCTTAATAAAATTTAAAAGTGCAACTAAAATCCTCTTATAGCACACCAGCTGAGAACCACTCTTTTAAACCAACTCCTTTAATGAAGTGTGTTGCTTTGTTGTTAAGCGTGTTGATTTTGTATAGAGTTGTTGCTTTATGACGGAATTTGACGCAGTCACTTTTTAAATATAATTACTATATAGCAATCTTTGTATTATTCAATCGAAGAAAAGTTATTTATTTTTAAACTTTTTCTTTCTTTTAGTCGCAACAGCTGTTATATTGAGAGAATTGAGGTGCTAAAACACTATATAGTATATATATATATATTTTTTTTTCTTTTACAAATGTAATTACTTTTAAACATTCAATTTTCAATTTGTTTTGTACAGCAGCGGCACATTTTGATTGATTGGCATTAAAGTTAATATGCACTAATTTATGTCAAGGTAATTTATATGCAATTCTGCACATTAGTTCCTGAGATCTATCCCTGAAATTACAGAAATTGCTGCATATACGCATCACCTGTTGAGCGATTGGCACCAAAAGTTGATAGGCATAGGTATTAATTCATGTCAGGATGCAAATTCATATAAATTTAAATATCATTTTATGCAGTACTTCCTGATATAGAGTTGGAATAAAATTTTGTCATATACATCCAGATAAAGAAATTTTCTAAAAATGGTCAGATCTTGTTCTGTAAGTCGAAAATTTTAACAAATCCAATGATTTCTTTTATTGAATAGAGAATAAAATGAAAACTTAAATATGTGATTCATTTATTCATTACTTTCTTCTATATTCAATAGCAGAAAACAATGGATTAGTAAACATTTTTTACTTCTGGTTTTTAATGGGTTTATACATTTTCAGAACCTCAGAACTTGACTTGACCATTTTTAGAAAATGTCTCTTGGTGTGTGTGTGAGAGAGAAAGAGAAAACATTTGGCAAATGCCTCAGGAACTACTGCCCAGAATTGCATATAAATTTATATGTCGATGCACCTTGACATAAATTAGTATCTATCAGCTTTTGGTGGAAATTGCTTAAAGGGTGCCGCTGCTATTCATTGATTTCTGCAATTTCAGGGAAGGCTACATATCAGGAACTACTGAATAGAATTGCATATAAATTTATAAGGAAATGCCCACCTTGACACAAATGAGCATACGTCAACTTTTGGTGCCAATCACTCAACCAGGTGGTGCTTCTGTATAGCAATTTCCTTAATTTAAGGCTAAGCTATAGCTCATGTTCTATCTTATACTATTAAGTGAGCAATATTTGTACATATATATATGTATATTTCACTGTTCTCGAAAACGGTAGCTCGGACAGTCACATGAGATCACAAAGGTGTCCTCCGAAGGGTCATTGTGCACATCAAATTCAGATTTTCAAATTTTCGATTAGTTTTCTTTTAATTAATAAAAATATGAAAATAAAACTTCCCATTTCTATAATGATGCAGAATGGAGAAACTTAGGATAGATTTGATTTGTTTATTTGATTTTCATTGATTTGAGTGTATTTTACATTGAACTACAGCTACGTTATGAGGAATTACAAGAGATTTGATTGGTTTATTTGATTTTCATTGTTTTGAGTGTATTTCACATTGAACTACAGCTACGTTATGAGGAATTACAAGATTTGACTGGTTTATTTCATTTTCATTGATTTGAGTGTATTTTACATTGAACTAGAGCTACCTTATGAGGAATTACGAGAGATTTGATTGGTTTATTTGATTTTCATTGATTTGAGTGTATTTTTCGTTGAACTAGATCTAAGTTTTGAAGAAGTACGAGAGATCTGATTGGTTTATTTGATTTTCATTGATTTGAGTGTATTTTATATTGAACTAGAGCTACGTTATGAGGAATTACGAGAGACTTAATTGGTTAATTTCATTTTCATTGATTTGAGGAAGGGGTGTCCAGTGATGTTTTTTGGTTTTAACATGCATGACAGTGATTGCTGTGAAAACGAGTTTCGTGTGTTTTCAGATTCATGCACAGTGAGGTAGGGGTATCCAGTAATGTTTTTTGGTTTTAACATGCATGATAGTGATTGCTGCAGAACCGAGTTTCGTATGTTTTGAGATTCATGCACAGCGATGTAGGGCTTTCCAGTGATTTTTTTTATTTCATATGCGTGAAGCGTACATACGTGCGCTATAGTGATTGCTACGAAAACGACATGTGCATTCTCTGATTCGACCATTCATCGAATAGTGACTTTTACTGTACGAGTAACAGTTTCAACTGTTTCCAGAATATTCGAAGAATTAACATTTCTATTTGACTGTTTTCGACAGTGTTCGTTTTAATAATACTTTTGTTGCACAGATTCGAGAAGTTCAAAAAATGTTTGATATTGTCAAGGAGATCTCATACTAAAACTGTGAAGAAAATAGTCGCCAATCGAAATATATTTATTTAAACGTTTCAATTATTCAATTAAAAAGAAATCCTTTTAATATACTGCCCAGCAAAGCCTGCTAGTTGCATATAATCAAACAAAACTTCATACATGAAAAGGCCATTATGAGACATTATGCTGATTAAATTGGATGCAAATTTACCAATAGGTGGCACTTCTATATTTCAACTTTCCCCATGAACTGGAAAGATATCATGTTCACAGAAAAAAATCACTTTCTTTGAACATTTAGTATAATACCTTTCTGAAATGAAAATCATCTGCATTCATAATTGGTTCTTTTATGCCAATGCTTCTGTTTAATTTTAAATTTAACCTCCGATGGGGACGGTTGGTTAGGTTGCATTATCATGTGCATTTCAAATTTCAGCAGACATATTTTCCTTATCCTCAAAAAGATAAAAAGTAGTGTCATTAATAGGTTGAATTTAAATAAGCTTACGTACTGTGCATGGGCCTGCACTGCCGAAGGTAATAGGACCTGAAGTGAGATTTTTTTCTTCAATCAGAAATACTTTTTATTATTTTTTCTGACTTGTAAAAAAAATATAAGTGATTTGGAGATTTTTATTCATCAACCTCGAAAAGACCTTTCATATAAACTGGACGGGATTGTTGACTGTTATACCAACTATGTGAAAAATACCAGAGCCGGAAATCGAACCTGGGCCCTCTGCTTAATAATATTCGTTGGCAACGCCTTGCCAACGAATATTATTAGGCTGAGGGCCCAAGTTTGATTCCCGACTCTGGTATTTTTCACATAGCTGGTACGCCTTGACAATGAATATTATTAAGCGGAGCGCCCCAGTTTGATTCCTGCCTATGGTATTTTTCACATAGTTGGTATAAAATTCAACCATCCACTCCAGCTTATCTGAAATCAATTTTCAAGGTTGATGATTGAAATTTTCAAATTAAAATTTCATGGTCTATTGGAGTTATGCCACGATTAATATTTTCACTTGACATAGCTGCTTTTGCTAATTTGGTGACCTTGCCAACGTGTATTATGTGAGAAATGCCGAGCTGGTTATCAGCCAGGATAGCTCAGTGGTACAGCATCTGTATGTTAAGCGGAGAGCCCGAGTTTGATTCCCGGCTCTGGTATTTTTCATATATCAGTTGGTATAAAAATCAATCATTCACTCCAGTTTATCTATATATATAAAAGAGTAAACTCACTGATCACTGACTAAACACTGCCGTGGCGATCCTATGGGAGATAGAGTCACAATGTTTGGTGAGCAGGTTGGTTTTAGAACCCTGACGCTCATTAAGACAGGATTTTGCAAAATACCTCCCCGTCCCTCTGGGGAGGGGGGCAGAAAGCAAAAACCACCTTTATAAGCATAACTCGGCTTCAAAATACTTCACGGTGAAGAAATTGCAGATGGGGAGAGTAGACATGAATACAAAAAAAAAAATCATTTTCTGCAGTTTTGGAATTTTGGATTTTTAAAGGGGGGGAGGGGGTAAAAATGAGATTTTCGGAAGTACAGAAGGCAAAAACACCTTTATAGGCATAACTAGGCTATAAATTACTTCACTATGAAGGAAACTGCAGATGGAGAGACTAAACTTGAATACAAAAAAAATCATTTTCTGCAATTTTGGATTTTTAAGGGGGGGGAGATGGGGTAAAAAGGATTTTCGGAGGCAAATTTAACAAATTAAGGATTTTTGCATAAAATTCTAGCAGTGATAGCTCAAAGATATAAAAAAAAAACGCCAAGCGTTTTCTTGAAGGTATTTGTAAAATAACTCAATTTTGATTTTTTCTGATTTTGGGAAGGTGTTACGAGGGGTATATATGACCCCCCCCCCTTTTAGCGCTAAATTCATCCGTGGAAATCTGTAGGTGCTGAGGTCCCAAATTTTAGTGTGTGATTTATTTACGTGTGTCCAACATCCATTGTAACGGAATTTTGTGAAAGTCCCCCCTTTACCTCCCTGTGGTGGGGAATAAAAGAGTAAAACCACTGATTAAACACAGCCGTAGCAATTCTATGGGAGATAAGACTCGCAAATTTTGGTGAGCACGTTGGTTTTAGGACCCTGACGCCTATTAAGACAAGCTTTTGCGAAATATCCTCCTGGGGGCAGATGGAAAACTCCCTTATAGCCATAATTCGGCTCCAAATTGCTTCACGGTGAAGAAATTGCAGAGAGAGAGACTAGACTCGAGTGCAAAAAAAACATTTACTGCAGTTTTGGATTTTTAAGGGGGGTGGGGGAGTAAAAACGATTTTCAAAGGCAAATTTAGCAAAATAGGGATTTTCGAGTGAAACTCTACCAATAATAGCAGAAAGATATAGAAAATCGTCAAGTCTTCTTGAGAATATTTCCAAAAGCTGATTTTTGTTTTTTTTGCGATTTTCGATTTCGGGGGGGGGGGGGAGTTACAAGGGGGCAAATTTGTGTCCCCCTTTTAGTGCTAAATTCATCCGGAAAAATCTATGAGTTGAGGTCACAAATTTTAGTGTGTGGCTTACTTACGTGTCTCCAACACCCATTGTAATGGGATTTTGTGAAAGTCCCCCCTTTCCACCTTGGGGGTGGGGGGCAATAAACTTGTTTCCAAGTATAACTTTGCTTCAAATTATCTCAGCAAGATTAATTTGTATATTTGGTTGTTTATGCCTTCCCAACACATACAGTAAAGGGATTTCATGAAAATTCGTCCTCCACCTTACAAAAATACACTTATAGGAGCAACTGTGGTCCAAATTATCTCAGGATAGTAATTTTTTGATGTGTCAATTGGTTATGCGTACTCAAGACACATACTGCAGAGATTTTGTAAAATTCCGTCCTCTCCCCTTGAGGGTGGTGCAAAAAGCATGTTTCGAAGCATAACTTTGCTTCAAAATCAAATTATCTCAGTAAGATTAATTTTTACATGTGGGTTGTTTACGCATTATAAAGGGGTCTTACGAAAATTCCGGGGTAAAAAACGCTTTTAAGAGTATCTCTACTCAAAATTATCTCAGAACAGCGATTTTTTGATATGTCGATTGGTTATGGGTACTCAAAACACACACTACAGTAGATTTTGCAAAATTCCACCTTTTCCCCCGGGGGGGTGGGGGTGGGCAAAATCATGTTTTCATGCACAACTCTGCTCCAAACTATCTTAGGTGTTCTTTTTCATCCGCACGGTAACTTGCATGCTATCTTTCGCATTGTTACTTAACATTATATTGTTTATTATTCAATCGCAATGTTTTATCACAACTTATGTTTTCAACGCATAAATCTGTGTATTGTAAGTTTAATATAGTTTTGGTTTGTGAATGAAAGAACGAGTATTTATTGTTATCTTCACATCACGTTACATAACATTAGGTGACTTTTAATGTGCGGGCTCGTTATGCGTTCCCAACACGCACTATAAGGGGATTTTATGAAATTTCTCTTTTCTCCCCTTTAAGTTGGGGGGGCAAAAACACATTTTAAAGAGCAACTCTGCTGCAAATTATCTCAGGAAAGCGATTTTTTGATAGGTCGATTGGTTATGTGCTCATTACACACAAACTACAAAGGGATTATTTGAAATTTCGTGCTATCACCCCCTTGAGGGTTGGGGGGATTAAAAACATGTTTCCACATGTAACTCTGTTCCAAACTATCTGAGAATAGAAATTTTTGATGTGTGGACTGTTTATGTGTATACAACACACGCTACAAAGTGATTTTGTGAAACTTTACCCTATCTCCCCTTCTCTGCTTCAAATATTCTTAGAATCACGATTTTTTAATACGTGGGTTAGGTATGTATATGCAACATGCACTATAAAGGGATTTTGTGAAGTGTGGCGAGTGGCAAAACCGCTATTGAAGGTATCGAGAACTTTAACTTAGATTTTGACTGATTTTATTATTATTAATGATATGGCATTTTGAGACTTCATTTCAATATAATGATCAGCGAAGTGGGCAAAGTCTGCTAATCTGAAATGTGATTCTTTAATTTTAGTAACTCATTTAATAACAGTGACCCGCTAGCAGGCGAAGCTAGCTAGTCTCTTTAATAATTCATGATAAAATCAATACTATGATACTATATAGTACAGATATTCTTTTATGTTATTTTCTAGAAAAAAGCAGTATTTATTTTAAAATTTAGTAAATCAACCTTTCATTTTGAATACGTGTCGGAAAAAAACAGAAATGATGCTGAAAAGGTTAATAAAATCCTGTTCCACTTTAAAATAAACTTTAAGGCATAGAATAGTGTCTAGAAATCTCATACACTGCCCTATTTTTTTAAATATTGGGGGGATAGACACTCCCCCCTCAAGCTATATTCCTGTTTCCCACTTATGAAGGTCATGGGGAGAAAAAAAAAAGATGGTGAAAAGTTATTTAATCTTTTTAAGTCACCACTTTATTTTGTTTAATCATCATATACTGAGTGGATATTTCACGTATAGTAAGTATTAGGGATGAAACGGATATCCGGTAACTATCCGGTATCCGGCTGAGTTTTAAATATCCGACGGGGTACCGGATATCAGCAGTCCGGATACGGATATCCGGTAATTTCAAGCCGGATATCCGACGAATATCCGGAGGAGAAAATTCAAGCTTAAATTCCTCTCAGATGAAAATTTTGGGACTTTTTTTTTTAAAGATCAGTTGTAGCCTGTAAAGGTTAAAAAGAAAAAAAAAAAAGAAAAAATTTGCAAAAGTCGAATTTGGCCATTTTAGCTAACAAATTTAGCAAAAAGTAGCTTCAGGTTTAAGAGATATTGAAAGCCTATTTTAGCTAGGATTTCCAGAGTGCTGGTTTTCACTAGCGGTTGGTTGGAGCGGTACTATTCAGAATCTTCTGATGTGGTCAACCGGGCTTGAAACCCTCGAACTGGTTGAAAGTCTAGAGATCATCTTGACGCTAACCTCCCTGCTGAGATAATTGAGGGGCCAGAGGCAGATATCTTTGTCAATTTTGCATGCTTTCCTTTGAAGTAACTATGCAATCTGGTAGATTGTTTCAATAATGAGTCAAATAATGTGCATTTATTGACTAGAACCTGCCTGTTTATTTACAATCCACTTTTCCCTACACAAGAAAGTTGTTTTTGTGACCATATATTTATACTAGCAGACCCTCTGGCATCATTGTCTGTGCCATTACTTATTCAATTAAACGTGTCATCTACCTATTCGATTTGGATTTAAAAAAAAAAAAAAAAAAAAAAAAAGCTCCAAATTATATAAATTTGCACTTTTAATGGAATATCTTGCTAAAACACCTCAATTTAGAATTTCCGATTGCGCTGCATAGATATAGTTCCAAAAATTAAAATCACTTCAAATAGAAGTAATATTTAAATTTTCAGGAAGTCTGTATTTTCATTTTCAGATTGTTAAAGAATAAAAAAAAAATTATAAAAAAAAAAGCTCAGTTATTTAAAGTTTATGATTTTGTACATTCGACAAACTGAACTTACTTTTAATTAAAGAATTTTATTAAGTAATCTAAATTTTTTTTTCTTATCTGTACAGAATATAAAAATATAAAATAAGTAAAAAGCGTTTAAAGAAATAAAAATATAAATTTGTTTTGAATCATTACTTTCTTCTATATTCAATGGAAGAAAGCATTTTATTCGTAAAAATTTTCAACTTCCCGTTTTTGGTGGATTTACGCATTTTGAGTGAACCAGAATTTTGAATTTGACCGTTTTTGGAAAATGTCTGTCTGACAAAAGTTTTGTGTAGCAGCTCTAGTTCAAGAGTTAATGCACATAATTTCATATAAATTTATACATAGTTGTGCATTAACAACAACAAAAAAAAGGGCCCATCGACTTTTGGTGCAAATTACTCAATAGGTGGCGCTGCTATACTGTGATTTCTCCCATTTAAAGGAGAACTATATCTCTTCTACTGTGTATAATTAAAAAAAAAAGACTAAGTCTGTGACAGGGCTATTATGAAATATGTTTATTTAATTTCTGTGCATATTGGCCAATAGACGATGCTGTTATGCTGCAATTTTCCCGTGAATGGAAAAATTATCTTGGATTTATTTGTGTATAATTACACAAAATTTGGTATGTGAAAAGGCCATTTTTATGAAACATCATGTTGATTCAATTTTGGTGCATATTGGTCGATAGGTGGCTATACTATGCTGCAATTTACCCTGTGAATAGGAAGGCTAAATCTCAACATCAATAACATTTAACTGCACTTAACTTGATATGCAAGATAAATAATAAGAGAACGAAAGCTGGCTTAATTTGGGTGTATTATTGACCAACAGATGTTGCAGTTGTTCCTCACCTTCTATAATTCTCCACTTGGCTACATCTCACAATTTTTTTGATAAAAATCGCACTAAACTCCATATCTAAAATCTTTATTGTGCGAAGCCATTATTAAGTTTCTTCTGTGCATGTTAAACAGCGTGTAGCTTTGTTATGTAGATTGATTAAAAGAAAGTTTCGTAATGGCCATAACATACTAAGCCATTGAAGCTTTTAGATTTTTTTTTTTTGCTTCTTTCTTTTACGTTTTCTTATAAATGTCTCAAACGAAAGTATTGGATTCATAAAATTTTTCTACATTTGGTTTTCGCTGGATTTACACATTTTAAGAGGTCCAGAACCTGGTTTGATCAATTTTTAAAAAATTGCGTTTGTGTGTGACAAAAATTCCGTTCAACTGATGTCGGCCTTATTTAGGTGTATATCAGCCAGCAAGTGGATCTGCTATTATGATTTTTCACAAGCTTATATCTCAGCATCTATTGATTAAAATTGCACCAAAGTCCATGTGTAAAATATTTATTGTGTGAAGCTATGGTTAAACTTTTGCACAATTTAAACTATAAGTGGTGTGTGATGGCCACAATATATACCTTTTCTTATGAAAATAACCAACCCTTCAACTATGATTATATTAGTAAAATATATTTTTTTTCTAAATACATATCAAGCACACATTTTTTAGTACTGTAAAAATGTGTAAATGATAAGTTTTTGTTTTATAATTCTGAACAAAACCTACATTTTTGTGACAAATTGCAAGTGTAGGAATAGGTATGTTAGAGTTAAGTTTTATTCTTTATCACAATATTGCACAAATAAATAGAATGCTAAATAAATATGCTTAAGTAAATTATATTTAAAATATGTTTAAAAGAATAGTATATGAAATACGTTTATATTTTATTGTTTTAAAATAAAGAAAAAGAAAAGAAATATACAACACAACAAAAAACAAAACTAATGGCGGATATCCGTATCCGGCAGGCAAAGGCGCTCCGAATATCCGATATCCGGCAAAATCACTATCCGTTTCATCCCTAGTAAGTATACTACGATTTATTTTAAGAGCACAAATACGATACCTATACTCACCCACACCTAAATTTCTATTTTTTCTATATAAAGAAATTTTTTTTTTAAATTACTCATTACTTAATGTATTTTTTAAAATTCCAATTTCACATTCAGAAAACTTAACATTAAATTAGTTCTTGTATCCTGAAAATTTTATTTCTAAAATAATTATTTTTAAACCAATAACTGCCAAAAATTGAACTAAGTGCGTTTTTAGCTCAATAAATAAAACAGTAACAATTTAAAAAATACGTTAAGTTAAGAGTAATTTAATAAAGAAACTTTCCTATTAAAAAAAAAAAAAAAAAACAGTGTTTAGCTGTTGGCAAGGGTAATTATTGCATCTAATTGAAGGTCAAGATTACAGTACCAGCCAAAAAAAAAAACCTTACATGTCAGTTGCCGTTTCCGCCATAAAAATGTGTTGAACTCCAGTGATAACATGTGGCATTAGTCGATCACAGATGACCTTTCCTTATCCTGTCAACACTCAGTTCACCTCATGGACTTTTAGATTAAGGCTATATGCTCTTCGCTCCCACCAGCCAGTATTTTGTTTATTTGTTAGAAATTTGATAACTTACATACATCAGTATTCCTATACCACACAATGGGTCGGATTAAGCTTAAAATGGAAGTGAAATCTCATGCCTTGACTCTGCCAGAGAAGGGAATCTCTGTGATTGATGTAGCCAGAGATCCGTGACTAAACGGCTGAAGTTAATAAAATGTAAAGATGAGATAACAAATTCCAATAATTCAGTTATATAAAGTTTTTTCTATTTCAATAAATTTAAATTGGTTGAATGTATTTTTTACCAAGAAAGCAAAACTTCTACAATAAGTGCTTTATTTTTAAATAATTACTTTATTTTATTTTAAATAAACTTTGAAATTTTTCTCTCTCTTTTTCTCCATGCATAAACACACAATAAGAAATGAAAAAAATAATTCTTTTGAAATTTAAGTGTTCAGACAAAAATAACTTTAATTCTATTAATCGTATTTAGTAATCATCAGGATCTAATTTCTTTATTTCTTACTGTGTGTGTATTTCTCGGAAAACCATCTCTCTAACAAATTTTAAAAATTAGGTCGAGGCAGAATTGTTTGGGAGGATTTTTTTTTTTAATAATACATATATATATATATATATATATATATATATATTTTTTTTTTTTTTTCCAAAGTGAAAAGAAAATAAATATTTACTTTATCTCTGCAAATAACTGTAAGTCATACACTCGTGAAAATGTGTATATTCTTACCACGCTTACTTAAAGTGCCAGCTGTCAACTAATATGCCCCAAAAATTTAAATATGTCAGTTTATGTTAAGGTGTGACTAAATATAAACTTTCATGAAAATTAGCACATTAAATCTTGATATAGAGCTCCCACAAAATTTTGGTAACACACACATAGAAATAAAGATATTTTTTAAAAGTGGTCATGTGGTATTAAGAACTTCTCAAAATGTGTAAATCCATCAAAAACCTCAATTCAGAAATGTTTCTGAGTCCAGTACTTCCTTTTTATGAATATAGAAAAAAGTGAAAGTAAATTATTCTCTGCAGAAATCTTAGTACATTGCTGAAACTGCTGATAATGTTCTGTGAAAAACTTGTCTATCCAGGGATCCCACTCAATTTCAAAAATAAAATTCCCTGACTTTTCCAGGTCTATTTTTAGAAAATTCCAGTCACAAAATTTCGTCCGAGACATAAAAAATAGCTTGCAGTATGAAACAGAACATAGCTCGCGTGCTCGCGACATAAAAGACAACATAGTAACGTAACTTGCGATATAAATTGAATGCTTGTAGCATTATTTTTCCATGTTTTTGAGCAATATTTACAATTTTCCCAGACTTTTTTTCATAATTTCAAATTCCCTGACTTTTCCAGGTTTTCCCTGACCCGTGGGGACCCTGTCTATCATATCTCTTTTTACAGTATCCATTATGAAAGAAGTTTTTTTTTTTTTTAACAATAACTGAAAAATAACTGATCAAAAAGAATCTTAAACCACGAATTTATTAAACGAAAATTCCTAAATTACAAAAATTAAGGCATTTTAATGACTACCATATACATTCTATCTAGAAAATTTAACTATGTAGATTTAACGTTTTGTAAACTGAATTAATTTTATTTAAATTATTATTATTACTTTTTTTTTTTTAAATCAAAGTAATGGTAATAATAACAATAATTGACTCTTTCTTTCTTTTTTTTTAAATAAATATTTGCTTAAATTTTAAACTATATTTTAATTAAACCATATTCACATTTTATCAACACTATTCTAGTACTTGTTTCAGTTTAATATTTTCCACTTCAAAATAAAAATTTTAACAAACAGTTAAAGATAAACAGCTTCCGTGAAATATTTGAATAATATTATTCACAAATTTCTGCATATTCAAAACTTAACATTTTCGAAAAACAAAATCAATGATTTAAATATTTATTTCTTATTTTCAAAATTGTAAATAAATATTCTTAATTTTATTGATTATAGAAATCTGTTTTAAACATTATTTTGTATTTAGTCAGATACCAAGTAGTAACTCTTTATGTATTAGTTAAAACATACTCTTGTATATAATTACATAATACACACAAATATGCACATTTATCAAGCTTTTAGCTTTCTCTAAATATCAACACATCAAATCATTGGTGAAGAATCTCGCCAAATACCATATTAAATATCGCCAAAACTTTCTACTTCCATTTAATAATAAAATCATTAATTTTTGTGTTAAAAATAGCACAAAAATTGGAAAAAAGAAAATATTTAATAAATGAGATGAATACAAATTAGTTATAACAATAATCATGGAGTATTTTTAAAATTTTTATCAATTTAAAAGACATGAAGCATGCTAGAAAAAAGAATCTGTCTATCACGTCAATTAATAAACTAAATAAAACAAATTAATAGTCAACATTATTCTGTCAAATATGCTTTTAGATATTGCAGTCAATCATTCTTAACGTATTTATGAAGAAATAAAATTCAATTTTATTTTAATATCTGGAGATAACGATGGTTTTTTCGACTCATTCAAAGACCTCAATGTTAAACCTATGGAGCTTCTTCTAAAATCGCCTTGGGCAGCTGATAGTCTGTCTTGACTAATGAACTTCTATCACAGAATTGAAGTTACTCTCCTTTATCTAGGCACCCTAAGACCTACCTTTATATATTACTTTAGGGATGCAGAATATGTCCGAATGCCCGAATGAGGGGGAAATTTCGAGTGACTGGAGAAATTTACATTTTCTACTAAAAGAATATTGAAAGTCGAAAATAACAAATTGTTACTTTGTAATGCTTGTAATATAAACTAGAGTCCTGCGCGGGTCGGGTTTTACCCGACCCGAACCCGACAAAGGAATTTTAAATCAACCCGAAACCCGACCCGAACCCGACAAAAAAAATTTCATCAACCCGAAACCCGACAAAAAAAATTTCGTCAGCCCGAAAACCGACCCGAACCCGCAACATAGAATTTTTTGCGACCCGAACCCGACCCGAAACCCAACTCATCTAACCCGAACCCGACCCGAAACCCGAAAAATAAATCAACATTACTTATTCATCTAAAAATCATGCAAAACAAGGTAAATGATATAACATGATATAAAATAAAGTAAATTTTCATTGTCACACAGTTGGTAAATTATAAAAAGAACTAGTACGTTGTGGCCACCACAAGACATTCTTCTACATTTTTCTGTCAAATTCACTAAGTGCGAATAATTTATTAAAACTATTATTAAAAAGTTTAACGTGATGGATGCAAATAATTTTCGTCTTAGGAAAATCTAACACTAAATATCCAAAGAGAGACAGTTTTATCGTCTATAAATAACTTCTTAAACAATGCGTTTTTATAATTGTTATCTCACATATCATGGTTCGTACAGTTATATGGCATAGAAGTTGAGATATAACCATCCTGTTATCGATAAAATTTGCAATATAACAGCGCCACCTATTGGCCGAGAAGCAGTCAAACTGAGTCAGCATAATGTCTCATAATCGCCTTCTCACATATTCAATTTTGTTTGATGATACACAATACAACCTGAGATATAGCTTTCCTTGTAATTGTAGAAATCGCTGTGTAGCAGCGCCACCTGTAGAGCGGTTTACACCAAAAGTTGACAGGTGCTAATATATATTAAAGGACACCTACATACAAATTTATATGAAATTCTGTGCAGTAGTTCTTGAGATATAGCCTTTCCTTAAATTGCGGAAATCACTGTGTAGCAGCGCCACCTGTTGGCTAATAGATATTCAATTTGAATCAGCGTAATATCTCATATTGGTCTTCTCACATATCAGGTTTTGTTGGATTATACGCAATGAAACCTGACATATAGTCTAGACACCTCAAAACTTGTAAATCCGTCGAAAACCGGAAGTCGAAAACTTTTATGAATCCAGTACTTTCTTCGATTGATTATAGAAGAAAGTAAAAAAAAAAAAAACTTGTAAACTGCGAAATCTTTTCAATTTCCAGAATGTAAATGAGAGGTTATATTGTATTTGTATTTCTTTAATTTATATATTAACAACAGTCGAGAAAGATTTATAATACTTTTTTAATTTTTATACAATTTCTACAAAAGATACACATTAGTTCCGTTGAAGAAAAGAAAACAGATCCAGATACAAATACGGATCTATTTTTCTGGCGGATATCCGCGGATACGAATAGGGAGCTGCGGTACATGTCTGCCCACCGGCGACCGAGCGGTTCTGCGCTCGAAGCTGGTAGATGGGAGGTGTCGGATTCGATCCCAGGTCGCGCTCATCGACCTAGCCGTTCAGAGTTTTCCGTGGTTTCCTCCGAAACATGCGTAAATACGGGCTAGGACCCCTTACAAAAACTCAAACGAAGGGCATTCCCCCTATAGGCCTAGGACACATCTGAAGTCAATCGTCCTTCAACCAACCAACCAACCAATACATGTCTAGTATGTGCAGAATGTTTAAATTAGTTACATAGTTGTAAACATGCCTATAAATTTATGTAAAAAATATTTTGAAAAGTATTCTCAAGTCGACCCGACTTGTTGAAAACCAAACCCGACCCGAACCCGACCCGCAAGAAAAAAAATTCAGTCAACCCGACCCGAACCCGACCCGCACGAAAAAAAGATCAGTCAACCCGACCTGAACCCGACCCGCAAGAGAAAAAATTCTGTCAACCCGACCCGAACCCAACCCGCGGGTCGGGTCGGGTTCGGGTAAAATCGGGTTACCCGACCCGATGCAGGACTCTGATATAAACTAACAATTATATTTTTATATTACAGTGTATTCTTATTCTTTTATATGCTTATTATATAGAATATATGGCTTTGTATTACAAAACACATTTTCATGTCATTGAAGGAAATTTAGATTATATTTTGGGAGAAATTTCCGAGGTCTGAACATTTTCTGTATCTGT
Organism: Salticus scenicus; assembly: GCA_963930645.1. Taxonomy (NCBI): domain Eukaryota; kingdom Metazoa; phylum Arthropoda; class Arachnida; order Araneae; family Salticidae; genus Salticus; species Salticus scenicus. Next base: position 168,019,587 of record OZ005654.1, on the reverse strand, counting down.
GTATTACTCAGTAACTGTTTCTTAATCAAACGTTTAAAATTAATAAAAACCATCAACGTCAACAAACACATTCTTTACAAATAGGCCATTTCAACAAGTTGTCAAAAACTGCCTATGAGGACTGCATTATTCAGTTTATTTTTTCTTTTTATTAACATTTTTTTAGTTCAAGCAATTAGAAATGCTCCTAAACATTAAAATAATGCAAAAATAGCAGATGAAGGGAAGGGGGGGATGTTAGGCAAGAGCATTTATCATTTTTTCTTTTCTTTTGTAATTAAGATTCTACGTTTATATTTGTAGAAAATAATAAATAGCAGTACTACAAACAAACAGCATATATATCATATTAAATTAGGCCTAGCCAGACTCATGCATCTTTTTTGACCAGTTTCTTAATCTTATAATTAGTATTAGACAAACTGCAATTAAAAACAACAAAAAACTGTAATTAAAAACAACAAATAACAGTAATAATAAAATAAACAATACTGTTTGATGAAATAAGAAAATTTATTTTATCATTGTAAAAAGATCAGCCTAATAACTGAATAAAACATGTGGTTTAAAATGAAATAAATTTACACAGAAATATTCTTTCTTACCCAATGCTTTTTATTGCAGTATTTGAAACTTAATATTTCCTATTAATTATTAAAATTAAACTATATTAAATTATGTACATACATTCAAAACAGTAATGCACTAAAATAAATACCAACATAAAATGCATTTCATTTGTTTATCAACTAAGTTTAGAGTTGCCATAGAAGCAATAGTAAAGTTATAAAACTGTTTAACCTAGCATAAGCATAGTACACTTTAACAAAATACTATTATTGATAGCATAAGGTTGCTTACTATTTCAGGTTCCTGTTTTATAATACATTATTAAACAAAACAAGAGTTACATATTAAGATAGTAATTATTAAATTTATAATAATCAGTAATTTAAATTGATAACTTACAGAGAGATAAATATTTCATTGAAATCAGTAGTGTGCAATAATCTGCAATGAAAATAAAGGTACTAGCAATAAAATAGTAGAATGAAATTTCTAGCGTTCTTGTCAAAATATCAGTGTAGCACATTTTTAAAATGGGAAAAACTAACAAGATAAAGGATTAGTATCTTAAGTAATTATATTTATGCATGTGTTTTTATCTGTAAATACAAATTTTAAAATGGCACCTTAATACAACTTAATGATAACTAAGAAAACAATGTTAGTTGCCATTTGGCACCCAACTGATGAGAGCTTTGACTAGTCTTTTTATAATGGTACCACCACTCTCCTCGTATTTTAGTTGGCGATGCCAGCACTCCAATTTCATATTTGTGTTTATGTCTAGTCCAGTTCTATAGCAATGGTAAGCCCATTTTTGAGGTCGTTTTAATGTTTTAAGTAAATGTTCTGAAAATAGTCAATGATTTTTTTCCAATAAACACTAAAGCTGCTAATAAAGTCATTCATTTGCTTGTAAAAAGTTACATATTTGCTTGTAAAAGTTACAATTTCTGAAAAAATTGTATCTATCTGTTCTTCGATAGCTTCTTTACTGGCACTTTCTTTCACCTTTGAATTTACATTTAAGTTCCAGTTTCTCACCACATGGCATGCAGTGTTCAAAATTAGCTGTCGTAAGTCATCAAATGCAACTAAATTATTGCATTTGATGAATGTAAAATTATTTCTGGTCGTCTAATTTGATGCCTAGGAGGTGTGTGACGCATGGTAAATGGACACAGGAAATAACCAATGGCGGATAAAACTGACAAGGGAGATTTCTCTCTAAAAACTCTTGCACCTGTTATTTGACAGTTTGGTAAAAAAAATTTATTGAATATAGGGATAGTTTCTTAAAATTTTAAGGTACTGCAAGTGTGAAATGGTGAACAAAGTATATTTTCGTATTTCTTTAACCCTTGCTTTCACAAGATCAAGGCATTACTGCAGAAAAATTGCTTTCAGGTGCCACTTGGCACGTTTGGCGAAAATCACCAGCACCGCACCTTCATGTATGGTTTAGAAGTTGCAACATTCTACTGGTTACATTTGCTATCTCTGGTGAACTAATGCACTTTTTGAATGAGGCGGGCTTAACTAAATTTCAACTTCAAAATGACCGTATCTTGGGAAAGCTTTATCAAAAATGTCTTACTCCTAATGTCTAATAAAATATTTTGATTTATAGAAGATAGTTCGTATTTCAAAATCCAGATGAATCATGCATACATATAACCTATGTAACCGATACATTATATCTCTGTGCACATACTGATATAACGTATGAGAAAAATAAATATATATAAATTAAATTGTATTTAAAAAATGTTGATGCATAGGTTAGAAAATATTGTTTTACTCGGAATCAGTCTTGGTTAGAGATATTAAAATGAATTTCAGAAATTGCAACTGGAAATTTTAATTTGACGCCTAAAATATTTACAGCAGACATCATATGACACCTTCTCTTCCCAATTTTTATCACTGATGGCATGAGCGTATATTTACAGTTATCTTGAAACACAACTTACCACGCATTATAATATGCATCAGTTGTCATCAGAAATTAGAACAGTAGTTTTCATATCAGGAATAAGTTTTGTAATTGCAAAGAAAAATGGTATAAACGTTTCAATGGCAGCCCTTGTAGAAAAAAAGTGTCAACTGGCAATCCTTCATGATTTTCATCGTTTACCATTACCTTAGTTAGCTGAAACCTATATTGATTAAGCCAGTGAGTCGAATCTATCATTGTACATATATGTTGTATAATTCCAATAGTTCTTGTTGAACTTCCTTCATAATTCCTAAAAGGAATTCATTTTAATTAGTATTTGGAAAGTCTTGCAATAATTCTCCAACAGGTTTATAAATGAGGATTGGATCATACTTATTCTCATTTTGCATTTTTTTTTTTTTTTTTTTTTCACTAATAAATTGACTAAAGCAGTATCATCTTTATATAAAATTGACTTATCAAGATGGAAAGCACTTTTAATATTATGAAGGTCTTTCCACATTGTATAACTCTCTCTTGGTAGGTGAGTGCTTCTCTTTATCCCCTGTAATATTTTTGACATGGGTATACCAGCACTTAACGATGAGGCAAGATTTAATCTTTCCAACTTCTTTTTCATATACTACATGGACAGACTGGTAATTGACTTTTATTTCAGTAGCTTCGTTATGTTTCTGATGATACACTCATAAATGCTGGGCAAGTGTGTCCTATCTTTATACATCCCAATTTTTTCAAATGTCTATGTCTATTTTCTATAGGACTATATATTCCACTTCAAAGACAATCATAGTACATACATTTTATGTCACTTTTCTTTGACGAATTTCAGAAAATAAAAAAAGCTTGATAACTTATTCTCAATGCTATTTCTTTTTTTTTTTTTTTCCAATCTAGAAAGCCAGATTTACAGTTCCGACATTTTCAGAATGAATATTCTTTAAATGAGAAGAGAAATGTTTTTCCTCAAACTGAAATTACGCGACATTTTTTGCAAATAATTGGATCACGCAAAAATTAGCGACATTATAATATAAATAATAACAAGATAATGAAACTAAATACGAGAAAACAATAAAACACGTGTCCTTGTTCATTATTTATATCTCCAAGGCTTCCGTATGCCGTAGAGAGAATCGTTCACAAAATGATTCGTTCTCTGAAAGTCAGACCTATCCTCTTGCGCATGCGTTAAAAGACTGCCGTAAGCCCATTAAAGTTACGGCTGCCGTAGCTCTAACCACTTCGATAGAGCCTCTATAATACAGGCCGACTTATCGTCCTCCATATTTGCCCCCATTTGGAACCGCGCTTCCCGACTGGCGCGCTTATTGCTTTATTGGCGAGTTTGAATGAAGGTTTCTTTTCTCAGAGTTCAGCGCGATATTTAACACGGCATATATAATAGTTCTTTTCTTAATTCGAGGCTGCACTTAATCGGTAGTGATTTCTGCAGTAGTGAATAACATTTCTTGTTCAATAATATGAGAAATGTTAAATTTTGCTTTGGTTCGTTTAATTGTTAGATATAAAAATAATTTCATTTTCATCAAGATTTTATAACTTAATTTAATTGCAAAATAATTTTTAAAGTTTTTAACAATTTATTTTAAAATTATATATAGATGTTTATTGTTATTGTGCAAATACTGTGAAATTTAATATATATATATATTAACAACACTTTCATTAGTATAGATGCAGAAATAAAGAACGAAAATAAACTAGTATGTTGTGGCCACCACATGAATTTCTTCTATATTTTCCTATACTAATTCACTCAGTAAAAATAATTTATTAAAATTTTTATTTAAAAAAATTATCTTCCATGATAATGCAGACGATTTCCATATTAGAGAAGTAGTATAACACTAAATATCCAAAAGAAAGTCAATTTAATTGTCAGTATTACATTAAAAAAAAATTTTATTTATTTTTTTTTTTTTTTTAATTTTTTTTTTTGGTTAAAAATGAAGAAAATCGATAACTTTATTTTAAATTATCGCAGATCGATGGTTCAACCATTCGTTTTAAAGGTATTGGCAAGCTCTTTTGAACGATACCCATCATGAAAAAAAAAAAAAAAAAAAAAAAAATCCACAGATGTTGGCACAAAATTGACTTTCTCTCAACATTTAGTTTTATACATCTCCTCCGAGACGAAAGCGCTCAAAGCTGGTAGATGGAAGGTGCCGAGTTCGATCCCAGGTCACGCTCATTCACCTAGTCGTTCAGAGTTTTCCGTGGTTTCCTCCGAAACTCGAGTAAATACGGACTAGGACCCCTTAGAAAGACCCCCATGGAGGGCATTTCCCCTACAGGCCTAGGACACATGCGGAGACAATCGGTCTTAAATCCTCCAACCAACCAACCAACCTCCGAGACGCAAACCGTCTGCATTCCCCATGGAAAACAATTTTAGCAAATAATTTGCGCTGCGTGAATTTTTTCAGTAAAATATAAAAGAAAGTTTTGTAGTGGCCACGGCATACTAGCTTGTTTTATAATTTAAAATTTAATTATGGTTAATTTAGTCCTCTTCTTCATATATGTATAATAGGTATGTGAGTATGTATGTGTATAAAAAATTTACAAATCAAAATCAGTCTCCTACAGATTTCAGTTTCATATACTATAACTAAATTTTACGAAGAATAATAGCTCCTTTCCAAAGTTTCTGTGGAGTTTTTTTTACTTACTTTTCTTTATATATATATACTAGCAGGCTTCGCTGGACCCTATTTTTAAATGAATCACTATAATTACTGAATTCTCAATTTTTATTTTTTTGCCCCACCACTCTCCCCCCCCCCCTTCCCAATAATTTTAAAAATTCGAAAATATCCGCAATCGATTTGTAAGTATCGAAAACCTTATGTACCAATTTTGAATGATCTAACTCTATTTTTTTTTTACCCCTCCCCCCCCTCCCGTCCCTCCTAATAACGTTACACTTTCGAAAATATCCCCATTTGACTTGCAGGCCTCTAAAACCAATCCGTACTAATTTTGAACGGCCTAACTGCATTTCTATTTCTTTTTGCCCATAGCCCCCCCCCCCCCTTACCGCCCCTCCTAATAATTTTACAAATTCAAAAATATCCGCATTCGATTTTAAGTATCGAAAACCATTTGTGTACCAATTTTGAACGATCTAACTCTATTTTTATTTTTTTGCCCCCCCCCCATCCTCTCCTAATAACTTTACACTTTCGAAAATATCCCCATTCGACTTGCAGGCCTTTAAAACCTATCTGTACCAATTTTGAATGCCCTAACTGTATTTCTATTATTTTTTTTTTTTTTTGCCCATAGCCCCCCCCCCCCTTACCGCACCTCCTGATAATTTTACAAATTCGAAAATATCCGCAATCGATTTGTAAGTATCGAAAACCTCTATATACCAAATTTGAACGATATTTTTTTTTGCCCCCCCTCTCCTCTCCTAATAACTTTACACTTTCGAAAATATCCCCATTCGACTTGCAGGCTATTGAAACGTATCTGTACCAATTTTGAAAGGCCTAACTGTATTTCCAATTGTTTTTGCCCCTACTGCCCCACATGAGGGCTGAATTTTTAAAATTCCAGAAATTTGTTTTTAGATATTTGTATTAGATATATTTTATAGCAAAAATTTCACGTATATCTGTTTTTTTTTGTTTGAGATATATAGGATTATGCGAAATCTCGTTTTACGCATGTGAAATCCCGTTTCGCCCCCCCCCCCCCCCCCCGTCCCCTCTTGGGGACCGAATTTCGAAAATTCTAGAAATTGGTTTTTAGACATTTATATTAGCTATATTGAATGATCGAAATCGGTCAAGCCGTTTACGATTTTATAAAGGACATACAGACAAACATTCATATATATATATATATAAAGATTTCTATAATAAAAGTCTGTTACCCTCCAATAAAGTAAAAAAAAAAAAAAACTTAGCATTTTGTATAAACTTATCATCAGGGCTGAAGTCTTTCTAGAAATTTTCTATGTTCCCCCGCCTTTTTTTATTTTTCACTATAAAAATTTAAGGATGATAAATTTTGCTTTGCTTTCCTTTAAAAATTCAGTGAATCTTCTCTAAATGTCCATCTCTTTTGAAAGGCCACATTCCTTCAGGGCCAATTTTAACAGATCAAATTTCCTTCTATAACTTAATATTAATATCCCTCAAATAAAAGCCCACTTACAACTGTATTCCTTTTTCAAGATCAAGTAATTTTACTTTGCCTTTGACCAAAACTAATTAGTGTTCACCATTTATAAGTGAGAGGTTAAACACTATATCTTCAGCTATGCAGTGGCGGATTTATGAGGCTGAAGCCCCCCCCCCCCTCCAAAAAAAAAGCATTAACATTCCCAACTGAATGTTACAATTGTAAATTTTTCATTGATCTGGATTAATATCTTGAAAACTCTTAGCCCCCCCCCCCCAAAAGTTAAGTTCTGGATGCGCCACTGCAGCTATGTGATCAAAACGTAAATTCCTATAATCCACCTTAATTAAAAGGCTACTTCTTTTTAAGGGCTAATATTTTATGGCAGGTGGCTCCCTTACTATGGTGCACGTGAAGGTGTTAAGGTCAACTGACTACACGAGGGTCCTCTCCCTGTAATAACTTTAGGGTGGTTTTATTGTATAAATATATATATATTAAAGTTTGTATATATATATATATATATACATAATCTGTCTTCTACAGATTTCAGTTGATTTGCTAATTATATCTTTACAGAAAAATATAGAATAGTGTTCCTAATTAACAAATGACTTTTTTTAAGAATTAATTTGAACATTCACTGATTTATTATTATTTTTTAAATGTAATTCTTGTCTATAATGTTTAAGTCTCTCAGTATCTTTATTTATGCAAGATTTTAATTTCGTATTACATTTACTGTTATTTTAAATATTTTTTAATGCCAATGTTCACTTAGTCACTCTCACACATTTACTGTAGATTGTAACATGCAAAAGTGTTTCATAATTTATGAATATAATTGATTTTTTTTTTCTTTATTATATTTGTCTTGAGTACATATGAATATATACAGAGCCTGATTAAGACCTGCTGTGGCCCAAGGCCCAGGACAATTTTCATGCCCCCTCCCCCCAAACAAATTAAAGCTTATTATTATTATTTTATTTTTTTCAAAAAGTTAAGAAAATTTCACAAAGTTAAGAAAATGTAACTGGATACAAACCTGAGGTGTAGGTTCAGTGGGTTCAGTGTTGCATTAGAGCTAGGAAACAGGAAATTGGTGACGATTTGGTATCTACCCCTAGGTGTGGTCTGTAGGCATGCCATATAACTTTTGATCCTCCTCCTCGGAGATTAGATTTCAACTAAAGATTATTATCATTAGCTAACTTTCAATTAATTTTTTAAAGAAAATCTTTGCCAAAAATAGCATTTAATAATTTTTAAAGTTATTTTGGTGCCCCTAAATAGAGGTGCCCTAGACGGCCTGTGCGATAATCAGGCCCTGAATATATATAAGTAAATTCTTCATTTTTCCTTTTTAAATGTTTGAACTACAGCTATATTCCATATCAATGGAAAGTTTTTTACAATTTCTCTTTATTTTAAACAAATAACATTCAGTCAGTGCCAGACTTACTTTTACTATAACAACATTGTGCAATATGAAAAATGTTTTATAATTAATAATTAAAAACATATTTTTTATTTCTTGTCTTTAAATAACATCACTCATTCTTCGATTTACTCTTCTTTTCACTATAATTTTATTTTACTCTATTATGGATTTGCATTACTCAAATGTAAGTTCTCATAATTAAATTCTTTTATAATTTTATCCAGTAACCACAGAAAGTATTTCATCCTACTTTACTCCAGGTGAATGATGTTATAATCAAAGTTCTCACAAAGGGAAATTTGAATACCATTTTTTACCTCTATTTATTTTTAGAATTGGCTAATCATTGATATATATTTTTAAAAAAATTTCTTGTATCCAAATTTGTATTTGTGAGAACCCTGGTTATATTAGGTTTCTAAAAGTAATATTCTATATGTGCTAATAAAATGAAAATAAATCTAGTAATATATACTTTTAATCATTAGTTAAAAAAGAGTAATACTGACCCCCCCCCCCCCCCTCACACACACACTTAGTTGTGAGTCTATATGCACTCTTTGTTTCAAAAGATGCAAATACCAGACAAATAAAAATACATATATTTTATTTATTTCATTTCACAAATTATTTACACTGTTGGAGAAATCTAGATGCTTATAATGTTTAATCAGATGCAACAAAGGCTTGCAAAATAAAAATAATAATATATACAGTACCTGGCCAAATTATTAGACCAAAGAAAATATTTAAAGTTTTTTGAAATTTTTCTTATATTTGCTTTTATTTAAATAATTTTTAAGTGTAATATTCATTCAATTACTCTCACATTTACTATAACCTGTAACATGGGAGAGTGTTTCATAATTTATGAATGATGCATGATTATTATTCACTATAATAATTTTTCTTTACTCTAATATAGATTTTGAGTACATATGAATATACACAAGTTAATTCTCCATTTTCACTTTCCAAAAGTTTCAATTACAACTATATTCCAAATCATAGGAAAGTGTTTTATAATTTGTCAATGATGCATTATTTTAATTTTTCAATAACACCCAGTCAATCATTATCTGACTTACTTTTACTATAACTTATGTAATATTGAAAAGTGTTTCATAATAATGGACTTAAGCATATTATTTCTTTCTTGTTTTTTTAATAAAACCACTCAATCATTCTCTGATTCACTATAATTCTATCCTGTAATATATAACAATATAATAATTTAAAAGTTATCATGTTTGCATTTTATTCTATTATGGATTTGTGATCTAACGTACTACTTCTTTTATAATTCTATTCAGTAACCTGGTGAAATATTTCATCCCATTTTATTTCACGTGAACGATGGTGTTGTAATAGGTGTCTAAATGTAATAGCATTTATAGACTAAGAAAATGAAAATAAAACCCAGTAACATAAAATTAATCCTTAGAATAAAATAAATAAATAAAACCATCATTTCTATTTATCAAATTAAGAACCTATATTCTTGTACTGTTTCAAAAGATGCGAATAATACTAGAAAAATAAAATACAAATATTTTATTTATTTCGTTTCACAAAATGTTTACATTGCTGGAGAAATCTATATATACTTATATTGTTTTATCAAATACAACAAAGGCCTTGCAAAATAGGATGTAATATAATTACATATTCACAACACTTTTACAAATTGAATTGATATTAAACAAAGTAAAAAATGCATATCTGGAAAATACAAGATGCAGGAAGGTTCATCGCTCCGATATGTTATGCTCTGTCTATCAACCTAAAAAGATGCAATTTGCTTTTCAGACAAAAATGAAGATAGTCCCCTGTCTTTTTCTTGTATTGCATCTTTTTCTTTTAATATCTTTTAAATTTTTACGATAGCATTTTCTAATGCTGCAATTTTCTTTTTCAGAATTTTGTTATATTCTTCATAACATTCCTATATATATAAAAAAAAAAAAATAATTAACCAATAATTTCAGTCTATGATAACTAATTTTTCAAATATTTAAGTACATAAAATGATACAGTAAGAATAATTTTGATGACCTTTCGAAGAAGAAATAAATGAACACAATTATACATCTCTTATCCTGTATAATCTAATGTCACTGAAAATAACAAAAATATCCTAAATAATCTGTTATGATGTTTACATTACTTCCTTTTATCCTACAATGCGATAAACATATTATATGGTAAGGTATAAGCTCAAAGGCACTGTATTTGAACATTTCTAGTCTATTTCAATAGTAGTTCTAAAAGAACTTTTATTTAACAAAAATTTCTGTGTGAGGAACCTTCTCCATCCTCCTCTCTCTTTTGTTAACCCCCCCCCCTTTTTGTCTGCAGCCTTACCTTCAATAAATAGCACATTTGCTACAAATATTAAGAAAATCACAGTGCGAACTAGGAGACAATCAAGTTAAAATTGTAAAAAAAAAAAAAAAAGACAAACTAATTTATAACATTGTGTAAAATCCAGGCCCGTACAAAGTATATAGAGAAAAATACATAAATAATAATAATAAAAATGTCTGAGCGTGAACTGTGAAGAGTATTTTTTTTTTTTTCAGTTGTTTACAAAGACAGTGTAAAGTGTTTATAAATGATATTTACATTTTAGTAATTTAAAAAATACAGAGTTTGCAAATGAGCTAAAAATTTGTTTAATTTATTATTTGTGTATAAATAAATAAAACTTTATTTACAGATTTATTTATATTAAAATGAAATAATAAAAAAATACAGGGTTCATAAATATAGTAAAAATCTTATTTAATTTAGTATTTGTAAATGAAAAAATAAAACTGCTTATTTGCAGTTTTAACTATATTAAATTGCATTATGTAAAAACACTTTAACTTTAAAAATATAATTAAAAAATTTAAAAAAAGTTTAATATGCATCCTTAATTTTTTTTTAATTTAGGATGCATATTAGTTAATTTTGTGTACAACTTAAAATTCAAAATTATTGTGCAAGACAGGTATCAACATTTACACATTTATAGCATAATACGTCATAAAAGAAAAGGAAAACAAACCTTTTCTGGATTACTCAGATGTGATTCAAGTACACAACCAGGTTTTGGACATCCAGTTTCAGCCTCAGTCTATTCTGCTTGAATTGGGACTCTTCAAAATGGTCCTAAAGAATTTTTTAAAATCTTATTATGAGTATTAACAAATTAACATACATTTATTTAAAAATGTATCATAAATGTATTCAAAAGAAGTAAATTGCTAGTAGTAAATTGATACTTTTACATAATATTTACAATTTACATATGGAACATTTCAAGAGTTGACCAAGATTTTTTTTTTTTTTTTTTTTTTTTTTTTGGGGGGGGGGCAGTGGCATTTTGGCAGAATATGTAAGTACAAAAAGAAAATTTTGTAAAAAAAAATCTACTTTTGTAAACAAATAAAAATTAGCACATTTATATATATATATATATATATATATATATCAAGTTTATAACGTGGCAGAGAATCAAGTGCAAGTAGTCATTTGAAATAATATTGAAAACATGGGAAATTTTTTTAAAAATTTAATTTTTATAAAACAAAAATTTTGTGAAATGACTTTATGAACTGAAATTTAGTGAATGGGCTCATACTTCGTTTACTAAATTTAAATTTTCTGAAAGAGTCTATTTTAAGAACTTTAATTTTTTGAAAAGCCCCATTTTATAATATTCAGTTTGGAGAAGGAAGGGGGGAGGGGGTTAAAAGGAATTTTTTTATTTTGATTAACCCCTGAAATAAAAAAATGAATTCCCCCCCCCCCCCCGAAAATCCTATTTTTAAAAAAAAAAAAAAAAAAAAAAAAAAAAAAAAACAGAAAGTATTGATTTAACAATTTATAGAATACATAAGCATTCCCATAAAGTAAATCTTCATCTGAACCTGAACAATCTATCATTCAAGTGTGCAGTTAAACTAAATATTAAGATAGAAATTAAAACAGATTGGATACTTTGTATAAATATCAAATAATTAGTTCATGTTCTAAAAGCATTTTTATTTTTATTATCTCATGTTAATTAAACTTTAAAAAACAAATAAGATTATTTAAAATTAAAAATAATGGGTTTTCTTGAAAGTTAACCGTGAAAACAGAAATAAAAGCACCAACTTGTTTCAGAGAAATTTCCTCAATAAAGGTTTAATGCATATATACTACATTAAACTTTATTATAAATAAATTTCTTAGATATATAATAATATGACTGCATATTATAATGTCAATTAATATACCATGTTCTAATATATAAATTTTTAAACATAAAAAGGTTTTGTTTCTTATATTGATCAAAATATTTAGCATTATTTCACAAAAATCTTAAATCTCCTTACATTTTGCAAGAATTTATTTATAAGCGAGATCTTTTATTAATAATAACTAAATTCTTTTTTATCAAAATAAATAATTATTATGTAATAAGTAAATCAATTTATTTTAAATAAAATATTTAACATTAAAAACAAGGACGTATTATATGTGAAAATTATTGTAGTTTAAAACGAAATTTAAGGAGCATATATTTCTTAATCTAGACTTTTTGAACGAGGATTGTAGAAGTTTCTATTGAAAGATTTTAGCATAGTAAACTTAAATTTTCAAAATTCATACTTTATTATTATTATAATTATTATTAATTTAAATTTACCTCTTTTAAGACAATAGAAAACACCAATAGATATTTCAGAAAAGTACAAGTCTATCAAGTAAATAAATGCTTTTTACTGTAGTAAGTTAAACTTATAATACATATGAATATATTGTTTAGCACAAAAAGTTTATTATCTGATTTTAATGATTAAATAAAAATAACCCTAAAAATGCAAAAATGCGTACATTTCTTCAATAATAATTCACCTATGATTTAAAATTAAAACAAACTAAATTTTATTTGCATTAAATTATGAAAACAAAACTTTATTTGGCGAAATTTGTCGTCGCCAATATTTACAAACTCAGAATATCACATTAAGCTCTAGCTCATAGTTAACTTTTTACGTCTTTAAAACATATAAGCAGTTAAATATTAATAAGTAGCAGCATGCATTATCATATTTTCACATAAAGAGGAGGTATTTATCAAGAGATATATTAATTAAACAAAATATAAGTTACATTCCATACTTCAGCGCCGGATCTCTGAATGCATTTGTCTCGACGAAAATTAACAGTCCAAATTTTCTTTCTGATCGCCTCTAAAAGAAATCCAAACATCCGAGGATTCTTTCTTGAATGAATACTGCAATTAATATCTTAACATCCATCTATATTTATTACTTTATACACAGAAAACAATAAATATCCTCTGACAGTGTAACGATAACAAGGGATCTAAATAAGCAAGCAGACGACAATGAAAGAAGTGTGCTTCCGCGGAAGTAAATAGTTCCACAATTAGAAAAAGCTATTCAGCTATTGATAACCTAATATTATATTTTCTTTTAAATTCGAAGCTAAATTTGTTTACTTATCTTTTATGAATGAATATATTTTATTTATGCGTTTGAAAATTACCATTTAAAAAGCATGCAATTTGGCGAACTTTGAAACGAAACGCGTAAAACGGCTCAGGGTTGCTTTTCTCTCCCACGCTCCCCACTTGAAGGAATTGGGGGAAAAGATGCCGGACGAGTCTGCTCGTATTATAGGTGCCTTACACTTCGATATTTGATACCAAAGTTTTACATTTGCTGGTAAGGTCGTGCCTAAGATTGTTACGAGTACAGTCAAAGTAGGGTGATCCGTGCCCTGAGCTTTACGAATAAATCTTCTTGCCTCCAATATATGTAGGCCTTGGTAACTCAACTCTTCCGCTATGTCAGCACAGGATACAGAAGTATCGATGTTATCAGTGGTGGCGTCAGAAATTCCCCGACGGGGGGGCACCGGTTCCCCGACAAGGGGGCACTATATGTAGAAACATTTTTACAGGCATATTTAACACCATGCACCTTCCTGTCAGTGTCTATCTGCCATGTCAAATATATAATGGATGTCGTGAACACGAATTGATAATTTTTAAAAAATGTCTGTCTGTGTGTCTGTCTGTGGTTTCTTGTTTTCACCGTATCTCACGAACCAATGAATGAAATTCAACCAAACTTGGTATATAGTTGGAACCTGGCGGGGCATGGTTCTGATTAGATTTGGGAATCAATCGTCCAGCAGGTGGCACTGTGATCGCAAAATTTCGTATTTTTCACCGTATCTCACGAACCGATGAATGAAATTGAACGAAACTTGGTATATAGTTGGACCCTGACATGGAATGGTGCTGATTAGATTTTGGGATCAATCGCCCAGCATATGGAGCTGTGATCGCATTTTATGTAAACTTTTAACATGGCAGTATAGGACAAAATTTCGTATAAATATACATAATGAGCGTTATTTTAAACTTGTGATCGTAAAATTAATATGAATTATTGATAAAAGTAGTAGTTAACTACGAAAAAAATTTTGTGCATGTGGAGGCACCGGTTCCCCCTCTGGGGGGGAAGTACCCCCCGGGGGGGGTAAATTTTCAAGATGGGTATCTTTCGAAAGATCTCGTCAATACCTTTAAAACGAATGGTTGAACTATAAATCTGTGATAATTTAAAACAAAGTTATGTTTTTTTTTTTTTTTTTATATATATTGTTGAATATGCATTACTTTTAGCAAAAAAAGAACTTAGAAAAAAAAATCGTATTTTTTTTTATATATATATATATATTGTTACTGATTGAATATGTATATTGGAAAATATAGAAGAAAGTCTTGTGGTGGCCACAACATACTAGTTTTTTGTTTGTTTGTCCGTTTTTTTAAATGCTTCCGTACCGTATTATTTTTAACACCAACTAAGATAAGAAAGAGGAGGGGGTTATAAGTTTGAAGCCTTTGTGTGTTTGAGGCACTGTAACATCCAAAGTCTTTAATGCAATTGATAATTTTTAATTGGTTTTGTCAAAAATTAAAAATAATGATTATGATTTCACAGTAAAAAACTCCTAAATTCAGTTGAAAATTGGAGTTTTTAAAGACAAATTATATTTAATTAAATTCATCACCAGTGCCACATTTACGTTTCATAATTTATCAGCTAGTGTTCTTCCAGCTGAAAATTAGAGATTTTATGGAAAAATTAGAGTATTAAATTCAAGGTAGATTGTTTTTATAAAGTTAGGTTTTCACTTAATCGCCGTGTCATCTCGTCTATGTATCGAGCTATTCCCTACCCTCCTAAAATAATATATATGAATATGTATATAAAAAAAGAAGAAAAAAGTAAATCATGCATATTAGAGCATGAGCATAGTTGTGAAAAAATAAATATAGTCAAAGACATCCAACAAATGTCAGATAAAACTTCCTTCTTAACATGGTATACATTTCATTTGTAAATAAGTATATACATATTACATTTCTCTTAAATGTTCAAATTTTACTTACAATATGCTGATTTAAATATGCACTTAAGGTATAATTTTCTCATAATCATACAACATCAATATTAAAATTACGTTATTTAATCTTCATAAAGTTAAATACTTCATGAACAAATGGAGTAGACTTCCAGAAATCCGCATGTTGTAACCAATGTAACTATCAAACCGACAGTAAAATTTTTAATATGAAAAGGTTAAGATAGCACTGATATTAACAATGATTTATCAGAAATTGAATCTCACGAAACACAGAAAGTCAATTTTATGCAGATTGCTTTCTGTTGATGATAAATTTTAAATGCATTAATGCTATAAACAAGGAATAATAATTGTTCATAAATAACAATAAATAAATAAAATATAAAACTATTTTTGCCTATATTTAAAAAAAAAAGTAATAAAAGGTAATATACTTGTAATAGAAGCTTATATTGTATCACATGTTGAGTAAAATTTTGTATCTTACTGTATTAGATAAATTTTAATTTCTTAATTCAAGAAAAAATTAAATTAAATTTCATTATATGCATATTTTTTACTAAGTTGCTTATTCTCTTTAATTTTTTAATTATGTTAATTATTTTCCAAGCATACTTATTTGTATTTTTCCTCATTTTGTATGCATTACAGTATCAAAATCTCGTTTCATAAATGCTAATTTTCACAAAATTCCAAAATACACATAATTTTTTTCCAATTTGTGTGGATTTCTGGGAATCTCCTGCATAAACATTAAATTTAAATTTAAAATTAAAAAAATAAAATCCATTTACGTATTATTGTAACTGAATTCGGCTTTTGGGATAGGTTTTATCAAATATTGTTACTATTCTTTCTAAATCTAATTTCTTTGATCTTGCACTGTGAATCCCTAAAATCATCAAATTTTGCAACCTGCTTTCTGCACTGCAAGTTCTGAGGTAGTTTTTCACTATTCTAACATTTATAAATTGAACCGACAGATGTTTCAGTCGTTGGCTGAATTATTTCATAATTATTAATATATTTTATAGTTGGTTGGTTGGTTGGTTTTTACCGTTGCACTAGTGCTGCTCAATAGACAATTGGCCGACAGTCTGGGATTCACCCTATCCTTAAGGATGGCCCGGAAACATGCCATCACAATTTTGATCTTCCATGGAGGGGATAATATATATATATTTTTTTTTATAAAAAAAAAAAAAAAAAAAAAAAAAAAATGCTGAATGAAAAATTTCAATATGACTTTTGAAGATAATAATAAAATATAAACATTCATGAGCGGCTGAATTGATAAAATAGAGCAAGAATATTCTTTACTGTTTCCGAAATTTTTTATTTTCATACAAACAAGCATTAAAAATCGGTAAAAGTTGTATTGTTCCCCGATTGCCTTTTTTTTTTCTTCCCTTTTGTTCCCTGACTCTCTAGCAAAAAGCAATTAAAAGTAAATTTTAAAAAGAGAAATTCATTTTTAATTTCTTGGTGATGCAGAGTGTCGCGATGTAAAATAAATACAACAATTTTAATTTCATATAATTATTAAAACGACTCTTAATTACACGGAAATACTTTAATGCTTTGAATTTGACAGATATTAAACAAATTATCGTTGCAAAATTTCACAAATAGTTAAAAGAATTTTCTCTTTAGAAATAGAATGCAAAAAAACAAATCTTATTAAAAGGTCTCAATTATTTTACTTATTTCATTTCTCATTGTTAAAGCTGTCTTTAAGTTCTAAAGCAAAAGCGACACATCAGCCGATATAGACACACAATATTTGAAAACAGTATCCTGAATAAGAATTAGTAGAATTAAAGGAAATGTGACTTAAATCAATATGCAAATTATATTTTCGTGATCTATTTGAATGAAATTTCTTTCTTTTTTGTTCTTATTAAGGTGTGCGGGGGGGGGGGGGAATTAAGATTGTTTTTTCCGATGTACTTTTTGAAGAGATATCTTATTCTTAAAAATTTCCAGGGAAGAAAAAAAAATCATATGTGTGTGTGTGTGGTCTTGTTGCTGTTCACAGACAAAAAGGGAAATGGAAACATACGTAGCCTACATGCTTTTTGTCCATTTCAAAGAGAGCTGGATAATAGGCAATAAAAATGCGACTTCTTCACAGAAGCATCGCAAGTGTGATTTTAGAAGATAAGGAATAGATAAGGAATGGGTCAATCCTTGTAATAATACTCGCCGCTTTCTTTCCTGTTGTCGTTCCCACCAACTGACATAGAAGAGGAATATACATAGTATATCAATGCTAGGAAAGCCATCGCAGTTGCATGCCATTAGTTTTTCTGGGGAAAAAAAAAAAAAAAAAAAAAAAAAAAACTTCTCTAGAAAGACAAACTCCGAATGATGAAAAGGAAAAAAATATTTTGTTGCTGAACAAAGGGGAAAAAAAGGGTATTTTTTCCCCGACAGATTTTGAGAATCTGCCCCGACGGGGGGGCCTGTGCCCCCCCGGCCCCCCTTCTGACGCCACCCCTGGATGTTATGAAGGAGAAATCTGGTAGAGATTGTTTCCCTCTGGATGAACGTGTCAACTGGTATACCAAGCAATGATTCTATGCTTAATATTTGTTGGGCTACCTGAACGTATTTTGTGGTAATGAAAAGTTTATTATGCCGCGTGAGACGTAAGCTATCAATCTCATTGCAATTGGTGACAGTTTTTGACAGTTCTTCTTTTAGGGCCTTTGGGTGTGTTTGCGGTAAAGCGCCGTTTTTGGCCGAGATTATCAAGGAAATAATGTCAACGCCATCGTTGACAGCAATGTTTAACGACTCAGATAACTTATTTCATTAGTAAAGAAGTGCGGCGAGCTAGGCGAACCAACCTGTGACCGCCCTTCTGCCATAGACAAAAACAGGGTACACTGTACGTATGACAGAAATAAACAAATTATAAAATATCAGAACTGGGAGAAAAAAATAAGCCCTACTAGTAGAGATGTGAGCGGGGAAAAAACCCGGGTTTAAACCAGGGAATAAACCCGGTTTTTTGGGAAGGGAATTTTGAAAGTTTCCAAAACAAGGGAATTTTGAAAGTTTTCAAAAGTTACAAATTTAGCTTTTTTTTTTTTTTTCTGAGATTAGATATGCTTTAAGGCATTTCAAAATGTTATCTCACATTTAGATGTTTTTTTATGATCTTTCAATTTTTAAATAGCGTCTATAAACGTCTATAGCGTCTCTTAACGTCTATAAATTTAAAAAGTGCAAGTTTCAAATTTCATTAATTAACAGACTCATTTTCTGTTATTGCAGTACATTTATATCTTAGTTCTGACTGTATACACACTGAGTTCAATATAACACTTTTTTTTTTTTTTTTTTTTTTATCGCAGTCGGAGTTTATCACGTTTCAGTTGTATATCTTTAACATTTTATTTCAAAAATAAAACAAAAATGCTTCAAAATATTCTGCATTTACTAAAACAATCAATAATATTACAATAGAATATATTATTTCAATTAAAATTTCAACAATATTAATATGCAAAAAATAAAGAAAGAAAGAAATAACAGCCAAATTATTAATTATTAGCTATTGAATACTTTATGTATTGATTTGATGCATTAAAAAATTATTGCTCTAATTCTTAATAACCGAAGAACTCATGTTCGATTTTGTTGCCCGTGCTCTTTAACTGATTATAACGAAATTTCATGAACTATTGTGAAATTTTGTTCAATGAATTACAATAAAATTTAATAATTTTAAAGTATTCTAACCATAATTTAATTTCATTGTATTATTTTTTATAACATATTTTATTATGGTATTCATTAAAAAAAAAAAAGAAGAAAAAAGTTCTAAAGTTATTTAAATAGGCAGGCAAAACTTCATCTTTTTTTATTGTTAATAACGTAAATGTTTAATTTTTTACAATTTTTTGTAAAATAATCACATAATTTTTTTATATCACTTTTATTTAAGCAAATAGAATAAAAATGATATTGAAACAAGTTGTTTGTACACTTAAAAGAATTAAAATTAAATCTAAACACGGAATATTAGTTTCTTCCCGTCAAAGTTTCCAAAGTTCCCAAAATTCCCGGTTTAAACCCGAAAATTCCCATGTTTATTCCCCTGAAGCAAAATTCCCGGGTTTTTTACATCTCTACCTACTAGGGGAAAAAAGCAACTAAAACTTACCGAGAAACTTAATTCGGTGAAAAAACCCAGCAAAAAGAAGCAAGGAAAATAGAATGAAAATTACCCGAACGCATGCGAAAGCATACGCCTACCAAAACCTCAACATTCTATTCCATTATTGTTTTCGAGTTTTATACTCTCTCATGGCTGATGCCAAAAAACTTTTTCGGCATCAAAAATCTTTGCATGTTAACATGAGGATGATAGATAGATCTAAGGCACCTATATTATAGGGGCTCTATATATATGGACAATATTCCTGTGACGTCACCGTAGGTAAAATCGCCGAACACGTGGCCGATATTTTGTAAACAAATTAGATTCAAGATGCCATTTTATTGTTACGCATACCACTTTTCTAAATATTTCTGCAGTGAAACTTAATAATAATGTTCAAACAAGAACAAAATAGAAATGTAAACAACTGAATCGAATGATAAAGTTAAGACTATTCCATATCGTAAAATTGCAGAACATTTTATGTATACACACATATATACATAATAATTAAAGATTAATAAGAACATTTTATACACACACACATATATATATATATACATCAAAGCTTAAATAATTAGAATTTCAATCACTTTAATAAAGGAATTTATTAAATGGAACATCCATTTAAATTTGTTAACATCGCCACAGTTCACATGGCAACTTTTAATATTACATATGTATATGTTGATTAATATTAAAGTATATTACTAAAACTGGATTAAAAATAAAACAAAGGTATCACTATATCACTCTTACTTCAATTTCATATAATCTGTAACTTTTATAAATAATATTGCAAGATAAAAATTTGAAAGCCACAATGCTTTGTTATGGTTGAGTTGAGGATTGTTTTCCTACCCAGCTTTTATTTTTGTAGCCTCGAACCCAAAGTGGTAATATGGTCCATTACTATATCTATGTGTGTGACTCATTTGTATGATTCGAATCTTGAATGATTCTTTGTGAATCCGAATCAGGATCAGGATGAAAAATTTTGCTTTTGAAATAGGATTGTGAACTGAGTTTACCATCTATTTGTATAAAACTAACTTTTATTAATAGAGGTTATGTAATTATGAAAAATAAGAAAGGACAAGACAATCATGAGCGAATATGCTTTTTATTTGAAGTAAGTTTAACATTGGTTATATATTTGTAATTCACTATTGAAAAATATGATTTATTAGAAAATTATCTAAAAAATATCCTTCTACAGCAGTTTATGTTTTTGAAATAAACTAATCTAAAGGGTAAACTAAAAGATAAATTGTTACAGTTTTACAACTCATTAAAAAATTGCAAATAACAGGGCTCAAAGCGTATCTATGTTTCCTATATATTTAAAAAAATTATGAGAAACGTCCTATATTTTATAATTCTTTACATTTTCCCCATATTTAACAAACATTTTTTTTATATTTCCTATGTTCTGCTATTTCAATTTAATTTCTTCTTACTTTTTTTCTGCTTTTCCTGTTAGGCATTCTGTTTAAATTCTCGTACTTTTCCAAAATGCCATTCATAGCGAAAATAATTGCTTTTTCTTCTTGACATTCACTCTGCTAATGTGATTGGAAATTATGTTGCATAATTTGTCATATGCAAATAATATTGCATACATTATAATTAAAAAAAATGAAAACTTTAATCGTAAATTAATTTTATCTCCAATGTTTAATTTTAAAAATACAAAAAGTAAAGTTTTAAAACAATCAGATTGCTTTATTTTAAATAAATATCAAGATTTCTCCAAGTTTTTGTTGTATTTAAATTTTTTGATCACAATGTTCAAATATCAGTTTTTCATTTTTTTTTTTTTTAATTTAAATCTGTTATTTATGGTTTAATGTGTGTAGATAAATACATAATAGTCACCCACGTTGTCAATCATTTTCTTAAATTTTATTTTTGTTGGACATAATTCATTAAATAGGCACTGACAGAAGCCTGAAAACATATTCAACTAATTATATGTAATAAAACTGAAGGATTATGTTTTCTTTTTGACCTTTTTAATTATTTTGATGTAAAAAAGGTGTCATTATTTAAAAAAATATTATATGAACTGATGTTAAATGATATAAACTGTTATGGAAGCCAAACAAATAAGAGATAATAAATATAAAAAAAGTCCTTTTCTAAATATGTGAAAAGTAAACAGTAGTAGATCTCATTTTAGATAGTGTGGAATGTAAGGTTGGTTTTTATACCAACTACCAACTATGTGAACCATGCCAGAGCCGGGAATCAAACCTGGGTCCTCCGCTTAACATGCAGATAAATGTGTTTGCTGACACAGTGACCTTACCAACAGATTTTATATGAGAAATACTAATGTGGTTATGAGTCAGTAGCTCAGTGGTAGAGTATCCGCATGTTAAGTTGGGAGCCTGGGTGCAATTCCCGGCTCTGGCATTTTTTACATAGTTGGTATAAAAATCAAACTTAACTCCACTCTATCTAAAATGAATTTTCATGAATGATAAATAATTGAATAAATTTTTCTGATAGTAATAAATCTATTCATTTATTTTATATATTAAATTAAATGAGATTAAATTAGGCTGTTTTATTTACAAAGTCATTTAATCATTGCGAAATTACAGAATAATGTTAGAGAAAGTTCATTTTTACTGGATCTCTCAATCTTCTCTTGAAATTATGTTCCTATATTTGTATAAAAAAATACCTATATTTTTGTATTTAATTGCTTTGACCCCTGGGAAGTATACACATTTTTTCTTTGTAATCATTAAAATTTTACTTTTGTTTGTTTTTATTTCTATTTATGTATTATCTGGTCAATCGTTTTTGCCAAACAAAACACTCATGAAATGTCATGTGTAATATACTACAACCCAGGGCCGAAACTAGAGGGGGGCGAGCGGGGCATTTGCCCCGGGCGCCAGATGGAGAAGGGTGCCGAAAAAGGCTGGTTTTTGCCATATTTACACATTTAAAAAAAAAAAATTCAAAGTTTTCAAAAAAAAAAAAAAAGGAAGAAGGAAAGAAAAGAGAGGAAAAGAATAAAAAAGTCAAATTCTTTTACTCAGGGCAATTTGAACAAAGAAAAAAAAAATAGAAAGAAGATTAATAGATAACAGCCTAACAATATTCTTTTAAGGTTAGTGAGTGTGGTAAAATATTCTCGCAATCGAAGAAGAGTAATTTACAAGTGGTCCCTGACTTTCAGCCAAGGTTTTTAAAAAGTAAATGGTTGGAAAAGACGTAGTATATTTGATTAAACTTCAGAAAGTTCTTTAGAAATTATGATTCATAAGGAAGCAAAAAAAAAAAAAAAAATTCCTCAAGGCACCATCGTGACTGTTAAAATATTAAAATAAGTATGTCAAAATAAGGCCATAATGTTATAAAACAATCCAGTGCACTAAAAACAAAAAGGGCAAAAAGAATGCAAAATAACTAGTTAATAATTGAGTTAGGAGCTATCATTCACAAGGCTCAGCAAGTCCCTATCAAAGTACTATGACAACTAAAGGCAACCACTACCTCCTAACATGTATAATTATAAATATTACAATGAAATAAAATGTCTACTTTTACTGTACTTTTTACATCTTTATTCAAAGCATAAGGAAGTATTATGAAACCAATTTGCGAAATGGATTTTGTGTATCGCATAGCTCATAAACGAATAGACATAGAGAGTTGCAAATTTATATTTGGAATTGTTATTTACTAGTTTTGGTCTTGACATGAACTCCCGCTTTTGTGATATCTACGAATTTATGCGATTTTTTTGTGACGTCTGTGTGTACGTATGTGTGTGTGTGTGTATCTCGTATAACTCAAAAACAAGTAGACGTAGAACGTTGCAATTTCACATCTAAGTTTGTTACAACAGTTGTTGTGCATCTTTCATTTTAGTGTTCTGTGCGCCTTTCCCTTTTGGAATATCAACGAATATTATATCCATGATGACCAAAAATACAAATTTTTTTGCAATTATATATAACTTTCCATCTTACAGATTTTAACAGAAATTAATATTAGCGTGAATATTGATAGTTACAAAATTTGTTGACATTCTTGCACGTAGAGAGTAATTCGTAAAGACTTGTAGGTTCTAGATGAATGCATTTTATTTAATGAATATTCTGGAAACAGCCGAATAAAAGTCAATAATCAGTGATTATTCTTGAAGCAATCGAATAAACCAGTCATCAGGGTTGGCAAGTTTCTTGCAAGGCGGAAAAAACCATGGAAAAAACCGGCCGGAAGAAATAGGTTTCTTCCAAGTAGAAGAAATGGAAGAAACTGTTTTTCTTAAAAATTTATCCTATAAATTGCAGATTTGTAAGATACTATGGATGCATTGGTCTTATAAACAACTTTAAGTAACTTTAAATATACCTATACAAATTTAATAACATATTTAGTTAGTAATTACGAGTTTTTTTTTTATCAAAATGAGCTAATGAGCCTCAATATCTGATGATCACGTTCCAAAATACTCAAAATCCAGTAAACAAAATGAATTTCAATTTAAACAGTATAAAGTTTTATAATTTAGAAAATTTTATTTCTTTAGCTGGTAATAAATAATAATTTTGACCACTTGCTTATACTTTCTGATAAAACAGCTCTTAACATAATCCAGTTAATTAAAAGAACCAGTATGCAATAATTACTGTATTGTATTATAAAATGTCATCAAAAACTTTATTTTCCTTACAGTCACATACAGTACAGTCAACTCTCTCTAATCTGCAGATTTATAATCTGCAAATCCTTCTAATCCGTAACTGATTTTTTAATCTAAAAGAAATTTACATCTCATATTTCAAAAAAATTCATATTTCTCACATTTTTACTTTTTGTTACCATGTTTCTATTAACTTCGATTCTTGTTTGTTTGTTTGTCTGGTACAAATCTTGCAATCTAGTTTAGAAAGTCTTTATTTATCAACCTTAATTAATTTAGAAAATTTGGAGTGGAAGGATGATTTTTATACCAACTATGTGAAAAATACCAGAGCCGGGAATCGAACCCGGGCCTTCCGCTTGACGCGCGGATGCTCTACCACTGAGCTACCCTGGGTGATAACCAGCTAGGCATTTCTCACATAATATTCATTGGCAAGGTCACCGAGTCTGCAAACGCAGCTATATCAAGTGACATAATTATTCGTGGCACAACTCTAAATTTTCGTGGTCTATTGGAGTTGTGCCACGAATAATTATGTCACTTGATATAGCTGCGTTTGCAGACTCGGTGACCTTGCCAATGAATATTATGTGAGAAATGCCTAGCTGGTTATCAACCAGGGTAGCTCAGTGGTAGAGCATCCGCGCGTCAAGCGGAAGGCCCGGGTTCGATTCCCGGCTCTGGTATTTTTCACATAGTTGGTATAAAAATCATCCTTCCACTCCAAATTTTCTAAACTAAATAAACTTGCAATCTATTTTTAACTAATTTCCTTACTAGCTAGACATTTGAAACTTTCGCAGTAACTCAGAACCCGGCGACAACACAATACTTCAAAGTCAGATTTTCGAATAGTTTTCTTTTAATTAATCAAAATATGAAAATAATAAGCTCTTAACAGCAATAAAATTGCCATTAAAAAATTACGAGTTCATTTTCCTTCAACATAAAAATAAATAAATTTAATTCAACGTGAATGTGAAAAAATTACAAAAAGTTAAATTATGCATTTCACAAAAATTGATGTCATTATCAATCTTAAAATTTTATACATATTGATAAGTGCTAATGTACTAAGCTAATATACATTGTTCTAAAAGGAGTAACATTTTATTTTTAAAACTAACATTTTTTTTCACTATTATTATTTCACTGAACTGATTCCGCGTGCTTAAATATTGCTTAAATATTATTTTTTATCCTTGCGTATTTTATTAATGACTCATCAGAAAATTTAAAAACATGGTATATAAAAAGTTTTTTTTTTAAATCTTATAATTATTTTTTATTAAACTAAGCATAATCCTTACTTTAAAACACAAATGGGGAAGGGAGGGGGTAACATTCTTATGTTTATTATCCTGCAATTCATACAGACTAGCGCTGAAAATAAGCCACTATTACATGAATGTTTAACAAAATTAATCAGCGATGAATATTATTTCCAGACTTTCAAAAATATTTTGTTTCATATTTTTTAAATATGTTTGTTTACATTTTATAGGTACCTATTATTTGAATATGCTTAAATTATTTACCATCATATATGAATGTGAAAGAATAGTTATATTAATATTGAAGAAATATTTATTCTAAAATTTATTAAAAATCCTCTTTCCGTTTTGTTGTCTATTCAATTAATAATAACTGACTTTGTATCTGCAAAAGAAAACTGTAAACAAAGGCAATGATCTCTAATTTGCAAATTCCTATTATCTGCACAACCTCTAAACAAAACTTTTGAGAGTTAGACGGAGTTGACTGTAAAACAAATGAAAAGTTTTTTCGTAGTTCAATACTGCACTTTATTTTTCAACTTAAAATAGATAAATACAAACTATGGATTTTTTTTTTTTTTTTTTTACGCTAGAGAGCTTGCAGGACAGTTTAAAAGTAGTTATCTTACTTATTGATACAATTCATTGGGTACCAGCTTCGAGTTTATACAAAAAATTGTATCCTTAAAAAAAAAAAAAAGTGCAAATATTATGGCTAAAAATTCCATATTTATTATCACTTGTACTGTTTGAACGTATAATAATATGAGATAGTATCTATGCAAAAAGTTCTAAAAATATTAGCATTGAAAAGTAAAATCCCATCACCTGTATATATTTAGTGTTTGTTATCAAATAACTTATTTTTCTATAAATATTTTTAATATTAATTGAATTATAGTTTAGATTTGGCATTATATTTATACTTTGAGTTTATATAGTTCATAAATTTTAATTTTGAACATCTGTTTTGTCTTTTGGTTGGTTTCTTCCATTTCTTCCGGTTTCTTCCAGTTTTTTCCCGTTTCTTCCGGTTTTTTCCAGTTTCTTCCACTGTCCTGGAAGAAACTAGTTTCTTCCGGAAGAAACCCAACCCTGCCAGTCATGAACAGCCTACACCACAGAACAGGAATTTTGCTAATTTAGAACAATGACTAAATGCTTAAAGTTCTTAGAGATGTATGCTCACCTTGCAGTCCAAACAGAAACTGAACTCATCCAGTCTTGCTAGTGATTTATAGAATTTTCGAGATAGTTCTACTCTAGAAACAAATGAATTAACCAGGAAATTTTTACATGTCGGTTTCTATTGAAGTTAGATCTTCTAAACTTTGGCTAACCTAAATTACAATTTTTTGTCAAAATTGGGTTCCAAATTGCCAAATCTTTCGCCAAGTCGCAAAGTTTGCCGCTAATGCCCATTTCCGTGGAAGTGAAGAAATTTACCATCAACTTCCCTTTTAACTGTAATCAGGGTTGGGTTTTTGACGTCAAAAAGTGGTTTTTGACATGACAAGGGTTTAAACCTGGTTTAAACCGTCAAAAACCCGTCAGAAACCTCTTCCGTCAAAAACCTGTATTGTCAAAATTCAAAATCTATAAATGAGCTAGAATCTGTTTAGAAATAGGATTTAGTAATATTTACCATATACAAGTAAATATTTGAATATTATGCTGTTTATAAATTAACAAATCTGAAAACAATTTGTAGATAATTTATAAAAATTTAAATAAATACACTGGTTTATAACCTAAGAAATATATACAAAGTATGCATAGATATATTTTGTATGTTTATTTATATTAATACTTATGAAATTCTAAAATTCTAAAGTTACTTATGAATTTTCACATAAGCCATGAAAACACAGGAATACTGCTTTTTTTTTTTTTTTTTTTTTTTTTTTCCCTTTAAGTAAAACATAAATTAATATGAATTTGAAAATAATATTTATAATCTATATTTATTACACTAATCATTTAATAAATTTTTATCTATTTATTATTATTATTTATTGTATAAATATTTGTACCTATTTATAGTTTAAACTATTGGTGTTTGGTGTTTTGGAGTAAGGCTGATTGACTACTCTAGTGTCTTAGGTCTAAGGGAGAATGCCCTCCGTGAGGGGGGGGGGGGGGTGGTCTGTCTAAAGGGTCCTAGCCCGTACTTATACAAGTTTTGTAGAAAACCACAAAAAAACTGAATGGCTATGCCGACAAGCGCACCCTGGGATCAAACCTGGCACCTCACGTCTACCAGCTTTGAGCATAGAACTGCTTGGCCGCTGGTGGGCTCTACAGCTTAAACTAATAAATTTTTAAGAAATCTATACGAGTAAATATTAAATTTATTACAATTTATACATGTCCAGAAAGCATTCATATTTCTCTTGTCTCACAGTAATTATAAGAATTTCAGAAGCAATTCAAGCTTGTTTAACATTCAGAATTATTTCTTTTTCTCAAAAACTTGCAATATCAGCAGTCATTAAATATATACACACACATATATATATATATATATATATATATATATATATTTATTTATTTATTTCTATAAAATATTTAATACAAAATATTAGACTAAACATAGCATTTTTATTTTACTGGTTACATAGATAATACTAAAAGCACAATACTGAAATAATTGAAATATACAATGTGGTATTGCAAATAAAATTATTTGTCAATCAAAATGATCTATCAATGATTTATAAATCATAAATTTTTAGAAGCCTAAAGTTACAATCTCCAAAAACACTGATATGTTTACTTTTTAAAACATACTTATAAATAATATCCTATTGAAAACAACTGTATTTTAAAAGTATCACATAACTAAGTTTAACATATACTATATTGAGCATAGTTATAAATAAATTTCGTAATAATATATAAAAGTGTCACAGCATATTTTGAATGAACATAAAAATAATTCATAATAAAATTTTAAAAGCCTAAAGTTTTGTTTTTTATATTAATCAAAATGTTGTAAAATGCGTTTTTTAAAGAACATCAATCTTATTTACTTTTCAAAAAATCTTTATAAACTATATTTTATCAAACTAAGTTTTTATATGACAATTAAATTATAAATATAGGTTTTTGACAGTTTTTGACATTTTTGACAAGGAGGTTTTTGACATGACGGTTTTAACCACGGTTTAAACCGTCAAAAACTGTCGCGTGTCAAAAACCTGCCAACCCTGACTGTAATACCGTGTATAAAGTAATACGTAAAGAAATAGACAGGCTCTTGTCAACAATAATTATAGTAATGACTCTTTCCTTTTTATATTCTCATTAGTGATTTGTAGAACTTTTGATGAAGTTAGTTCTGTGCAAGAAAACAGTAGATCGTGCCAACTTCCAAATTTCGGCAATATTAAGCCACTATTTTTCACCAAAATTAATGCCAGGTTACCAACTTTGTCGCCAAAGTGTTCACTCGGTGACAAGTTGTCATCTACATTGGTGATGAATTTAGTGACATTACGAGATTAGCGATCAAATTTGGCAGAAAATAGTTCAGGATTGCCAAAATCAGCAAGCTCTTTCTCTGTTTTATCGGAGTTAAATTTTTCTATATATTATGCATTGTTTCTCACAGCTAATTGTTTGTCAAAGAGTGCAAAAGTAGGCTACCTGCACAGAAGCGAATTCTGTTGAACTCTAAGCTATGCATTTGCCTATGAGAGATTCTGTAAAAAGCTGTAGAATATTATTTCTGAACAAACGATATGCTTATTTGCGGTGTGTATAATCCTATTACCATGAAATTAGTGGTTCTAATAATAGTCTTATTGGATTGGTTCCGAGAATATTCATAGACTAGAACCTGCCTTTCTATTTTATTTCATGAAAATGATTTTAAAAAAAATTATCTACAAATGGCACTGCTCTGCATGAAAATCGGCCCCAACACCATTTTTGCAAATTCTTATGTAAAATAACCTCCTGAATACGATTATGACGCCCATTTTGCCCTATCACCCACCATTATTTGGGGACGCTCCCCTATTCTTATCATTTTCCGGTATTTTTATGGCTATAAATTTGATTTGAAAGGGGTGAAGGGATTGTTTTAACTATTAAATGTCTTTAGAGGGGCTACAGAAATGAAAAATTCTAAAACATGAACATTTGCAGCAAGGGGAAAATTTCGGGGGAGGTTGGGGATTTGCCACTGAAATTACATTTTTTATATTTTATTAATCAATTATTACTATTATTTATTATAAATTATACTTTTTTTTAAATTTCAAAGTATTAAAATAATTCTTCATTCTCCAAATCAAATTTATGGCCATAAAACTACCAAACAGTAACAGAAAGGGTGGCATCCCGAGAAAACGGTGGGTGATTGGGCAAAATGGGGGGTCATATTCGGATTCAGGAGATCATTTGCATGAGAATCAGCAGAAATGGTATCAGGGCTCGATTTTTTTTTTTTTTTTTTTTCAGCACAGTGTATTTAGACAATTAATGGTTAGTTTGCACTTGATGGATATGAGTAGTTTTTAGATACTTGTTCATATCTATTAATTTATGCATCTCAATTATATTAAAAACTTAAATATTTGTCTGTTTATTTCTCTGTAGTATAGTTGATGTAACAACTATAATATTCAAAATATCATTTTAAATTCTCTCAAAATGATGATATTTTCAGTTTCAAAAGTAATTGAATATGAAATTTACATTCACTTGTTTTAGAATTGTCATTTATAAATACCATTAATTTAAGAGAGAGGGAAAAAAAAACTATCATTAAACCAGTAAAAATAAATAAATTAAAAAAAATAATAAATGTAGCTTAATTTAAATCTTTCTCTATAATACGCTTTTCTACTTTTTCCCCCCTAAAATAATGCATTTATTCACAACTTCAATCTTTTTTTTTTTTTCTTTTCAAGAAATGTTATAAAGTTATAAAACATATACGTTAAAATAAAAATCGTAATAAAATCGGCTGGTTGTAGCTCTACTTCTACTTGTGCTTGTACATTTTTATGTCTGGTGAAGTGTCATGCTAAGTTTTTCGACACAAAACACATGTTGCGATTCTGTTTTGTTTTGTAAACTCTGTTTTTCATAACAAGCATATAATGTATAAAGTTTGTTAGATTCCATCCTGGAGATGCTGAGATATAGCTATAAGAAAACGTGGCATAAAAGTGCTGCAAGTCGAGCGATATATATCAAAAACTATGACATCACCAGTTAATGTCAGAATTCAACTGCACACTAGGTTTCATGGAATTCCGAACATGCAGTTCATAAATTAGCTACAGTATTTGTGTCCCATATACAGACACACACACACACACACATCCGTTAAATATAATCATAATACATTTCAAAATCTGTAAATTTATCAAAAATTTGAATTAAATTCAATATTTACTTCTTATGAATGCAGTTGAAAATAAAATGGCCATAAAAACTTTGTCCTTTGAAATTTTAATTTCTGGTTGGAGGTGGGGGGGGGGGGGTGCCAAAATCTCTCCTTGCCCCGGGTGAAAAAAATTCTAGTTTCGGCCCTGCTACAACCAATAATGAAATTTAAATGACATTTAATTATTTAAGCTTCAATGTTTTATTCAGGAACACTGTTAAATTTTAAGTAAATAAGTTTCACAAATATATATTTGTTAGTTTACAGATAATAATAAATAAATAAATATATTGTGCTTTATTAAAATATTAATTGAAATTAATTCTTATAGAGAAAGGAATGGAAGCATTTTAAAAGTCTAATTGTAGTTAATGTATGAACTTTTATTATTACTTTTATTAAAAATCTGCAAATACCTAAATATTAGATGTATAGGGGGATATTATAAAGTTTTAATTATTATTGAGAAATAATTAAGATATCTGGATAAATTTGTTTTGTATATTAACTGATCCTTATATATATATAATATTTATTAAAGCTATTAATGTTGATTTGTTTATTTTCAAAAAGCTATAGATTAAAGTAACCTCAAGCCAAAATGTTACCATTATAACCTGAAAACATCGGCAAAGCTTTGAGCAAATACGTAAGTGATATCAAGAATAACAAGTTCTGGCTGCCCCAATTGTTTTTTAGTAATAATTAAAACTTTATGATACTCCTTTGTAATTTGCTTTTTTATTACATTCTTAGTAATTAACTTTTTACATTTATTTGATCTTTATATATATATTGTGTCTATTACCCAATTACTCTATTTAATTGGCATTGTATTCATTTAAAAATTTTTATGTGTTGCTAAGTCTAAAAAAGGGATTTTTTGAAATTGGTTCAACATGTAAGTGTTCAGTGTGCATTTGTAAGTGTGGCAAATCTTAATGCTTCTGACTATCAAATCTCCAAAATGAAAAATAGATTGGCAAAACTTTATAATTAAGACAAGTTCAATGTGCAGATTGATTTGCTGACTTTTGGTAAATGTTGGAAAACTGCTAATTTGACTGTAAGTATATAGTTCAAAAACAGCTTTAAAGATTTTCATCAGAGTTGCTGTATAAATTTTTTTAGATGTTAGTTGGTTACTTCAGAAATATTGATAATATCCTGAATAAGTAAATCAATTTTAAGTCTTTGGAAGTAGCTTTTATAATAATGGCTATACAGATTTTCTTCAAACTCACTATATCAATTATCTTTTAGTAGATGTTGTTTCATATGTGTATTAGTTGTTCTTCAGCGAAAAATAAATTTGTGAAGTTTTGGAAAAAACTAAAAATGGGACCAAAAGTCAGTGTCTCAAAAATGACTCGGACAATTTTTTTCAAATTTGCAACAATAAATTCTTTTTTAGATGTCCTTTTGCATGTGTATTCCTTGCTTGATTTGTATAGGAAAATTTATAGGCATCCTGATTAGGTAGGTCAGTTTTAAATCTCAGAAATTGAGGTTTCAAAAAGGGCTCTACTGATTTTCTTTAAACTTACTACAATTTTATGTCTTCTGATCACACTATCTCCAAAAAGAGTTTATAGTATGAGTTATAGTGAGTAATTGTGATGTCATTGTTAAAAACCAGATATTTTTAATGAGCATTTATTATTATTATTATATATTTCTATTTTCAAATTCTTCCAGTAAATGAGTGTAATTTAAATTTTATGTAGGCTGCCTATACTCTGATGTTAGCCTGTCCTTCAAATGTAGCTTTGATTTGTTCCTATGGGCATATGATAACAATGCTGGCTAAACGAACACAGTCAAAATTGTAAGTAGCATTCATTTATTTATTAAAGTAAAAAGTTTGTAACCAACTTATTGTTTTAAACACAGCTAGCTGGAACCCGTCGAATTCGACGGTCACTTTATTGACTGTAATGTTTCAAAAATTGTCGCATCGTTATTTAAATGTATTTCAAGTTAAAACATCTAATATAATTTATGACATTTCACTTAAAAAAAGAAATTCGGAAAAATGCTTATAAATAGAAATGAACCTTAAATTTGTACGATTTCATATCTTTAACTCGATTTTGTTTGAATTCCTATTTTTAAATAAAAGCATCGCAAAAAAAAAATAATCAGTTGTAACAAAAAAAATTCCAAGATTTTCCTAATTTTACTCTAAAAATGATCAAAAGAATGTTAGGAGTAATTAAAAGAAAGACAGAACGGGTATTAACAACTTACTTTTTTATAAACAGCATAAGACTAAGATAATGACTTGACAAATAATTACTTAACAAAACAGTATTAGACGCACATCGTTTAAATAGGAATTATTGCTAGCGCTTCAATAATTAAAAGAAATAATAATAATAATAACTATATAACTCCAAAACTTACCAATTACTGCTGCCTTTGTTGAGTCCTAAGAATTGTTTAGTACTTCATCTAGTAGTAAACTTTGAAATAATCACTAAAATAATGTAACACCCCTCCTCCTTTTATACCCGGGCTTGGGACCGGCGTTGGCAGAGTTACAAAATAATTGAAAAAAAAAATTAAAAAACTAAAGCTTTGCTTTTACCCAGCATAAAAAAAACATTCTTTTTTATTTAAAATTAGAAAACTATTAACTTTTTTGCAAGGCATATTTGAAATTGCTAGTTATTCTACCATCTTGACCTTAAAAAGTAGGAAATTTGTGCCAAATATTATGCACATCCATTCATATATTTTATGGTTACTTTTTAAAATTGAGTCCCTTGGCAGGTTATGATGTAAAACATAAACAATGATAAAACTATATGTTTACAGGTTCATTGAATACCTGCTTAAAAGTTACTGAAAAAAGTAATTCTGCTATACTAAATTATATGCTCACTAAAATCTACTACTTTTTATCAGTCCCATTAATGTGAATAACATGTGCTGGTATACTGAAAGGCAAAACTGTTAAAAATCTATTGGTGGCCATAAGAAGCAGTTTTTTTACTGGCCTTTTTTTACTGGCCTTTTTTTAAAGTTAAAAATGATAAAGGCAATGGTATGTTTTTAAAACTTCTGTATAAATTTATAACAACAGAAAATTAAACAATCCAAATAAATATGCTAATATTAATAGAATTATAAATACTTTTAATGAAGTTATTAGGGGATAATTTCACAGGTTACGAGGCTACTGACTGACATTCACAGAGCCAAAATAAGTATTTAGTTAAATACTATACAAAAAAATGCAGCCTTCAAAATTATTTTTTTTTTCTCAGTCATTTTTTTCTTCTTTTTTGCTGAATTCAATGGTGTAATTGAATTAAAAAAATATTTTTTAGATTATTTTATAAAATTAATAGACTGGGGCTTCACAAGATTCCGAAAAGTTGGGTAAACGAATAAAGAAGCTAATTCCGAAAGCTGTGATGATCTTATTTTAAAAAGCTAATGCGTGGTGAAGAGATTACTTGTAACAAATGCAATTTTTTATTGAACTAAAGATAGAGCTTTCTTCTAAAAATAACTATATACATTAATATTAAGGTTCCAGCCCAAATTAATAAATCAAAAGTAAAAAATTAACACTTTTAAAACAATGCAACTAGAACTAACTACATAACTAGTAAACACTTTTAAACAATGTGATACATAACTAGTAAACATTTTCAAACAATGCAGCAGGCAACAGTAAACACACAAGTAATACATAACTAGTAAACACTTTCAAACAATGCAACAGGCAGTCAGAAAAGTGACCACTTTTGAACAATAAGTAGGTTAAAAGAGTTGAGAGGGAAATGAACTCTGACAGTTACCAATGGATACTATTTCGAAATCTGCTGATACCCTTTGGACCACTTTTAGGAGGTACAAAATGTAAGTTTCAACAAAATAATGCTCCCAGTCATGTATTTAAATTAACAAAAGAGTGGCTTAAAGAAAAAAAATTGATACTATACCTTGGCCGAGTCAAAGCTCTGACCTAAACCCCATAGAAAACCTGTAGTTTTATTTGTCTCACCAAGTATATGACAATAACAAAGAATATCATTCAGTATATGAATTAATATAGTGCTGATTCTAGAATAAAAGGGCCACCAGGGGGGGCGGGGGGGGGGCAGGAGGAATTCAATAAAAAGAGCAACCTATTTTCAAAAAGGGCATTCTTTGCATAATTTGCAGTCTTCTATGTTGTGATTTTTTGTACATGACAAAAGTAAATTACTAATTTTACGTGTATATATGTGGGCTATATGCATTTGTTGTTCGTTGAATACTGTAAAATTATTACTAAAAGGTTACATATCAGGAAGAAAAGTATCTGAAGGCCTCTGAACATTTTTGAAAAGGCTACTTTGTACTAAAATGTTTTAAAAAGGGCCACTGGGTGCTAAAATGGGTTGAAAAAGGGCCGCAGGGTGGAGCACCCTGCCAAATTAGCCTAGAGTCAGCACTAGAAGTGACCGTTATGGATAAATGGGATAATATTCCCAAATCTTTCATTAAAAAATAATTAACTCAATGCCAAATTGTGTGTTTTAAGTTATTAAGAGAAGTGGTGAGGCAAAATCTTTCTAAATTTGCAAAAACTTTATTTTTTTAAGTGTGATCTTATAATTCTGTAAAAGTTATTTTTGGCATTTTATTGTTTTATTGATGTTTTATTTTTTCTGAATTAATTCACTTAATGTTAATTTGCTTCATTTTTACTAAAAACTTGATGTACTGACATAGAATGTTTTTGATTTTCATTGAAATATTTTTTAATCTCTTTAATTTTAATTTTTTTTTTGTGGGGGGGGGGGGATTTTTCTGCAAGTGGCAATTTCTTTTCTGCAACAGTGTCATCAAGTCACCTAAATTCTGTCACAGGACATTTGAGTAAAAACAATTGAATGTAAGTGGATTAAGAAAGTAATTACAAGCAGATTTTTGTTCCTGGAATCTGCTTCGCATAAGATAGATCCTTGGAAATGCTTGGATATTATATTATCATTGGCTTTGGAGCTTGTGTACAAGTTTTTAGCTCAGTTGGTTCAATGGAAGCATCTTAAAAATTGACTGCAAGATGTTATTCAGACAGACAGAACAACCAAGTTAAAGAAAAGTGTGTAAAAAGGAATTATTAAAATATTTTCTATGCAAACAACTTTCTGTAATTTATTGTAGCAAATGTCAATTTATTCAATCAAGTAACTGGCAAATGTTTTCATATAATCAATCACTGTAAAAAATGTACATTTTTTCAACTATATATAATTTACCTGAATTTTTATATTGGTTTAACAGTTTTAAAATCCATGGAAGTGGGAAACTTAAAAAAAAAAAAAAAAAAAAAAAAATCTCTAAAATATGTTAGACTATGTGTTTGATAACTTAAAATGCCTATGAGACTTGTAGTGTTAAATAAATTATAATTAAGCTGCCCTTTAATAATATTTATATAACATATTGTAATTAGAAACTTTGTATGGGTATTAATTGGTGATGGTGAATTTGTAACTAATGTATAGATTGAAAAATCCAGTGGGGCAACTAAAAAATTAGGCTGGTGATCATGATTTCAGATCACATTTTTTATTTTACTTAAAATTACATGCAAAACTAAAGGAGGGTTAAAAATCCTCAAGAAAGTTTTCTTGGGGATTTTTAAACAACTGGTTTAATATAAAATAAACTGTTCAAATAATAACAGTAATGCTTTGCAACTAATAGAAAAGTTTTCATTGCATACAAAATTTATTACACATTAATATTATTTATTGAGATACATTCTATTTGCCAATTTTTTACAGTGTTATATATAAGAGAAAAGAGCTTTTCTTAAAAGTCTAATGAAAAAATAAATAAGTAAATTAATCAAAAGCAGATAGATTAATTTTTTTTTTTTTTTTTTTTAATGAATTATTTTAATAAACATATTTAAAAATTTTAATCCCGATAAAAGTTTTAGTCACTGATACATAGCATTTAGTATCATATATTCAGTACTTAATCAATTTTGTGATTTTTATTTGAATTTTAGAAATACTTAAAAATATTTATGCGTATAATTTTTCTGATCTACATATTTTTTCTTTCCCCAGAGGTCCTTATATTAAAAGGCAAATTTGTAAAAGATGCCATCTTATTTTAAGACCAGGTATAACCTCGACTGTTAAACTGAAGAGTAAGTAATTTTAGTCAATTATATATGTAACAGTGGCATGCCGTGAATGTATTAGGCTATCTCTTACATGAGTGGTTAGAAGTTGTACATTATAAGGAATTATTTATTCATCTTATTTAGTTGATTTTCTTATTTTGAGAAATAAAGTAGATATGATGACAATTCAACAATCAATCAGATGACTGAGCTTTTTGTGATAACACACTGTTTTTAGCCACCTGTACAGAGATAATCCAAATATTATTTATGAAATGTCACTGATATATACATATATGTGCAGTATTAATGATATAAATACTTTGAATTTCTTTCTGTTTTTTAAATGCTATTTTTTAGCTTACATTCTCTGTTATAAACCTTCTGCCAAATCCGGGTTAACAACGGAAAAAGAGAAAAATAAATTAGAAATATCAGTCCTATTGTTACAAATTTGGTATCAAATGAAAGGGGCGATTTTTCTGAATCATGCAAACAGTTTTTCGACACAATTAGATTTTTTTTAAATTAACTAAAGTATGAAATTTAGGTGGCAACACTTCATTTTAATCCTTTTATACTTTTTAGTGCAAATTAACCTAATAGAAAAAGTCTTTCATTATTATTTTTTTTTTTTTAACTTTAGAAATAATGCAATGCATCATATTGTCAAACACTGTAGTTTTTAAATTATTTTTATGTATTTCTTTATGTATTCAAAAGATCAAGTATCTTTTTCAATGAAAAATAGGTGCCAGTGCTATTTTTGAGTTGGGTAAATTTTAGAATGATGTCCACAAAGTACATTACTTACAGGATTCGAAAGTTATATTGCTCCACATGCCTGGGTCATGTGAAAATTCAAATTAGGCATGTATTTTTTTCTTCTTGCATGCCTGACTAGGTATACAAATATTTAATCAAAAATACCTTTCCAGAAATAAAGTGTGTTGTGAAAATATAGTGTCTTGTCTTTCACTTGTTTCTTAAATTAAAATGAAATGAACAATGTCAGTATAGTAATATGTTGTTAAATACTTCTCACTAGATATGTGAATGTTTTTTTATTAATATGCTTTTTGAATAAGATATTTGGTCATGTCATAGTTTAACACTAGCATTACCGAGGTGAGTCATCTGTGACCCAAAATGTAATTTTTTGCTTGTTTCACATTTGTATTTGATAGTTAAGCTTTCATATTTTTTTTTACTTTTCCTGAATAATTCAGTATAATGTCTTAAAATGAACTTAGTTGAATTCCAACGATTACTTGTTGCGCTATGCAAATTAAGAATAACATCACTGAAGTCCATGGGTTAGCTATGACCAATCCCTATAGTTCTAGGTGTACAAGGAATACAGTATTTCTAGTGTTAATTCAGGGGTATATATTCTCTGGAATATTGTAATATATTTAATAATTTAGTTTAATAATTTTGTGATCCGTTAACTGCAGTACATGAATATAACTCAACTTGTTATACTGAACACACTGTAACCGTAAGTCGTAAGTATGTTTACATGTGAGCTTGCTTGCACGCTTGCAGTAAGTAT
The DNA here is from genome assembly GCA_963930645.1 of Salticus scenicus. Lineage (NCBI taxonomy): Eukaryota > Metazoa > Arthropoda > Arachnida > Araneae > Salticidae > Salticus > Salticus scenicus. The sequence continues at coordinate 167,980,794 of OZ005654.1, read as the reverse complement.
GCGACCGGCATTGAAGTCTTTTTAATAAATATTTCATCTTACCTTAATGAGAGTAATTTCTCAGTATTAATATGTATATTATTTCAAGTATATTATATTGGTGCCGAGTAATCTGAACTCACTTGATTTGAACTTTCATTTGCATATAATTGACGTGTTACGACGTTGCCTATTATAATGAGTAAGCTAGGCCTAATTGGCACATTGCATTCATTTGATGTAGAACAAGATGATTTCAGTTTATATGTTGAACAACTTGAACATTTTTTTCTTGCTAACGATGTGGAAGACAAGAAGAAAGTATCGGTGTTCATCTCAGCAATTGGTTCAAATGCTTATAAACTTCTTCGAAATTTACTACTTCCAAAAGTTCCGAGCGAGTGCTCATATGACGAGTTAAAAAACACACTTAAACAACATTTTAAACCTGCACCAATCATCATTGCTGAACCTTTTCGCTTTCATCGACGAAATCAAACAGCTGGAGAGTCTGTTTCCAAGTATTTAGTGGAATTGAGACGGCTGGCTTCTACGTGTGATTTTGGTGCATTCCTTGATGAAGCATTAAGGGATCGTTTTGTTTGTGGATTAAATAATGAAAATATTCAGAAAAGACTCCTGGCAAAGAAAGATCTGAAGCTGTCAGATGCAGTGGAAGCAGCGATGGCTATCGAAATCGCCGAAAATGATGCAGCTAATATGAAGACACTTACTCCTGTTGTCAACAAAATTCGACAGAGCTCCTCAACTGCTGCAAAGAAAAACTATCAACCTATGAAAATTTCCAAATGTTTCCGATGTGGAGCTGCTCGTGATCCTGCTAAATGCAAGTATAAAAATGCAAAATGCCATGCTTGTGGAAAAGGTGGGCATATATCACCTGTGTGCATGAGCAAAAACAAGGCCTCATTGCCAGTGTGCATGAGCAAAAACAAAGCCTCGTCAGCAAAAAAGGTGGAAATGGTTGAGTATGACTCCGAGGCTTCTCTCTTTGCTGTGAAATCCATAAACCAAGTCTCGAGCAAGAAAAAGTATGTTTTTTCTGTGATTGCAAATGGTAAACTATTGGACATGGAACTTGATACTGCAGCTGATGTCTCCATTGCATCAGAAGTATGGGTGAAGAATAATTTACCCAAAACTGAAATATTGTCTTCAGCTACCAAATTGAAGGATTACAATGAAAAAGAAATCCCAGTAGTAGGTGAAATCCTTGCTGAAGTACAGTGTAATAACCAGTATCATAACTTACCATTAATTATTGTTAAAGGTGATCGACCAGCCCTGTTTGGAAAAAATTGGTTATGTGTGTTCAAGCTAAATTGGAATGATATATTTTCAGTGTCCTCAAATTGTGTCGACAGTGTTGAAGCACTCAAGAAAAAGTATTGTGATGTTTTCAAGGTAAGTGATCAGCCAATTAAACATTTTAAAGCTGTCCTTAAAATGAAAGAAAATTGTCAACCTATTTAAAACGATTTTAAAAAAGGTAAAATACATTAAAACTTTAAAAACATTAAAAAACCCGTTTAAAAGATTACCTTCGCTAGCCTTCGATTACCTTCGCTACCTAAAATAATCTTTAACAAAGATGACAAAAAAACCGGTTGCTACATTGGAATGACAAAGCGAAAAATAAAAACACAAATCAAAGAACACCAAAATGATATAAAATATAACCATATAACCACAGCTTTAACTAAAATAAACCAAGAAGAAAAAATAGAAATAGACTTTAAAAATTACAAAAAATTAGCGAACTATAATAATTATTTCTATGCCACAAAACGTGAAACAGTCGAAATTTTAGCAAATGAGGGTTCATGCAACACTGACCAAACAGAAATCGACGCGAGATGGCGCAGTATCTTGGAGAGAGAAGAATATATAGCCAAGCGTACGATGGTTCACAAGAGCGAAAACGCCTGAAGAAGGCTGCGTGATGCAGCCGAAAGCGCTAGCGAAGGTAATCTTTTAAACGGGTTTTTTAATGTTTTTAAAATTGTCAACCTGTTTTTTGTAAAGCTAGGCCTGTACCATATGCTTTAAAAAAATCTGTTTCTGATGAAATTAAAAGATTAGTAAATAATAACATATGGCAATTAGTTGAGCATTCTAAATGGGCAACACCTGTTGTTGTTGTTCCAAAAAAGAACAATTCTGTCAGATTATGTGGAGATTTCAAAATAACTGTAAACAAGTCCCTTGACCCAAATCAATATCCTTTGCCCACACAGCAAGATCTCTTTGCTACCTTGAGAGGAGGAAAATATTTTAGTAAACTAGACCTCTCACAAGCATACCAACAAATCGAATTGGATGCTGACACTCAAGAGTTATTAACTTTAAATACACTCATGGGTTTAGTTCGACCAAGCAGATTGATGTATGGTATATCAGCAGCTGCTGCAATCTTTCAGTCGATAATGGAACAAATTTTACAAGGCATTCCAAGTGTGATATGCTTCCAGGATGATATTCTAATCTCATCAGCTACTGAAGATGAGCATTTTTCTACTTTAGAGACTGTGATGGCAAGATTGCAAAAATACAATGCAAAATTAAATGCTGACAAATGTAAATTCTTTAAGAGTAATGTTGAATTCTTAGGTCATATTATTGACAAAGATGGTATTCACCTCACCCAAGAGAAGCTAGAGGCTATTAGTAAGATAAAAACCCCTGAAAATGTCTCTCAACTTAAATCCTTTTTAGGATTACTAAATTACTATTCAAAATTTATTAAGAACTCATCAACTTTATTATCTCCTGTATAATCTGTTGAACAAAAATGTCTCATGGACATGGTCTGAGGAATGTAATGATGTCTTTGAGCAATGTAAACATCTTCTAACATCTGATGCTGTATTGGCCCATTATGATGAAAATCTTCCTTTACAAGTATCTTGTGATGCTTCGCCTGTTGGCTTAGGTGCAGTTTTATCACACATTGTAAATGGTGAAGAAAAACCTGTAGCATATGGCCTCTAGAACATTATCTAAGGCTGAAATGAACTATTCACAAACCGAAAAGGAGGCCTTGGCAATAATTTTTGCTTGCAAAAAGTTCCACCAATATATATTTGGAAGGAACTTTACGTTATACACGGATCATCAACCTTTAGTTACCATCTTTTCTCCCACTAAGGCAGTACCAACCATGGCTGCTGCTCGCTTACAGAGATGGGCATTGCTATTATCCTCATACAACTATACAATTAAATATAAAAAAGGTAGTGCACATCAGAATGCTGATTCCCTGTCAAGGTTACCTAGTGAAGATCAAAATAAAGACTTGTACCCATTAGATATTTATAAAATTTCCCATCTGTCAGAATTACCAGTAACTTCTGTTGCAGTGCATCAAGAGTTGATAAAATTTTGGGAGTAATAATTAAATATGTTCAAAGTGGTTTTCCATCTAAAAATGAGAATCCTGATCTTAAGCCTTATTTCAGCAGAAAGGATGAATTATCGGTTGATGATGATAATAATTGTCTATTATGGGGCATGAGGGTAATAATCCCTAATGTTTATAGAAAGCACTTGCTTGAACTGCTTCATGATACTCACCCTGGAATTGTGAAAATGAAGGCAGTTGCTAGAAGTCATTTCTGGTGGCCCAATTTAGACCATGACATAGAAGACATGTCTGCGAATTGCGAAGCTTGCCAAGTTACAGCGAAGTCTCCTCCTGTCACACCACTGCAATCATGGGTCTGGCCTAACGCACCATGGGACCGAATTCACTTAGATTTTGCTCAGAAAGACCAAAATAATTACTTTATAGTAGTAGACAGCTATTCAAAGTGGTTGGAGGTAGCAAAAATGTCATCTACAACAGCAGGATGCACCATAGCTGTATTGCAACAACTGTTTGCTAGATATGGACTACAGTCGGTAACAAAAGTGTCCGAACACTAGAAAAAATTCCTATGTAAAAAAAGTACACTTCATACGGCTTTGTTAAATAAATCCTTGTCTAATCCTGTTCTTAGTCAGTGTAAGAACATGATTCGATAAGGATTTATTTAACAAAACCGTATGAAGTGCACTTTTTTTACATAGGAATTTTTGCTAGTGTTCGGACACTTTTGTTACCGACTGTACCTCTAGAAGTTGTTTCAGACAATGGACCCCAGTTTGTTTTGGATGAATTTGCAGCTTTTCTAAAATCCTGTGGTGTTTTACAGACACTCATTCCAGCATACCACCCCCAATCAAATGGTCAGGCTGAACGCACTATACAGACTTTTAAACAGTCACTTAGAAAGATGCAATTAGACTCTAATGATGGTAGTACAGTTACCGCCAAGGTGAATAGATTCTTGCACAAGTATAGATCCTCACCTCATGCTACAACTGGTTTGTCCCCAGCAGAGCTGTTCCTTGGTCGTCCTATTAGAACTGTCTTGGAGTTGCTTCATCCATGTACAGCTAGGCATGTGGGAAAAAAACAAAGATGTCAAAAACAATACTTTCACAGATCTCATACCAGTAACAAGGATTTATCCAGTGGTCAGGATGTTTGGGTAAAATCCCACAGGAACCCTTCAAACAAATGGATTTATGGCAGACTAATTAAACCAAAAGGTTCCAAGACTTGGCTGATTGAAATAAACAATAAGAAATATTTAGCACACATTGATCAGATTCGCCCTGCTAGCCCGTCTATCCCTGAACGAAGAGATGTTTCTATTCCTGTATATTTTCCTATTCCATCACTATGTCAAATACAGAACCCCAACATGATGAACTGTCCTCCACTCCTGAAACCCACCAGACTGCAGTTCTTCCTACTGAAAAAACCCCTGTTACAACTGTCACAAGCAGACGCTATCCATCACGAATTAGGAAAAAACCAGAAAGACTTGATCTTTAAAAACTTTTAATTAATGACTTTATTTTATTTTATTTTTTCAAAAGGGGTATTGTAATATATTTAATAATTTAGTATAATAATTTTGTGATCCGTTAACTGCAGTACATGAATATAACTGAACTTGTTATACTGAACACACTGTAACCGTAAGTCGTAAGTATGTTTACATGTGAGCTTGCTTGCACGCTTGCAGTAAGTATGCGACCGGCATTGAAGTCTTTTTAATAAATATTTCATCTTACCTTAATGAGAGTAATTTCTCAGTATTAATATGTATATTACTTCAAGTATATTATAGCTATGACCAACCCCTATAGTTCTAGGTGTACAAGAAATACAGTATTTCTAGTGTTAATTCAGGGGTATATATTCTCTGGAATAAAGTGCCTGATAGAATATCTAAAAATTTTGAGATCTTTCAAGCCCTGATGCATTATGATTGTTTTTGTGCCAACAAATATTTTTATCTGTATGTATATATGAAATTATAGTGTCTATGAATTTCAGAAAAATATTTATGAATTAATGATAACTTCAAAAATTTTCAAAAGAACCTATGCAGTCCCAAACACAAAATCCGACACTTATGGTTATGATATAATCACTCTACATGTACAGAGATCAAATAAGGCTCTCTTATCTATGTGATAAGACATCATTAATATGAGAATAGAGAAACAGTAATTACTGGACATCTATAACTGAGCCAAACTTAGTGTTAGATTTAAAATCCTGAGGAAGTGATCATTTTGGTGTTTTATTAAATTTATCTTCCTCAGTAAAATCTAATTGGTGGTGTACTTGTTAATAGGGTTAATAGAGGTCTGCACAGGTTGGTTTTGAGGCCCAGCCCAGTATGACAGCTAAAAGTTCGATCTGGGCCTGTTTATTTTCATTATTTTATGCCTGGCCCAGACAAAGCCTAACAAAATCAAGCCCAACACGTCTCAACTTGATTAAGATATATATATATACATATAATGCTATTAAAAATCTACTTTTATCCATTTCCACTTCTGTCCCATAATGTATCTTAATCCTTTTGTGTGATACTGTAAACAGAACATTATTGATAATACAACCTAAAGCTGGAAATTAGCGGTCGCCACTCGCCACATGGCGACTAGATTTTTTAAAGTGGCGACTAAAGAAATTGCCTTTGGTCGCCACTGCAGTGGCCACTTCTCTCCTACCCATTCTTTATAAAATATACCCCATTCCATGGCAAACTTGGATCGTGCGGCGGCTTTTTCGCGGTAAACGCGCCGCGCAAAGAATTCAGGCTGTTCTAAAATCTAACCTCGCCACTTGCAAACATATTTCGGAAGTCAATTTTAATAGTAAACACTTAAAATTCTTCTACCCATTCTTTATAGAATACCCCATTCCAATGCAAACTTGGATCGCGCAGCGGCGTTTTCGCAGTAAATGCGCCGTGCGCCTCGAATTCAGGCTTTCTCAAATCTAACATCGCCACTTACAGACATTTTCGGAAGTCAATTTTAACAGTAAACACTGGAAATTGGCAGGTAGTCTTATTCATATACTAAAAAAACGCATGGCGTTTTTCCATTTTTCTATAAAAGTATTAGATTTTGATTTTAAAAAAATGTCAAAATGAGAGTTTCGGCCGACTTTCAGGAGACAGAGACGAAAAGGAAGCTCGTGAGATAATCAATCGGCTGAAACTCCAATTGTATTACGTTCGCAGAAAAATTAAAAACGTCATTCGATGCATTTTCTTTGTTATTTTATACCACTTTCTTTTCAAACTTGGCATTTCTATCCATTCCCAACGGCCGTATCGCATTCAGTCATACGCGTGGTTTCTCGAAATTTCAATCTTTAAAACAAGCTTTATATAGTAATATAAATTTTGGATTTATTGCTTTAATATGAAGAGATTTAAAGAAAATCCTGGATCACAAAGCAACCGTAGTGGTAGTAAACGTGGAGCTACAGATAATTCTGTAAAAATAACATCTTTTTTCGGAAAAAAGGTAAGTGCGTTTTCTGTTATTATTAAAAAAAAAAAAAAAATGTATATATATATGTATGTATATTTTTAGTTCTTAATCAGAAGAATGCATAATTTATTGAATATTTTATTTATTTACTACATATTATTTAATATTTGTTATTGCATATGAACTATTTTTTACTTTCTTCTATATGTAATATAGAGAAATATTGGATTCGCGAAAATTTTCGACCTCCGTTTTTTGACGGATCTACACGTTTTGGGGTGTCCTGAACACGAATTGATAGTTTTTAAAAAATGTCTGTCTGTGTGTGTGTGTGTCTGTGGTTTAGTGTTTTCACCGTATCTCACGAATCAATGAATGAAACCAATGAATTAATTTATAATTCATTTGTAACATGAAAAAAAAAAAGGAAAAAGAAACTTGCAAAATAAAAAAGTATTATTAAAAAAATATTTTTTTTATTTACATATACTAATATATTTTCATGAATCAAAGATTTTTTTTTTTTTTTTTTTTTTTTTTTTTTTTTTTGTGAAAAAAGTCGAAAATCGACACCATTCAGGATAGTGAAGGGGCAATATAATCAGAATTTTTCTGTTATAAAATAATATAATCAAAAGAGCATTTTAAACATATGAATTTTGTATTGAATAGTATTTTCTTACATTCATAGTATAAATTATGTAAATCTATTCCTATTTCATTTATTAAAATTTATCAGAAATGTATTATTGTGGATGAGTTTCAAAAAGTTGACTACCTTAATTATTTTCTTAATGATTTGTCGAGACTGAACATTGAAAAAATTAAAGAAAAGAAAATTTTATTTTACTTTTACTTTTATCAGCGAGTGGCCAGTGGCCACTAACTAGTGGCCACTACCTTTTTAAAAGTGGCCACTAAAAAAATGAAGGCTAGTGGCCAGTGGCCACCAACCAAATTTCTTAATTTCCACCTTTAATACAACCCTTTTCAATGGAAAAGATGCTTTTGTGCATTTGAAAAGTGCTTTTCATCACATTTAGTGCTTTGGTAAGTTAGTAGTGTAAAAGTACTTAAAAAATATCCTTCATAGTCTTTAGACTCTACAGTCCATAAGACATAAAATCCTCATAGAGAATAACTTATCTAATTTCTTTTGTTTGCAAATGTACATAAACTAGTAGCGACATGCATACTATTTTGAATAAGAAACCTGCTATTGTGACCTTAAATAACAGATACCAATTTCAAGACATGGTAAAAATATTTACAGAAATCAAAGTGCAAACAAATGGGTCACCAGACAATCAAGTTGAAGTTGTAAATACTTTTTAGCAAAACAACTTTGTACTGATAAAATGAATTATCTGAAGTCATTGCCATAAAATGAGTAATATATGGTTTCCGGTCCCTTTATCACAAACTTTTCCGTACATATATAAAAGGACTGTTCAACTATTGAAGGCTAATACCAATGTTACTCTTGGCAATGCTTCTTCATTTAATTTGCAATGCTTATGTAATGAGAATTTTTTTTTTTTAATTTTTTTTTTTTCTTTATTTTCTTTATAATCTTTATTGTCAGAAGTCTACTGCATATGAGATTATGTTAATTAATTTTGTTCAATACTTATAAAGCTGTAAAGCTGGGTGATTACATTATAGATTATAATAATCTGTTTAACAAATAAAGACTTCATTCTTTGGGTTTGGTTATTTGATTAATTATTATTATTTTTTTTTTTCTACTCTTTTTCAGAGCCAGGATAAACACAGGGTTGGGGAATATTTTTTAAATTCTTACCAGCCAGGAATTTTTTACCAGCCAGCAATATACTATGCACGCCTATAATCTTTCCAAAAAAGTTTATGCAAATGTAAGGCGAATTGACCATTTAGCAAAACTTTTTCAAGTTCCCAAAGCACCATTTCTTAAATTATAGTGTTCAGTATCAGTATAGAATAATAATAGCTTAAAAAGATAAAAAAAATCTATACATATATCTAAAGTAGTTGCCTATTCAAGCACTGTCCCTGTTTTGGGAGGTTTCTTTTCTTTTCTTTTAAATGTTTTACACAGCCACATTTTGTTTTACTTACATTGAATATTGGCAATGAAACTGACTGACTTAAAATTCAGTCTCCATGTCTGAAAAATTACTCATCAGTGTCGACTAAATCAAGAATTTCTCCACCCGTGAAGATAAATATCTAAATGGATATCCCCCACTATACAATCAATAATTTAGTAAAGTTAAAGCTCAATGAATAAAGTTTATTGACATTTAATATAATCATAAGAAATCGAAATAAAATTATTTTCAATAGACATTTCATTTAATTACTTAAATTAATATCGTTGTTTATCATACAGAAAGCCAAGAATTTTCAGATCTGGTATACTGTTATTTACTTAAAGCTTTTGGCTACCTTCCTTGTATTTTCTTAAATTTTATCTTTAAATGCTATTGAAGATTTTTCTTTACATAAGATTTTGAAATTTATAATTTAAACATAAGAGATATCAACAAATTCATTCATTCGAATCGTCTTTTATCTCACTACTTAACTGTGAAAATTATGTAATATCTTGAAAATTTATTTTTCCAATTGAGTGAAAATAATGCCTGGATGGGAGTTGAACCCCGGATCTTTGACTTACAAGGTTAACACTCTACCAATTGAGCTATCCAGGCTGACAACTGGTGGGCATTACTCACTCAGACAACCTTTAGGCAGAACAACTAGTCTATCATGTAGATAGCTCGACAGAATAAGCCGCGGGTAATGGAAAACACCATTAAACAATGGGAAGAAGAAATACATTTATTAATATCACACAATCAGCAGATTGAGAAGAAAATCATATATCCATTACCTGTGGCTTATTCTGTCAAGATATCTACATGATTGACCAGTTGTTCTGTCTAAAGGTTGTCTGAGTGAGTAATGCCCACTGGTTGTCGGCCTGGATAGCTCAATTGGTAGTGTTGACCTTGTAGGTCAAATGTCTGGGGTTAGACTTCCAGTCCAGGCATTATTTTCAGTCAGTTGGAAAAATAAATTTTCAAGATATATGATTTTCTTCCCAATCTGCTTATTGTGTGATATTAATAAATATAATCATATAATAGTCCAATAATTCTATGACTTTCTAATCAGAAAAATTATAAAAATATTGTCTTTGTGCTTATAGAGTTAATTATCTTAAGTTGTTGGAGTAATATGAGTAGCACATGAAATTATAAACCTGAAAGTAATAATACTTAGTTGCCTTGCCTCTTTGTCGTAAACCAAATTTTAAACTTTTTTTTAGTGTCTATGTAATTTAACATGTTCCAATAGTTTTTGATATGGAAAAATAATTTCATAATTATCAAGAAATATATTTTTATATAAAAATATTATAAATTTAAATTTTCAACAATTGCAGTACATACTTATAAATTATTACAGCATTTATAATATGAATAATATTCAGTTTTGAGGTTGAGTGGATTTTATATCATACTAGAGCTGCACATTGAGCAGTGGTCTGTGATTCACCCCTAGGGCTAGTCAAATACTCAATTTTATATCATTTGTGAGTTATTTCATTGTCTACTTTTCTAATTCCTATATTTGTTGCAAATATAATATTAATTTTACAATTTTCTTTTTTTTCTAGATAATCATTCGAAGCATATAAGAGTTACTTGCAATTTTTGTGGCGCTGTAAAAAGATTCCCAAGCTCTCCAAATTATGTATTATTTTATGATAAAATAAAAAATAAAAAGTAAATTTTTTTGAAGTCTTATTTATTTGTTGATTTAAGATAGTTTTGTTAACAAATAAAACTATATAAATAGCAAATTTTGCCAACAACGACAAGATATTGAATTAATTGCTTAATTTGTATTCTGAATTAAATTTGAATATCACAAGTGATTTGGACATAAAAGCTAAATAAGATATTCCTTTTACAATTATAGGATAAATCATTTACACAGGAAGTAAATATTATTTATCAAAGTCAATTAACTCTAAATGAAACGGATATAGAAATCTAATAAAGTATAGTTTTAAAGATAGTTGAAAAGTTATATAATACTTTAATTTCTTGTCTATATAATTTTTATAATCATTCGATATAGGTAGTAATGATCATTACAGTTTTCAACTTGTTGATATTTAATGAGGGTGAATTAGAAAGTCTTTGTCCCAATTTTTTATTGGCCAAAATTAGGTACATACAGGTAATTACAAATATACATACTATTCTGTGTACCTTACAGTATTTTTTTCACATAGTTTCTGCACAAATTCAGACATTTGTCCCATTGCAGCAATTAAATTTGTGATGCCTCTAACATAGAATTCGTCTGGTTAATTGTAGAACAACCGTTGAATTGTTGTCTTGACTTTGTTGTTGCATGAATCCACTGTCCTGACAGTATCTTTTGAACCAAATTATGACTGTGATTGTGAAGTCAACATGTCCATTTCCAACGGTGGATCTTTCTTGAACCAGCTCAGTCTTATCTGCTAGTAGTCAATTGTTGAAAATTCAATTATGGCTTCACATGCTCACAATATATGAGGATGCGCAAGGTGAACCATCAATGCCAACAGTTATTGTTCCACACTGTCATACCTGCAAGTTGCCATCAGGGGAAAGTGCTAAGGGAATTTCGATGTGGCTATCCTTTGTGACAGTGTGAGATCACAAGTGATAATCAGAACCGCTGAGAAGCTCCGGCCATTTCATTGGGAGAGTCGGGACATCAACCTTATTTATTTTCATGTTTTCGGTTCACTTATGAAGTTCCTGGCAAGACTGCGACTCACGTGTAATGATGAAGCCAGATGAATTTCAAGACAGAGGCATCTCAAATTTAGTGCTGAGAGTGACAAATGCCTGATTGGTCTGGGGACTATGTGAAAAAAAATAATAAATAGTGTAAAGTACATAGATTAATATGTATATTGGTAATTACCTGTGTGTAACTTATTTTAGCTAATAGTAGGGCGATGACTTTCTGATTAGCTCTTGTTACCATTTTGGGACAGTCTTTCATCCTCCCTTATCCTAATACATTTCTTCCTTTTCTGAGCATTTTAAAGTTATACACATAATTTGTCGGAAACTTCAACAAATTTTCAAACTTTTTTAAGTAACATTTTTGTTTTGGGTGAAAATAATTCTCTTGTGTCTCAAAAGATAGTATTTTTAATTGATAATTATTAGATTTTCACTTATGCATATAAATTTATGATAATTTTAACTGAAGTTGCATTGAATATTTGGTTACTATTTGATATTCTGCCTCTTCGGAAGATGGCATATTTATATTCGGTGGAATATTCAGTAACCAAATAGTGCAGTTAAATTTAACTTAAAATATTGAAATTGATAAAAATATTTTTTATAAAATTAAAATTGATTTGATTTGCATTTTTCTTCAATTCATTAATAGTTTTATGAATAATATATTTAAATTAGTAAAAGTATGTTTAAAGAACAATTTATGAAGTTACCAGAGGCGCGCCAGCATTGTCAGGCGCCTGTGTGCAAAGCTTTTGTTGGCGCCCTATATTACCTTTTAAAAAAATCACTTTGTAAAAATTTATGAATCAGCGAGTCAAACGAATCACGGAACCTACAGTCGGCAGCAAAATTATTCTCGAGCATTATAATTCCTATATAAAAAAGTACACTTAATACTGTTTTGTTAAATAAATCTTTGTCGAATTATGTTCTTAGTCAGTCTAAGAACATGATTCGACAAGCATTTATTTAACAAATCAGTTTTAAGTGTACTTTTTTATATAGGAATTATTGCTCGCGCGAGAATAATTTTGTTGCCGACTGTAATAACCATAAATTTATTGCGCAACTGCAAACAAAGAAAAATAAATAAATATATAGTATAAAATAAAATAATACTCAATTAAATACTGAAAACAATAAAACTACAAATTTAATAAATGAAATTTATTTTTGTAGAATAATTCTATTTCGTAAGATATAAATCAGAAACATATAAATTTTCAAATATATAACATATAAGAAACTTCACGCATACTTGATAAAGAAATGGTAAGTAAATACTTAAATTAAAAAAAAATAATAATAGTAATAATAATAATTTGACCTTTTTTTATTAGCTTGATTCGCGCTAAAAACTATGAAAAGATTAAAATGAAGGGTTGGAAGTATGCTAAATTTCATACTTTTGTTAATTTTAAAAAATCTAATTGTCGTGTTGAAAAATTATTTGCGCACCTGGATTCAGAAAACCTTCGCCTCTTTCATTTGGTACCGAATTTGTAACGATCTGACCAATATTTCTAATTTATTTTCCCCTTTTAACGTTTTTAACTCGGTTTCGGCAGGCGGTTTTTGACAGAGAATGTAAGCTAAGAAAAAGTCTTTAATAATAATATTTTTTCTGTCTCCGTTACTAAGTTTTTCGAGTATTACGCAGATCATACTGCTCCATACTGACTATTTTACAAAATTTCGACATTATTATGTGAAAAAAATAATTCGTTAAGAAACAGGCTGATATAACTGTTAGTCGTACACAAAATTATAATTAAATACTAATTTAGAAATAGTGAAAAGAAAAGTAACTCATACAAATATATATATATATATATATCAAGTAAATTGTGTTAAATACACCACATATCAAAGATTTCACTGATACAGGTACAAGAATCAATAGTTTTAAATCGCAGACAGCTGCTAAAAAATGTTGCCTGGACACAACAGAACTTTTTGGGAGTGCATTTTCCCTTTTCATAGTCTCGATATGCAAATTGTGATTTCACGAACTATCGAGATAGTTTTATGGCAAAAAACTAGTGAATTAACCCAGAAATATGCAGAACTCCACTTCTGCAATCCAAAACTTGCAATCCTTTTTGCAATCCAAAACTACCATTTTTCAGCAAATTTAGTCGCCACATCACTTAATTCGTCGCTATGTCGTGAAACTGCCTACCAACTTTGTCGCCAAGGCCAATTTTCATGAAAGTGAATTAACTGACCTTTGTTTCCACTTAACTGTAAATGGATTTTTACTGCAACAATACCTTTGATGCAGGAAAGAGCTTTAACCATTTGTAACAATATAATGACAGTATATGAAAGTTGGTCTTGTACTAATGCGGTGAGATTGCATATGTAAATGAGTTTAACACTGTATTTGTACAGATAAATAAAATTTATAAATGTATAAACTACGAGCCTGCAATAAGAAAAAAATCCCTTATTGCGTTCAATTTTTCTCACTTTCATTATTCAAAACTCTCGAATAAACGTTAAATCAAATTAATATATGATGATAATATATGACAAGTTTCGTATTCATTTATTATGCAAGTTTCTTTTAATATTGTAATTAAGGAATTATTGTAATAAAGGAACAATAAATTTACAAATACATAAAATAAGACAATAAGAAATGTTATTTGGCAAAGACATGGATAAAAAATACTTGTTCGAAGGGGGGGAAAAAACTATTTTGTGAAGCGAATTTTTTCCTTTTTCATTATCGAAAGTTTTTAAGTAATATGTAGGTAAAATTGACTAAAATATTATAAGTGTCTCTCCAATAGTGATCATATTAAAGTATCTTTGTATTAAAATAACGTTAAATAATATTACAAATACTCAATTACGGAGGTAATTTCTATTCTAATTTCATGAACTTAAAAGGTAATAATCGTAATTCTTGTTACAATTATTTACAACTTTAAAAAATAATTTCGAAATGGCTTGGCGATTAAAAAAAAAAAAAAAAAAAAAAAGGTAATTTTTCTAGTTTTAAACCGATTTTAACAGAAGTTGGTAATAGCCCACGGTTACTGCTTTGTCCAGTTCAAAGATCTAAGAAACCGCTTAAGAAATAAGAATTTTTAACAATTAAATATTAATTTAAATCTACTTTCATGTCAGACTTCTCTCCAATTTCAAAACATATGTTTATATATATATAATATATATTCTATATATAAAATTCCATTCAAAGGGATATTTATAATTTTTTTTTTTTTTTTTTTTTCTTTGCGTGTTATTCTATTTGAAATCGAGAAATTTAAAAACAGTTTATAAATTTCTCCAATTTTAGACTTATTTTGACAAAAATTTGTATTCGTACATATTTAGTCATTTTTCGATTTAAAATTAAAGATCATATCAATCCGATAAGAAACAACATTTTTCGACAAATTTAAATTTATTATATTTAGATTTATTTTTCTTAATGAAAACTTTTTTTAAAAGCTAGTGCCATGGTAAACAGTGATATTAGGATTTTAAAGATGAGCAATTGATTGTGTATGCTTTATAAGCTGTGACGTCAATAGAGGTGGGGGAGATATCTTAGTAAATATTTATTTTTTAATTGATCTGGAAGCTACAAAAAACCGCGTAAATAAGTTTTTGGATGTCATAAATTGAATATCTGTTTTTTCGAAGATGTAAATCTATAAGGGTGGGAAATAGGGGGATAAATATATAATTTTTTTTTAAAATAGAGCTAGGTGTTACAAAAACTATATAAATAGGTTTTTGGTGGTCAGGAATCGATAACGAAGGTAACTGAAAGAGAAAAAGTGTGCTACAGAACGAAACTTTACTACGGTCAGAAATTTCAACAATCATTTGCGCAGTGAGCGAACAGGCTGCTGTAGGTGTCTGAAACGGGGAGGAGAGGAGCATTTACTGCTGTGTCAGATTTTTCAAGGATGGTGAACATGGCCAGAATTTTCAAGGGTCGTTTATATGGTAAACTAGCAGGCTGTTAAGTGCCCGAAACAAGGGAGGGCGCCATAGTAATCACCCGGAAGGTGTTTGCTACGGTCAGCCTTTTCAAGAGCCACGAATCAGCTGGTTGACAAAGGCGGCTAGTTAGAAATAATTGATTTAACAATATAAAATTTACATACATAAATCTTCTGCGTCAATATTTGATTTTCGTAAGTTAATCTCATAATTAAATAATAAACAATTTTATATCCTATTATTAAATGAAGGCTGGACAACCCGCGGTCCCTGGGTCACATGCTGTCCGTCATGTTATATTTTGCGGCCCACGACGGAATTCAATAAATTTATATATTGACATCTTTGGTTAACCCTTTCCAGGGTGGTATATATATTATATCACACTTAATTTTCATTACCAATTACAAAAGCTCATGCCGGAAAATTTTAACTAAATTTCACTCGAATAATAGAGGGGGAAAACTTCATTTATTTATTTTCTTTTAGACTTGTTCGTAAATTCTAGTGGCACTTTAATTTAAATTAGCGAAATTTCTATGCCTCTCAAAGGGTTAACGCATAAAATAATTTAAGAAATTTCGTTCAAATTCTTCGGAAGAAAAGTTTCGGTTATGGTATTTAGAGAAACAAATATTGTATTGTACTGATAATAAAATATTATCAAAGAGCGCAATAAAATAAATATTTGGCAATCGAATTGATTATTGATTCTTATTATTATAATAATTATTAATGTATAGTCTTTTTTTTTTTTCACTAATTATTATTTTATGAACAAAAATAAATTTAATGTTAATGTATTCTGTTCCAAGTATTCACGCGCATCCCCGAAAAAAAGTTTGATATACATGGTTTATAAATACCTACATACAAGGTGCGTCTAAAAAGTTCGGTGAATGGAAGCATAAAACAAATAAAACAAAACATGGAAACAAAATACCTTTAATCACCCTCAAAGTAACATTCGTTGGCCACAATATACTTATGACATCGTGGATAAAGCTGTAGAATGAGTTAACGAAGGCCTCTTTTGGGTTCGACCGAAGCACAGATGTCACACGTTGTCGGATGTCTTCAAAACGTGTGCTCTTGAGGCGAAGGAACAGAAAGAAGTCTTCAGGCGCCAGATCAGGTGAATACGATGGATGTGTGATAACAGTTACATGCTGATGGCCTAAGAATTTGCGTACACGGATCACAGTATGCCGGCTTGCGTTGTCATGCGGCAGACTCCACTTTCCACTCCTGTACATCTGGGGTCGAACACGTCGGATGCGCAGCAGTAAACGCTTCAAAACAGTATCGTAGAATTCGGCATTGACAATTTGCCCTTGCAGGACAAATGCTTAGTGGATCATGCTGTTCCTGTCGAAGAACGCAATCAAGAATGTCTTGATTCTGGACTTCTGTAGGCGACTCTTTTTGGGGCACGGGTAAGCTGGTGAGCACCATTCCATTATTTGCTGTTTCGACTCCGGATCGTACTGGTAGCACCACTCTTATCTCCTGTGCCGATAGTTTGCAGAAAGGTTGAATCTTGGTCACACTTGTCAATGAAATCTTGAGCAGCGTGCATTCGTATTTCCTTCTGATCGTGGGATAATGAGTGCGCCACAAAATAGGAACAAATCTTGCTCTTACCCAAATCTTGGTGAATTATGATGCTAACACTGTCCTTGCTAATTCCCAATTCCTCCCATATCCATCTTAAAGACAGTTGGCGATTATTTAACATAATCTGTCGCACCTGTTCGATGTTGTCGGTCGTCACGCTTGTTGAGGGTTAACCTGAACGTGGTTAGTCATCCACGGTTTCCTTTCGCACCCGAAAACATTTAAAGCAGTCGTACACGTATTTTTTGCTCGGTGCGTCTGTTACGTACACCTGGATCAACGTTGCATGCGTTTCTGTGGCGGTTTTTCCCAATTTGTAGCAAAACTTTATGTTTATCCGTTGCTCCATTTCAATATGACACGAGTTTTCAAACATACACCGTTCTACTGCCCATAGCAGACTACTCTGCCTCGGTTTCTTGCACTTCTTGTCACGTGCCGTCTCTCCATTGGTCTCTACCTGCGCATGCGCAGGGACGCATTTTTAACTCGCGTTTTTTTTTAGATATCCATCCATTCGCCGAACTTTTCATACGCACCTTGTATTTTCAATGCGGCCCGTCAGAATAAAATTTGTAATGCGGTTCACCAAGTAGAGTTGGACAGGCCTGTATTTAGTAAACATTCTTTATTTTGTGAAGTATTTAATAAATGCAAAATCTAGAATCGTATGCTCTTTTCATAAAGTGAACATTTCCTAATGTTTCATTGATAATGTTTAGTAAAAAAGAATTACTCTAACTGAAGTCTTCGGAATTGTTATATTTTAATTCTCATTTTACAATCAAACTACTTACTTACATTGTCTTTTTACATTTATATTGCATGAATAGTCGTTTACCAACAGCAGGAAGAGGTAGGGGAGATAAAGGACACTTTTAGGTTTGAAATGAATGCTTTTATAAGTTTAAAAGGATAGAAATGTTTTGCTGGGGATGGACACATCTTTACTGAGTTTTTCCACTTTAAAAATGTCCGTTAGCAATAAACTATCTAATAGACTAAAATTAAACGATATATGAAACACAAGCTTTGCCAGAGGGGCGCTTTATGTGGCCACACTGGTAATATGGTTTCAGATCAACATTGTAAGATCTTTTTTTTATAAAGTATTTTTTTTTCATGTATTAATTCCTCGGCAGGCGCCTTTTCTTACTGGCGCCTGTGTGCGCCGCACACATTGCACACCGGGTCGGCGCGCCCCTGGAAGTTACTACATTTAAAAACTTATTTTTATATTTTGAAATTAGAGCAAATATATTTTATTTAGCCTTTATTTCAACATTAGTGAAATTTTCAAAAAAATTATCTCATATAAAACTTTTTTTTTTTTTTTAAAGATTTTTTCTTTTTCAAGGAAGAGAAATTAATTATATTTAAAAATTATTTTTAACTTTTTAAAATACAGTACTTGAAAAAGTGAAAAATTGCCAATTCTAGAAGTCTTGTTTATGGAATAGTGGGCAAATTTTTGAAATAAAAATTTGTGTAAAATTAAATTATTTCTTGTGTAAACTAATTAAAATTTCCAAATATAAATCTGTTTAAATTTACATTTTGATTTTTAAATTCAAATGATATTGGAAAAAGGTATAAGGACATTGTTTTTTCTTCCCTAATTATTGAAAAATTTGTATATTTGAAAACAGAAAATTGCAATCCCAGGTTAAAAGACTGGTTTGTGAAAGAAATTTCACACTTGACTTTCATCGTGACTTTTTAACGATGCTTAAAGGAACATCTTTTTGATTCTGAAAAAGGGGAAATTGTTGCTTTTTGAAAGTGGGGATTAAGTAGACGGGAAATTTCAAAAACAATCGAGAGATCTAAAACGGTAGTTTATAATTTTCTAAAAAATCCTAGAATGTAAGATGACATGAAAAAACGAACTGGGAGACCTGAAATTTTCACTCATCGACAGAAAAGAATGATTGTAAGGAGAGTTTGCCAGAAAAAAGAAACTGCAAATGACATTTAACAAAATTTGAATTTACCATGTTCATCAAGGACTGTTCAAAATGTTTTAAATAAACATCCTCATGTTTCTTATGGAAAATTAGTGTCAAGTCTACCTCTTACAAATCCTCATAAAAGAAGAAGAGTTGATTTTGCCAAAAAATACATTTCTTTTGGTCCAAAATGGACTGATGTAATTTTTTCTGGCGAAAAAAAGTTCAACCTTGATGGACCTGATGGTTTTCGTTAGTTTTGGAATGATGTGTGAAAGACCAAAGAAGTGTTTTCCAAACATCAGTATGGCGGTGGCTTGGTAATGTTTTGAGGTACTTTTGCAGTAAATGGAACAACTCTAATAGTCTTTATCAACAGTAAAATGAATTCGAACAAATATGTTGATGTGTTAGGAGAATGTTTGTTGCCTGAAGAGCCACTGATTACTTCAGGAGAATATATTTTTCAACAGGATACACGTTTCTACAAGCGCAAAACTCTGGTTTGAAGCTAATTCTGTAAGTTTATTTGATTGACCGGCAAGGAGTCCTGATCTTAATCCAATCGAAAACTTATGAGGACATCTAGCCCAAGAAGTTTATAAAAATGGCACACAATATCAATGCACACAGGATCTTCTCTTTGTTATCAAAGACTCTTAGGAAAAAAATTCTGTGGGCACTTTAAAAGATCTTTCAGGATCCATGACCTCTCAGCTTGCTTATTCAAGTGATTAAAAAAAAAGGTAGTTTTCTTGATTACTGAAGAAAATTTTAAGTATTTTAGAACATATCCTTATATTTTTTTTCCATAATTCCTTTAATGTTAATTTTTGTAAAATCAATATTTTGAAGCCAAATTTTGTTTTTTTGTACACTAATTGTTATTACAGAATTATTCAAAAGAAGTCAAACATATAAAAAATTTCATTTAGATGAAATGAAAATAAAGCATAATTTCATTCAATTTAATGTTGCCCTTATACTTTTTCGCACACTGTACATATTACACTTATAAATACATGTATGAGCTTTCTATTGTATCTTAGAGAATTTTGTTTCATTTTATTATTTTTTCCGTCTCTGGAGCTTACAGCACATTTTTAATAATTTATGTATATATACATATACACCTGCATGTAAATAAAATTAATTTTTGAAAATTCAAAAAGTGTTTTTTTTTATTATTATTTATTCTTATTAAAACTTTCCAACAAGGTTGAAAAGTGTTAATGACTTCGGTTTGTCTGCACTCTAACTCCCATAAATATTAATGGAATTTCTTGAAAGTGATATATGCTATTCAAGTTCACTATCGGACATTCCCTACTGAAAATGGAGGGAATACCTCTAATGGTTCGTGTACAGGGACACTTGAAAGTATTCCAAAGCATTGTGTTCTACGACAGGTATTTCAATGAACCATATTTAATACCTTTACACAAATCGTAATGAAATTGAAATATGTTATTCAAGTTCACTATCAGATGTTCCCCATTGAAAATGGAGTAAATACTATCACTCGTTTGTACACAGGAAAACCTGAAACTATTCCAAAGCATTGCATTCTATGAGAGAAATTAATAACTTTACTTTGCACTAATCTTAGTGAAATTAAAATGTTTTTGTATGCACAAACGGTTTCCATAGAATATAGTAAAATTAGCATCAGATTTACAGGGCCACACAAAAATATTGTTACATTAAAGGTTGTTACTGGAAATTTGCTGGAATTGCATTTTTGTTTATAATAAAGGTTTTTTAACTGTGAATTTAATTTCAATTTGTGTATCTGTCTCTCCATCAGCCTGTCCCTATCATCCTTAAATATTTTCAGAATTTTTAAAAACTGATATGTTTCCTATTCAAAATTTCTTTAAAAGGTCCTGTACAACTGGTTTGTGTACAGGGCAGGGGCGGATCCAGAAAAGCCTTTTTGAGAGGGGCTATATAGAATTATAACAAAAAGGCGAAATTTTTTTTATCCTGGAAAGTGTCCTGAAAAGAGGGTGAAGAGTACGACCCTAGTCGATATAATACTGTGTGTAAAATAAGTAAATTATAAATGATTATGATGATTAAGTTTTTTAGCTAATTGTCAAGCATTATTTGAATAGAATATTGATTTGTGTATTTTAAACGTTTAGTATTCATTTCCACTAGAATATCAATTTAAGAAATGTGTTTCTTTGTAATTATATAAAAAGAAAAAAAAAAAAATTCCATGAGCTCATAATTTTCATATTTCAAAATATCTTTTTGGGTAACCTAAATTTCGAAAGCAATTTCATTATTATATGAGAGAGGAGAAAAAAAATACTACTATAAAATTTAATCATGATTTTATTTAAATAAGGTGAGTTCATGAACAGATAATTCACAGAAGAAAAAAGTACTGATAAATTTAGCTTTGTGAATTTTACGAATAATGTTGCTAGTAGTAATTTCTACTAGCAACCGGATTATTTTATTCTGCGTAGTTTCGATCGGTATGATGCATGTCTGATGTTTTCCAAATCCCAAGCTGTCAGTCGATTTGGCACCCCTCCAAGCATTTGGACTGTTACTCACTGCTAGTTTTAGGAAATGTTACACAATACCTGTAGGTCCATTTTCCCCAAAAGTTGATAATAAGCATCAAATTGTCATACATTATTTGGCAGTTTAGGATTTGAAATGTTGTAATCTTTTTAATAATTTTTATTTTTTATTTTAAACTAACATTTTTTGAATAATATTAGTTTGTATATTGGTATTCTTTGTCACAGGAAACGGAAGTTTCATTATTATTTGCATTATTCCGTTTTCGCATGTGCGTACTTCAGAAAGAACGTTTCATGGACTGTATCTTTTACTATTATTATTTTATGATAGAAATTTTATTTTTAAAAGAAAAGAAAATACGATTACATTAAGTGAAAATTACTATTCGAAAGTGTTATTCAAAAACCTAAATCATATGCACTATGTACGACACGCATATATAATGCATTTCTTGAAGTCCTATTTTAATTAAGTAGAAATATATTACAAAAATAGGACATTGGAATATAGTACCATAGACAGTACGAAATGAAGTAACCTATTACTGAAATGTAACTGTTTATCCCATCCCTATTTTCAAGTATAGAGTCTCGCTGTGTTTTAGTTCCTTTGGGTGTTAATCCTATAAACGGATGGTAAATAATTTTCATACCATATTCTACATTAAACACGCTTTTAAAATATTTTCATTTGGTTTAATGCAGTCTATACATGCTAAACAACCTAGCAAAAGTTTCGCGCATAGACGTAACGTATTCGAATGTGTTCTCTTGACGGTCCTTGTACACGAACCATTTGCTTGATCAATTAAATTTTAGTGTAGCATTCTTACGATACAAATTATCGAGTTCGGATATTTCGTTACTATTTGTTCTCGGGATATATTGATAGACATACAGACACCACACCGACCGTTAATCAGATTGTCAGATTCAGGAGGAGCCTCAGAACGTGCAAATATAAAAACCAATTTTTAAAATTTGACTTAAAAACATTACTTTCTGTACCAAATATAGATAAGAAAAAGTAAGATTCATTTAACACGTTCAGCGCCATACTAATTCTTAATGAAATCCCCGTCAGGCCACGCGCGCTGCTCAGAAGCGTGTTATGTTTACAGCATTTCAATAAAATCCATTAAAAATCCTTAACACGTTGAGTGCCATATCAGCCATCGGTAGCTGACACTGAACTTTCCGTTTAAGCAGCGTCAACCACCGCTGGCTGACAGTATAAAATAAGATATAAAACTAAAAAAAATCACATTGTTTTAAATTAAAAAAAAAAATTCAAAATTTACTCATTTTTTTTTTTTTATTATAGGATCAAGGCATTTTAATGAATTTTATTGAAACATTGTAAAAATAAAAAAAACTCATTGTTATACTACAATACCAGCGTTTCTAAGCAGCGCGCGTGGCCCGAGGGGGATTGGCTTAAGAATTCGCATGTCGCTCAAAATGTTAATATAATCCTGTAAAAAATAAATTTTAACTAAATTTGCAGCTATTACTTAAAACAATGCATTTATTTTATTTTATTTTTTTAAGTTTTATGTTATATTTTACACTGTCAGCCACCGGTGGTTGACGCGGCCTAAACAGGAAGTTCAATGTCAGCCACCGATGGCTGACATGGCACTCAACGTGTTAATATGAGAAAAAAAAAAAATCTTTTTTGACGAACTTTGGGATTGAGGCAAAAAAGTTGTGCGAATGTGTTGCTGCTGTTTATATTACTACAATTCTACAACAATTAACTAATTTCGTTCGATTTGATTCATTATTCTTCACACACTTTCTTAAGTTTCGGATAAAAGAAATTTTACACACTAGCATACTTTGTCCGCTTGACTAGTCACTATATTTATTCGCTTTAGGTAGTTATCTCTGCTGTAGGCAGTTGTTTTTAGCAAGATGTTGTGCTATTTATCTTTTACTCCCTTTGAATTTTAAGTCTGTAAAACTAATTGCCAATTGGAATAATTTAAAGATCATTTCTGAATCTATCTTTTTTTTTTTTTTTTTTTTTTTTTTTTTTGGTACCTCCCACGTCTTCCTGCATAGTGGTTCTTAAGAAAATAGCCATACATTTTTTTTTTTTTTTTTTTTTTTTTTAAATACGTAGCATAATGAATTTTGCTATTCAGTTGATTTTAACTGAAAAATCTTTTGTGGACACCACCCAACTTCTTTATACATTCACTGAAATATACACGTTACGAAAGCATCAACATTTTCCTATGGTAAGTATAGTTCGTAAATAAACAAGCAGTTTTTAGTTCATGAATATGCTCAAAACGATCCGGTGGCAGTATAGTATTAGCATAGAAGTCGTAATAGGATTACAGTCTTCGAAATAAGTGAAGACACTTTCGAATCTCAGTTTTATCGAATATTTAAAAAATAGTTCATTCTCTTGAAAGGTTTAAAAATGTTATACCACACATATTTCAGTGAAAGTTTTGTCCCTAAGGCTAAAAGGGATCTGTCAAATTATTTTTACTAAAACATTGTTTTCTAATTTTGATTTCCTTATTAATTAATCTTAAGTATTTTACGTATGGTCAGTAATATTGATTATACCTTTTATTGTCTAATATTAAAATTAATGTGCTTTCACTTTTGTCTTTCAAAGACAAAAAAAAGTTCTATTTTTGAAGGTTTATTAATTTGAATATTTAGTTAATATTTTGTAGTTATAATATTCTAAAGATTATATAAACAATATTTCAGTAAAAGAAGTTTTCAAATACTTCCAATAAAAAAAGGCGAAAGTGTACCTTCATCGTCCATGCCTGTGCAATGATTCAAAATTAAAATGTAGGTAAAATCCCTTGGTGTTTCGCTTCTTTTTGAAAGTATTCGAAAATCAACGTTTCTATCGACGATGTTGTTCTAAATTTTAGCGATATTTGCTTGAAGATTTTTTTTAGAGTTAGACTGTATATTTGGCAAATAAGTTATACATAATTTTACTAGTGCTTGTGCAATTAAACGTGTTTAGTAATAATGCTTATACACTAAGGGACAAAAAAAAAAAAAAAAAAAAAAAAAAAGACACTGCAGAATTTTTAATTGCAATAATTTCAAAATTAATGGTTGAAACAAATAACTCATGTTTACATAATACCAAAGAGACTAAATGATACTTTTGTACATTTTCGATGAAGTAATTCGCTTTCTTACACTATGAAGTACTTTATACAAATGTAAAACTTTCTTTTTAAGCGTAAATAAATATTCTTTGTATTCTAATTTGATTTATTATGTGAAATAAACAAGTTATATTTTAATATATGAAATAAAACTAATGTTAGATCTAAACAATTATTTAACAAAATATGTATTTTGCATTGAGTTAATTCAACCTTTATATAGAATTACTGCTTTAATGCAGAATGGCATAGTATTATACAGTGTTAATACGATTCTCCGAAATTTCTATATGTCAAATATATATATAAAAAAAAAATTCTAGTTTTTGCAGAGTTATAGGCTGTAAATTTCAAATCCTTCCTTTACAAGATTTATAATAGTCAACTGGGAAAAATTTGTGTATCTAGGGGCATCGTCTCCCCTTGGGGGGGGGGGGGGGGTCCTCTTTCAAAAGAGATCGCCAATATCTTTAAAATGAATGGTTGAACCATTGATTCGCGACAATTTAAAATAAAGTTATCGATTATTATTATTTTTTTTTTAAATGCAATATTGAGAATAAAATGAACTTTTTTTTTTTTGATATTTAGTGTTCTACTACTTCTTTAATATGGAAATCGTACTGCATTATCATGGAAGATAATGTTATTAAATTATGATTTTAATAAATTATTTTTAATGAGTGAATTTGCATAGGGAAATACAGAAGAAAGTCATGTGGTGGCCACAACATTCTATTTTTATTTTATTATTAATTTATTTTTTTGCATGGTGATTTTTAAAGATATTAAATTTGTGATCCTCTTTTAGCGTGGGGACAAAACTTTTGATGGAATAAGTGGTTATAACAATGTTCTTTTTAACCCTGAAGTTTCAAAAGAATCTATGAAGTATTTTAGATATTCGGAAAAAACCTGTAGATTCGAAAATATGCCTTCACTTGTGTTTGTGACTACATATACTGCAGAATACAAATATCGCTTCTTCAGGAACAGTATTCCACAGCGTATTACAGAATCTCGTTGGCAAATGCCCAGCTCAGAGTGCAATGAAATTCATTGTAGACTGAAAAATGTAAAATCGCGCATATCTACAGTAGGAGGTCGTGTCAAGATCAAAGTTGGAGGTTCACAACTAGACGTCATGACAATCAAATTTGCAACATTCTACGATCAACCGTTTCATTTCCGCGAAATACAAAATTCATTGCATAAATCTGGTGCACAATACTTTTTTCATACATTGTTTTAGAAATTAAAGTTTGTGGACAAGGTCAGTAATTTATGAAATGTGTAAGGTTTCCAGTCGATTATTCAGAAAATTCATAAAGGGGCGGAGTTACACGTTTATCTTGTGTATATCTGCGCGTGATTATGTATCAGCCTAGGCAGATTGCGCATTCGGTATGCACTCAAGGTGCAAAACAGAAAACATGTCAGAAATTCATTAATGTCCCAGCATCTTTTCTTAGAATAGCCTTAATTTTATGGTGATCAAATTTCTAGTATAAATTGTTCAGAGACTGGCATAACTATAACAATGTATTGAGACAAATATTATCCATCCATGGATTGGAACTAATAAAGTTTTCAAAAAGCTAACAATTTAAATAATGTACTGAAAAATGCAATAATTAATGCTTTTCTTTTTGATATTAGATCGCTAAAAAATACTTAACTATTACAGAACCAAAACATGTATACTGAAGTCAGAGGATATGTGCCTCCCCGCGTTCTTTATGTTATATAAAGTGTGCGTGTGTTTGTGCGCCTGTTTACCCTCAAAAGAAAGAGAAAGATAAATTATTACATTTTATTAAAATCTCAAAACATAACAATAAAACAAATCAACATTTTGGTTAATTGATTCGGAAGAGTTAAAAGCTTTCATTCTATTTCATAGAAAGATTAGACTAAAATGTATTTGCAGTAAAAAGAATGAGTACTATATATCGTAATTAAATATATGAATGAGGACTAAAAGTATGCGGAGTAAAAAAAAAATATAAACAATAAAAAATCTTTGATTTGCTATTGAGATTAAAATATATATCTAAAGTTTCTAAAACTAACATCCTTTAACAAATTGTTCTTTGGCTGTTTCATCTTGCTGTTCTGAAGTTAGAAGATGAAAACTTGATAAAGTCTTTGACGATTTGCCTTTTCGGACCAGTTTTAGAATCTTTGACGGACCTGATGCAGATGCCATCGTCATATAAACATCGTCATCTATGTGATAAATGTTGAGATGGCGAACAGCTGCAGATATAGTCTGTATTTGCACAAATCCTGAAAACCCTCTCCACTCAAAAATGTAGACAGTTTGGTCTTCAATGCTTGCTGCTGCTAAGTAAGTCTCACCTGCAATAGAAAGTAAACCATTTTTTACTGAACTTTATGTTTCATTGGGTTAAATAAGAGTACAAGATTTTTTTTTCCTACAATTATTTTGTAACTGGTTATTTTGTAATTATGCTCCAGTTACGAAATTTTAAATACTTTTTAACTAATAACTTTATGGAGTAATCTTATTGGGTTGTTGTCTAATGTTAGCCTTGTTTTTAGTGGAGTAATACTTCAAACGCGTTTTATGTATGTTTGATTTTTTCCTTGTTACACAGTTATCAGATTATAATAAAGTTTTAGTGTTGTAATTTTAAAATGGCAAACTTTTTAAAATTTGCAAGTGTGAAAAAACAACCAAATCATATTCTATTTAAGTTTGATAGAAGCAAAGTTAGCTCAGACCGCTATAAACATTACTGCTATTTTCATTATTTTATTGTCTATAAACTTTCGAATTGCTTTGAATAAATTCTTTATGTCGATCTAATTTTATCCGATATTACGAAAGAAATAAACAGTTTAATTTTAGTGTTTTATTTATTTATTTATTTATTTTTAAGAAGTTTTATATTTTCTATTGCACTTTGCATCTTATTAAAACTTTTACTGATTGTTAACAGTATAGTGACTGGACAAAACTACAATGAAAATACTCATTTACATTCTATAAATATTTTCTAACAGTAGGAGAGAAAAAAAAAAGGAAGTTTTAACATTACATTGTAAATAGTGTTCTACATGTTACATTTTTGTTCGGTTAAGTAATAGAACAATGCAAGTAGTAGATTCATTATTTTCACTCAGTTGGAAAAATAAATTTTCAATAAATGATTTTCTTCCCAATCTGTTGATTGTGTGATATTAATAAATGTAAGTAGTAGAACGTTTAAATTATAATCTCAAAAGCTGTTTTTTACTTACCATCAATAGTAAAAGTGATCATTGATACAACACCACCTAGAGGAATGCTCTGTATCCATTCCAAGTTATGCTCTTTGTAAGAGAAGATGTCAATTTGACCACCAGAAACTAGCTCTCCACAGTCAACCACCTTATTAGGCCAGTGGTCAACACTTGCCATCGAAAGGAGCAAGTCTCTTCCCTTTTGTATCCACAAAGTACTTGCAACGTATTGAGATGGAATATTCTGTAGCAATTCAAACTAAAGAGTGGAAAGAAATAGAAAACTCAATTTAAATAATGAAATTTCAAACTTAGTTTAATGTTCAAGCTCACGAAGTGAAAATTAAAAAATTTTTAACTACTTTACGAACATATGTAAGGAAAGTATATCTTGACAAATTCGACTGTGATTTTGATATTTCTACATTTCTAAGGTCTCACGAGCTCATTTGTCATTTTTACGATGGTGTATGTGTGAGCGAACACTAAACCCTTCATTCGAATAAGCTGAAAATCGGTACGTATGTTATAGGTCACCGTAGCATGGACTATCGATTTTGGTGAATCTAGCACTTTTAATATTTTTACAAGGACAACGAAAATTTTTTTATTACGATCTATGGGCTCAGATTATTCGAAGGGCAATAGCATTTAATTTAAACACTATTTTGGGGAAAATGCTCAAAACATCCTGTAATTTTTTTATTTAACGATTTCTCTTGCTTTATATACACATTCGTTAATTTGTTAATATTCGGAAAACCGAGTGAAGTCACTTCAGATTTTCAAATTTAGTAATTAAAGGAAGCCAAACGTAACCCATGCGATGCCATTCTCACAAGTTTAATATATCTGAAGGTTCATTTCTTTTTTCAAGATAACTTATTTGATGTTTCACAGCGTTTTTTTTTTTTTTTTTTTTTTTTTTTTTTTTTTTTTAATAAAAAAAACCTTTTCCCAGTAAAGATTTTTTTTTTTTTTTTTTTTTTTTTTTTTTTTTTTATGTATTGCATTTTGTGGTCTTTTTTAAAAATATCAATAAAGTTCTGGCAGCTATACCTACAGTGAGGGAATGATATTTTGCATTTTAAAAAACATTTTAAAATTACATTTGAATTCCAATAACCAAAGAATAACAGTTTATATCTAAAACCAATTAATGTTGATAGCTTAAACAGCTTTTTGTTTTTGTGCTTTTAAAAATATGCCCTCAAGACTACTGGGACATGAAATGACCACTTTTCATTTACAGAACTACATTAAACTATTAAAATACATTAAGGGCTACAACTGGAACTTGCTAGAATTGTATTTCCGTTTATGCTAAGCGTTTTTAACACTTTCCAATAATGTTTTAAATTATGGATTTATTTAGTCTCAAACGTACAGTTGGAAAGTTAATCTATACGCACTGCATGATTTTTTGTTAAAAAAGAAAAAAAAGGCTTAGTCAAGTTGCCATCGTAATATCTTAAATTCAAAAATTCTCATATAGTACAATAATAACAATGAGCCTTTGTACAATTTGTTACTTCCTTTTCGGTGTGTTTAAATCTTATCCCCGATGTACGAGGCTTAATGTGCGAAAAATTGTGATATAAACATACGCAAACATATTAGGACAATCCCAAAGAATAGCTGATGTTGTGTGGCCATTTCAAAACTTTCTATATTTTTTCAATATGATTCACATAGAAAATCTATATGCCACTAGCTTGTCTTTCCGCACTCTCACTACAGTAAATATTCATAGAATTTCTTAAAACTGGTACACGTTATTCTTGTTTACAATGGGATGTTCCCTACTGAAAATGGTATAAATATTAACACTGGTTTGTTACAGGGACACACGAAAGAATTCCAAAGCACTACATTCTAGGACAGCTGTTCTATAAATCTTATTTTAATATCTTTATTTGGCACAAACGATAATGAAAATGACTATGTTCCTATTCACAAAAAAAGTGTTTCCTGTAAAATATTGTACGACGAGCATTAAGATTTACAGGCGCACACAACATTCATATTCATGAAGGGCTATTTGTTAGAAATCGCTGTAATCACATTTTCCTTTTTTGCGTTTTTAACATTTAACTGTTTAAGAGCTATTATGATTTAAATTAGTCTATTTGTCTGCCTTTTTGTATGTGTGCTTCCAGCGTCCGTAAATATTAAGAAAAAAAAATTTCAAAATTATGTATATTAAGTTCACTATAGAATGATTCGTATTAAAATGGTATACATAGCACAGCTGGTTTATGTACAGGAACACCCAAAAAATGCTAATGTGTTTTCGTTCGATGAGAGGCATTTTTAATGTCATTTCAGTAACTTTGTACTATGCAAATCTTAATGAAATTTATATTTATACGTTATTTTATTTATTTATTTATTTATTTTTTTAACAGAATAATGGTATGTTTAGTTTTAAAATTTACAAGGCTATACTAAAATATTCAGATGCATATTAAGGGCTATAATTTCAAAATGTCATTTCTGTTTGTGTTTAGTGTTTTTAACACTTTCCAATTATGTATAAGTTATTATGAAATCTATTAAACAATTTAACTGTGTCATTCTGTTTTCCGTTTTGGTAAGGGAAATACATTTAAGGTTAAATGCTGAAACGAGTGTTACAGTTTGAATGCTAATAATCTATATTAACCACTTTTGTGTGTGTGTCTCTTAGTCAGATAGAGGTATTCTAAAAAATACAAGCAACTATATCGTGAAAAATTCAGATGTCTTTTGTGAGAAATTTCATTTGCTCACAGAAAAAGTACATCTTCATACTTTAATTTGAATAAATTAACTACAATACTTACATTATTGTTAATGCACAATTAACGGCAAATTAACGTATGACAACTAAGAAAAGTAAATACGGATAACATCTTATTAATCCGCTGTTTGCGAGCACTGAAACTAAACATTCTATCAATATTTTAGATTTTCATGATATTTCCTCTTTTTTTTAAAGAGCTAACAAGCGTTAACGTTTCTGCATGTATAGTTCAATTTAGTAAAAATACTCGTATTTCGGAATTTAATATTTATGTATTCAGCTTGTTGCATATATTGTGTCTACTGTAGTACGTTTTGCAAAGAGGAAAAATTCAGCATGTTAAATAAAAAAGTTTGTAAATTTTTCGATATTGTCAAAGAACCCTTTATATCTATGAATACACATGGTATGCCACATACACATACAGATTTAAACTCATTATCACATCTATATCTACAATGAATTTCAAGCATTTCTCACCAAGTGACTACAAGATTTATTCTTTTGTCTTCAGGACAAACTTTCGCTGAAATATGGGAGTTTGGTATAACATGTTATTAATACCAAAGAAGTTTGGAAACACTAAAATAGTGAAAGTAAGGACAGAAGGTAAAAAAAAAAAAAAAAAATAACTTGTGTTTTTAAATAATTTTCACACCTCTGTGTGCTGTCCCTTAATTTAGCACAGGAATGATAAAATAAGTCTAGTAACCTAAAAAATATTATTTCAGTTGATAGCAAATTCCTGTACTTACTGCATTGTTATCAGTATTCCATTTATACACTGTAGAATAAGATGCTGGATCTGTCTTCATTCCTGTACCCAAAGCTAAGAGAATATCTTCTTCGTATCCTTGTGTATATGTAACCAAATCGAGAGAAAGAATACCAAAGGACAAAATTTGGTGTTCAGACCAATATCTTTCCTCATTGTAAGTGTATACTACGGTGCTGCCATATTCATCTGAAATACAATAAAAGCACATGTACAAACAAAATACACATTTAAAAACTTTTAGACATTAAATATGTATTGCATTAACTATGGCGAAGAATTTGTTATTACACGTGTTATGCCCTTTCCTGCAAAGAGGCAAATTTGTGCAGATACTATTTATCTGCTACACACAACACATGCAAGAGAAGGGACTGGATGGCCAAAGTGACAACTTCTATAGCGATACATATAACAATTTAAAAAACACTAACAAGACCGTAGCCAGAAAAAAATTTCAGAGGGGTTCAAACTTTATTCATTTTTAATACTCAACAATATTTCTAAAAAGTTTTCGTCAAATTTCGGAGAGTGAACGTTTGAACCTACAAAACCTCCCGTTGGTTTTTAACTCTTACAAATAGAAAGCAATGTAATAGACTTTTTTGTAAGCAGCTCTATATTTTATACGTTTTATATACGAAACACAGTGCATTAAAATTTAATTTATTAAAACATTTCACAGCACAACTGAAAACCTTCAATTGAATTCTTGTGTGATCCTGTACACAATGTTTCAGATCAAGGAGATCTTTTGAACCTCTGAATTGCTTACGGATTTCATTGCACAAAAATGAGAGACAAACGCGGAAGCAAAGGATCAGAACATCCAAGATTCAGAGAGACATTTATTCTGAAGTAGGGATGTGACGGATCGTTAAAAATTGTGATCCGCGGATACGGATATTAAAACTGATATAACATCTTCTGTATCCGCGGATACTAATACGGATCTTCGGTATCTAGATCCGCGGATACGGATCTTTTAAAAATATACTATTTTGATTTGTAGCATTTTTTTTATATAAACTGTGTTTTTTAAAACTTTTAAAAATTTTGTCTCGTTCAGTACGCCATATGACCCAACTACAGAATTACTTTTGATTCAATTTCGGGTGGAATATTAAATCTGATAGAGTTGGGACTAGTTTAAAAAAAAAAAAAAAAATCTATATTTAAATGTTGAAATGTTAATTTTTATAATTTATCTTTTCTTAAAATATATAGCCTCATAGATAATGCATGATCAATCTTATAGTAATGAGAGTTTCAATTCTTATCTTAAGATTTTAATTTTGCAGCTCAGTTTTTAACAATTTCCATACCTTTTATATGTCTTTTTAATATTCATTTCCTACAACAGACATTTTCAAAATCAAAAATTTCGTTCATGCTCTATTTTTTTGTTTTGGTAAACATTTTTACTTTCCTCCTGTATATATAAAAAGAAAGTACTGTATTTGCGAAAACTTTTTACTTCTGATTTTCGATGGGTTTGAACTTTTTAAAATGTCCTAAACACGATTCGACTATATTTAGAAAATGTTTGCAGGTCTGTATGTGTTATAGCAAGATTTTGTGAACACTGTACCTCACAAGAAATGTACGGGATTTCACGGAACTTTGTGGTTGGGTGTCGATATAATTTGTTGTGTGTTTAATTTTGGCGTATTCATTTTACAGGTGGTACTGTTATATTTTGCTATAACTCCCATTTATTTAAAGGTATACTTCCGTTTCTATAGTGTATGTGTACATTAAAACTTCATATGCGAGATTAAAAAAACGACGCCATGCACATTGGTTTATAGCTAGCGCTATTAAGCTGCAATTTTCCCTATTTAAAGAAGGCAATATCTCAGTTTCTATAGTGTACAAGCTCATCAGTATAAAATAGCTAATATGATATACAGTGAATCAATTTAAATTCATATCTATTAATAGGTGTCACTGTTATGCAACCCTTTACATGTTTTAGACAGTTTTCCGACCAGTTATTATAACTATGCAATAGGAAGTTTTGTGGTGGCTACAGCATTACTAGCTACTTTCTCTTGCACATATAATGGTAGAGAAATTATTCGAATTTAATATTGATAGGATTGCATGTTTGAACTCTTCTGAATCTTATTCAAATGAGAGATTGTATTTTATGTTAGACAACTAATTAATCTTGAACAGGAGTATTGAGAAGTAACTACTATTTATGGCTCAGTACTCAGCTGTTAAAAAAATAAAGATTCAAATTACATTACCATAAAACATACATACGTACACAAATGCAATCATTATCTTATTATCATTTAAATAACCCATATTTGTTTTCTGTTTTAATATATATTATTAGATTCCCCCCCCCCCTCCCCCTACAACTTATAAAGTAACAAGAATAACGCTTAGTAAAAGTCACAGGTAAAATTCATTGTAAATATAGGAAAAATGAATGTAAAAAAAAAAAAAAAATTTCGAGAAAACAAATTGCGAAAACAAAATCGAGGTATACTAGTATATTTCTTTTATTTGTGCATTAAAGATAGTCAAAGATTTATAAAAGTTTCTTTGTATTTTGTATACAATTTCTACAAAATATCCGTATTAGATCCGTTGAAGAAAAAAAAAACGATACGGATATTTTTTTTTTCTCTATTTCTGGCGGATATCCGCGGATACGGAGCTCCGGCACATGTCTATTCTGAAGTAATAAGTGTGTGTAGTGCGCCTGTGGGCATGTATGTATATTTTACACTTTAATAATTGCTACATTTGCATTTCGCTTATAAATAAAATAAAAAAAAGTTTTAAAAAGAAATTATTTTAGTTATCACCATTTGTGTCTTAAAAAAAAAAAAAAAAAAAAGTAAATAAAATAAACTATGTTCTCTGATTTTACCATAAACTAATAAAAACTTATATAAATATAAAATATGGCGTAAGTTTTAACAGAAGTATTTCATACGCACAAATATTTGATAAATTTAAATTTTATTATGCGTATGCAAATTATGTATTTTTTAATATCAATAAAACGACAGTTCATTTATTTTGTTGAAACAATAAACATGACCCTAAACTTATTGCAGCAAAGGATTAGATGAATTACTCTCAAAAAAGAAATGTAAATGCTCCTGAAGAAGTTTTCACTTCACTTAACTACACCCACACACCATGTCAAATTCAATTTTAGAACAATAATTTTGAATAATTAAAAGCTAATGTGAAATAGTTATCAGCTTGGCACTTTCATACTCTTACTTAATGAGCTACAAAACTAATGAACTCTGTCCGTGTTACATCATAAAACCCTTCACGAGACCAGTATGGAGAAAACTGCTACATTTTACCATGTTTTTATTAACTTCGATTCTTGTTTGTTTGTGTGTTTGTCAGGGACAAATCTTGCAATCGATTTTTAACTAACTTCCCGACTAGCTAGATATTTGAAATTTTCAGGACAGCTCACAACACGGTGATAATACATTTTTCTAATAATTTTAGTCAACTGCTTCAGGTTCCGCTGCCTTCGGCAGAGTTTATATGATTCGGCAGAAAATTTAACTTCCCGACTAGCTAGACATTTGAAACTTTCAGAATAGTTCAGAATAAGGTTAAAATGCATATTTTTAATACCTTTAGCCAACTGTTTCGGGTTCCCGCTGCCTTCGACAGCGTTATCAGTAAAAAGATTGCAATCTATTTTTTCCTAACTTTCCGACTAGCTAGACATTTGAAATTTTCAGGATAGCTCAAAACACGGTGACAATACATTTTTATAATACTTTTAGTCAACTGTTTCAGGTCCCCACTGCCTTCGGCAGCGCTTATATGATTCCACAGGAAATTTATTTAACTAACTTCCCGACTAGCTAGACATTGGAAACTTTCAGAATAGTTCAGAACACTGAAAATTCATTTTTTAAATATTTTTAACCAACTACTCCGGGTTCCTGCTGCCTTCGGCAGCGTTACCAGTACAAAACTTGTAATCGATTTTTCACTAACTTCTCGACTAGCTAGACATTTGAAATTTCCAGGAGAGCTCAGAATACAGTGACAATACATTTTTTTTATACTTTTAGTGAACTGTTTCAGGTCCCTACTGCCTTCGGCAGCGTTTATATGATTCGAACGAAAATTTATTTAACAAACTTCCCGACATTTGAAACTTTCAGAATAGTTCAGAATACGGTGAAAATGCATTTTTAAAATATTTTTAGCCAAATGTTTCGGGTTCCTGCTGCCTTCGGCAGCGTCACCAGTACAAAGCTTGCAATCTATTTTTCACTAACTTCCCGACTAGCTAGACATTTTAAACTTTTATAATAGCTCAAAACACGAGAGCAATGAATTTTTTAAAAAATTTATACAATTGCTCCAGGTTCCCGCTGCCTTCGGTAGCGTTTATATGATTGAACAGAAAATTTAAAAGCATGGTATATAAAGATATCTTTTTATCTTGTAATTATTTATATTATATGGGGAAATGCTCGTATTCTAGGGAAATGTGCATCATAATGGAGAAAATTTGCAGGACATTTAAAAAAAATTTTTGGTTGTATTAGACATTAAAATAAAATATTGGATAGTTTTAAATTATTTTTATCAACCGATCAAATACTCAGTTTTTAAAAATTTTAAAAAGCGCATTTTAATACTTATGGTTGTTTTCACTTACGTGTCATTCTATAGCAAATCAATATTTGATAAGCTAATTATTTAAAGCTAATTAAAATCAAACTTTTCTAAAAACCAAAAACATTTAAGGTAGTTTTCATACACATTCTGTGATGTTATTAGGTTAGAGGTTACTATTTAATACGCTAAGAAGTTTTATTGTAGGAATATGCTGCTTTAAAAAAATTGCATTACATTTTCGGGGAAGAAATGAGCAATTTGCTTTATTAGGCGTGCGATTAATTTAATATGACAACCAATCAACGTTACGAAACTGTTTTAATAATTTGCAGATATTTAAACAATGCGTAGGTTAGTATACAAAAGCTACGAACAATTTAGGTGTTTTAGTATAGGCATCTTATTTCAGAACCAACGATATTTGTTACCCACGACTAGATATACAGGAATTTGGATAATTTAGAAATTTATTTTTATTTATATTTTTTGGAAAATTTAGCTATTTACCTTAATCGTGATAAAATTGTCAATGTAAAATCTTATTCCACTTTACTTTCTACAGCCTGGAAAAAATTTGTTTAATTCAATTAAATATTTTTTTTTTCATCATGTTTATAACATGATAGTATAATGAAATAATTCTAATTAAAAATAAATTTTATTAAATTTACTTAGTATAATATTAAATAAATAAAACAAAAATTTTAATTATTCCTTCCTCCCTCTTGTGTTTTGACGTGTGTTTTTCTGATTGCTCCTGCATGATGCTTCCTATTGGTTGTTTGTGTTGCTCCTCCCCTCTGGAGTTTGCCCTGCTTTCAGTCTTGCTTTTGCCTCCAAGTTTGTTTTTGGCCATGCCATGGGTGTTTTTTGCACCTGATGAAGAAAGGCTACGTCCTTTCGAAACCGGTTGTGCCGGCTTAAAATTTATGGTGTGTAAAGAAGTTTTAAAATTTATATATAGATACACAGATGCCATGATATTAACTTTTTTTTTTTTTTTTTCCCCCGCTTAATAAGAGTAAATGGTTAAGCTTTTTGTAAACTGCAAACTTCTGCACAAATGCATGGTATTCAAATCAGATTTTCACAAGCTTAGTTGCCGCACTATTAGATTTTAAAACATTAACCCCTCATAAAATTAAATGTTAAGAGTTTAAAAAAGATTAATAGTATCTGAAACTTACCTTTCTTAGGATCATAATAGAAGCCTGCAACCGCATACAGATTTCTTTTTCTGAAGGCCTTTACTTCACTCAATAGTGCAGAACTTTCGATGTCTATATAAATTTCTTGGAAACCACCGTTATTTGCTGCCAAAATTATCCGCCCACTTTTATCAGAGCACCTGTTTGAATTTAAAATCATTTTTAGATATGAAATTTATTATATACAAAAGTTAAACTTATAAGATGTTCAGATAAAAATTGCCTTGACACTTAATGTTTAAAGGTTTAGATTACACAAACAGATTGTTGATATTGAAAATTTGCAGAACATTTTATATTTGTGACCGAGAAAAGTTAAGGTATATCAGAATTTAAAGCTCAATTTTATAATACAAAATATACTGAAGATAACGTTTGAAAATGGATTTTCTTTGTCGTAAACATAAGTGATACGTTTTGAACTAAAAGCTGACTAATGGTTGAAATTTAATGACACGTGAAAATCATGTCAGATCAACCTATTTCAAATAACTGGAAACTGAATTTAAAACTTTTATTCAGAAGTTTTTTTTTTTTTTTTTTTTAATTGTAAATCTAAAATATTTGCGGTATAGATCAGATATTCGCTTAATTTTGATAGATTTCAGATTAAATTTGTGATTAAAGTCACAATTCAGTTTTAATTACATATTAACAAAAGTTGCGCATTATCAAGCATGCAAACAAAAATAATTTTAAATACGAATATTTTAAAAAAGGTAACTACGTTATCGTATATGTATTCAAGAAAATGAAATAAGTATTAACAGACAAATTTGGCTTGAAAATTTTGTTCTTAAAGCTTTAAAAACTAAATTTAGTCCAATTTAAAATAACTAAAAAGCAATGTTAAAACTCCTGGTAACCCGCAGATTAAGGCGGATGAAAAAGAATTTAGAAAAAAGTAACTTAGTTTTACCATTCGGATTGTACGTCAGTTGAATTGGTCCATATGAAAAATTCTTTGTCGCTTGCAGTTGGCAACAGATTTGGTACGGGATAATACCGACCAGGATTAGCTGAACCATCCACCATGACGATACCACTTTTCATCACTCGTAACGAATAAGAAACTTCTTGATGGCAACATTTTTCCATAAAGATGCAATGCTTTTGTTGAGTCCACATTACTAGAGAATGTGAGAACTTGGGATCCGAATGTCTTTGGGAAAAAAAAAAAAAAAGATTACATTAATAAAAGAACTTATTACAAGTCTAAACATTTAGAAGATGTTTTTATCAAATAACCTAATGAACTTTTAATGAAATCGTACAATACGGATGTTAGAATTCCATTTTTTTTTTTTTTTTTTTCAATGTTTAAATTTACGTACGGATTACTTTCCCGATAAGTTTAAGCATACATAGAATGTATATTCATAATGAATGTATGATGTGCCATATGTATATTCATAATATAATTTCATCAGTATCAATAATATAGTTTAATAGTATATTAGTATCCTGTATAAACTGACATAGATATGATCAGTATCTAATAGCTTTTTCCTGAATTCTTGGAGATACTTTAAAATAAAATCTCATGATGTGGTTATTACGAAACTATATCGTTGTATATAACAACGCACCCTACCAGTTAACACGCTCAAAAGTTAACCAACGCATTTTCTTAAACACATGCAATTTTATGCAATTTCATAGGATAGATGCAAATATACAGCCATATAGAAAATCGCCGGGAGTAAGAGCAGCGCCATTTGTCGGCCGAT
Organism: Salticus scenicus; assembly: GCA_963930645.1. Taxonomy (NCBI): domain Eukaryota; kingdom Metazoa; phylum Arthropoda; class Arachnida; order Araneae; family Salticidae; genus Salticus; species Salticus scenicus. The sequence continues at coordinate 167,941,525 of OZ005654.1, read as the reverse complement.
GCACTTGCCCACCCAAATTAAATTTAGATTTTTTTTTTTTTAAATATATAGAATGGTCATATCAATAGCTCATATCAAGATTGGTGCACTCGTACGCTATAGAAGCTCAGAGTTCCTATAAATGGCAACAGCGTAGCGTGACCCATAGGCGATATATATCCAAATTAATTCTGCAGAATTTCTCTTAATGGTTCTCAGACCAAGTTTTATGCACTTAAATTTTATAGAAGCCGAGGTAATTTTTTCGCATATAATTAAAGCTTCCGCATACTTGCGCCACCTATTGGTCAATATACTCACATCAGTTTTTAGTAAGAGCAATCTCCCATATAAATTTTGGTGTATTACACAATGAAAGCTGAGATATAGTCTCATAAATGGGAGAAGTTGCATCATAGCAACTCAACCTGCTGGGCAATATATTCCAAAATCCAGTCAGCTTCAATTTGTATTAAGCTTCAACGAAATAGTTAAATGGATTTCCGTCCATTATTTAACGAGATACAGTGCTCATAAAATTTTGTCAACAGCTTTTTTAAAAATTGTCAAATGGCATTTAGGACATTTTAAAATTCTTATCAGTCCATCGGAATTAGCAAATGCGAATCTAATACTTGTTTTCTTGTATAAAAAAGTACAAATTATTTTAAACCTGCTTCCAGAATATATTGAAGTCTATAAATTAATTGCTGCAAAAAAGATACGAAATTTAAATACCAATCCCCGCCTAAAAATAGATTTAGGATAAGCTCGTACAACTTAAAACAATTTTTTACTATCAAAACTGTCAAATTTCGATTTTAATTAATTTTTTCGATTTAGTTAATTTTTCGGGCTTTAGAGAAAAACGTTCACTGGAAAAATGTCGTTTGTCCCACGAAATATGGGATGTCGTTCTACGGTATTTTTCGAGCATAACTCTGCTAGTGTCTATCCCTCAGAAATTCTTGAAACTTTTTTAAAAATAATTATAATTGAAAATTTTAATCTATCATTAGAAATTTACAAACATTTCAATAATTAATAATACTTCTATAATTAGTAAATCTCTAGACTACTTTAATTAGAACATTGTTTAATGATTATCATATTCTAATTTCTAATCTCATATTCTAAAGTAAATTTGACCTACAATTCTAAAGTAAAATTTCGATTTATATATTTTCATTTTTTTCCCCCAACCGGTGAAATTATATATTTTTTAAAACAAACTAATAGTATAAATCAATAAACACAAATGTTTCAATCAGTCGTCTTTACAATAATAGTATGTAGTATCTAAAATACTGACAGAATAATTGCAAAAACAAAACTTGTTGATTTATCTTTATATTAAAAAGGAGACTTTGCACTGAATTATTAAAACCAGTAGAAACTACAACGTCAGAAATGTTGAAATTTTTTTTTTTTTTTTTTTTTTTTGGGGGGGGGGGGGTATTTTTCTTTCCAAATATTTTTATTCGGCGTTTCTGACGTTGTAGTTTTTACTGGCTTTAAGATTTATCTTTAGTTTAAATCATGATTACATTTTTTACTTTTCTGCCTGCACCTTTCTCAGAGTTACGAACAAGTTAATTTACGTTCAAACTTAGCCAAAATTTTCTGCATCAGTTCGTAAAAAAATTCGCGGGATTCGAAATTTGAAGCATCTTCTCATGTTATCTAACTTTCAAATTCTACTGTGTGAGGTCAATTTGACGCATGAACATTTAATTGCTATTTTTATGTTTATTATTGGTAGACAAATGTGTGGCGTTACGGGGAAAAGAAAACTATAATATGAAATGTTTAAGAAAAGGTAGTTCTGCGTAGAATTCTGTTGCTAAAAGCATAATTTTTGTAATAAGTATAGTGACCCTATCAAAGTACCTCTATAATAGTTAGAAATTGCGATAATCGTCCAATTGCCGTTTTCTTTCTTTTTTTTTAACCCATTCTTAATGGCTAAGAATAATATATCAGTGATACATAATTTACTTTCTACGATTTTTCAAAACTTAGAAAAAATATCTGGTGTGAAACAACCATTCGACTTCCATTACCCACTATTACACATATTATATGCATTTTTGAGAGATGATTTGATCAGAAAACATGAAAATTACCTAAAGAGGTAGAAACCTGAAATTTTTCCGGTAAGAGAAACTTAGAAAGACATAAAACGGAGCTTGCATATAGCGAGGTAAAAAATAAGAAAAAAATGATAGAGTTGTCTTCCCGCTTAGGTAGGTCATCTTCAAATCACTGAAATTTGCGTTTCAAAAAAAAATTTTCCTTTAATAACCACGTAATACACGAGAAAGAAATTTATTTATGTAACGATTTTCAAGAAAATCGTTAAGCCGTTTTTGAGTTACCAACTTTTACAAAAAATCAATTATTGACCGGAAAAAAATAATTACATACAAAAGGATATTTAAAAGTGAGTTAATAGGGCGAGTTTGAAAAAAAATTCGTACAGCCGTTTTTAAAAAGGAACGCGCTTGCGAGACCTGATATTGAGCTATTTATACAGGACGCCTATCAATTTTCCTGATCTAACCAACTATATCATCCGAAAGGACATCTTAGTGCTTATATAGCAAATTTGAAGAAAATCTTTAGGGCCGTTTTTGAGATACAGACTTACGGTCCCACTTCCGGTCTCCGATGTCCCAGTTTTTTAATTTTCACTAAAATTTGAAAAATTCATCTGTACACCAGACCTGTCTTAATTCTCAAGTTTTGTAGTTCTATCTTTATTAGTTTCGGAGATATGATAGCCAGAAGATTCCACACATACATACACACTGACCAGTTGCCAAAAACTGGTTTTTGGACTCATGAGACCTTAAAACGAGTAAATCAGGTGAAAACTCTATCAAATTTTTGGACCAAATACTTCCATTACCTACGGCAGTAGGGTAATGGATGTAATATCTTCAAAATAAATGCTGTCCCCAGAAAGTGGAGACATTTGTCACCTTAGTAAATAAGGTGCTATATGATCAGATAGTTTTTTTTTGTAAATATGCGTTTTAAATGTCTGAAGTTTTAATGACATGAAGCGATATGCTATTTTATTGATTTTTAAATAAAAACTATGAAATGAATAGCATAATCTTTTATTTTTATTACTTGTATACTCCATTGCACAAGTTACTTGCATTATCCTCTTTACCAGGGCCTGACTTTTTGTGCCCAGGGGTATAATTCAGTTTTCGTGCAAATGTCGAGTAAATTTAACATAATGCACAGTTTATATTTATCATGCTTAATGTATTCTAAAATTTTAATAATAAAAATTAAGAAAACTATGTCTATTCTCTCTGAGTAAGTTAATATTCCTAAATGAAATCAGCTTCATGAAATAATACAACTTTACTTTAAAATCATGCAGTCTAATTTTTCACCCTTAAAAATTAAAATTTTAAAAAGGATAAAGTTTAGCAAAATATTAAGAATTTTTAAAAATTCATTTTTATGAAAATATTTTTCTTAATACTTGACTTTTAAAGAATCGTACTAAATACTTCTCAGTTTTTCTTTCAAATGGGAAATTAAATTAGCATTTTAAATTATGAACTATACGATTAATTCCTGCTTACCAATTTTGTAAAGATTGGTTCAAAATAAAGAAATTATAGCTTTTTGATTTTTCGTAGAAGATTAAAATCGGTAGCTCCGAAATAAAACTTATAATTTTGAAATTCTTTTCTAGATTTTTGAGATTTATTAGTTTCAGCTCCCATCTTTTCAATAAAAATCTTGTGAATTTCAAATAGTCTCGTTTTTATAGAATGTATCACCAATAAATAGTGTAGAAGATTGAAATCCTTTTCCAGTAATTAAACTATTGTTGTAGAGAAGACAGTTTTACAGGCAAAGGAGAAATAGCGCTTTATTGATGTCCAGAAAAGTTTGTCTTTGTGACCAGTTTTGTGAAAAAGTAGATAGTGTTGCCTTTCCAGTTTCTTTACGAAGTATTTTCTACACGTAAGAAAGATTTTCGTGACAATATTAAATTCAGGATGTAGAAAATGCTAAATTTAAATGCGATTTTTGATCGGTTTGGCGTATCCTTGTTGAATTTTTTCGCAGCGACTTTATTGGAGATACAGCCGTATGCATTTCATGGCTTTAAATATTTAATAATCCAATTCAAGTTAGCAATAACTTCGTAAAGAATTCGTAACTATTTCAAAAAATAGATTTTTTTTTTTTTTTTTTTGTTAAAAATGTATGAAACGCATCTATACAGATTTTAATTGCTGACAAAAAAGTTGGGCAATGTATACTTAACCTTTCATTAGTGTAGATCCTAAATCTTTACGCAGTAACTTTAATGGAAAATTACACAGAACAAATTTTTCTATTATTTAACGCTTACTTATTCTATGTTGTAACATCAGAATTAACTATGAGATGAGTCAACTATGAAGAAGCGTTGTTAGAACGTCTTAAAATGCATAGTAATATACGAAAAAAAAAAAAAAAAAAAACAACACATAAACGTCTATAATATAGGCGAACAGCAATATTCAACATTGTAAAAGTGCTTTACTAATTCTTTAAATTTCTTTACACGAGAAATTAATTTTTAACAATTTATCTGTCACTCTGTACACGCCATACGACAAAAATAATTCGGTTGAATACAACAATTAAGTCTTATTCAACCGAATCAATCACTAGGCGTTATAAACAAATATATAGCAGCAACTTGCAAGGTTTATCGAAACAGATGATTTCGTTAGAATTAAGGTTTGGTTTATTCTACGGTCATTTTTTGCACACTAGGGCTGATTAGACCGTATCTGTATATTTAAGAAATTATGAAACTAATTTAAATGGTTAAGTCATTAAACGATTATAATTTACGTTTTCATTCTAAATTTATTGATTCAAATATTTTATCAGCATCTCCCGTAGCATTAGTCAAACAAGACTTACTCTATATTATATCCATACAGTATCTTGTTTGTGGAACCCGCATCAATTTCTTGGAATAAAGTGAAATATGCATACTTGTACACCTGATCTGAATAGAAAAGAAAATAAAGATATTACAATCTTCTACAAATTTAGAAAAGAGCAAATGCATTTAATTGTCTTACCTTGAGATGCTGACATCATTAAATTTATTTGTCGCTGAAGGTTATTACTCAAGCTTTGTAAATACCCCAGGGCAGACTGAAGACTATTCATCATTGCGCCGAGTGCAGTTGTCAACTGTTTAATAGGAACGTTATTTATCCAGTCAACAAATACTGAATTATGGACATGCACAGGTCTTTCGAAGATCTGAAAAATTTAGGCCGCTAAAATTCTTCCATATGTATCAACGTATTTTTATAAAAAATAGAACGGATCAGTATTATAACGAGTAAAAAAAAAAAAAAAATTCATTCTGCTGTTTAAAGTTTTATTTTCTATATTTATTATTATTATTATTCTTTAGGGGGAGGGGGGAGGTAACCCAGTTATTTTCTGTAAATTAATATATTTGTCTCGTAAGTATATACACTGCTCAAAACAAAAGATATTCTAAGTCTCAAAATAACTGTACAAGCATTAGAATTATTCAATATATATATATATATATATATATATATATATATATATATATATATATATATGAAAAAAAAAAAAAAAAAAACTAGAACTAGGTTTGTAACTATAGTTGAAATTTTCATAATTTTAAAAAGAAGAAAGTTTGATTTTTTTTTTTCTAATTTAGTAAGTAAAAACAAAAATATTTCTCTCTATTTATAAATTTATTTTTACTTCAATATTTGAAGTAAAAATTTATAAAGTCATTGTGTATTGAGATAAAAAATATTTAAGGATTGATTTTAATAAATTAAAATGTGAATTGTTTTGTTTTTAAATATTAGATCTTTTTAACAACAACAAAAAAAGAATATAGAGATTGATTTACTTTATACTTATTTCTAGAAAATTATTGGTAAATTTATATGAAAAGTGTTATACTCAATTTTTTACATAAATGTATATTATGAATAATACATTGCTTTAAAAAAATATTAAGCTTTAACATTGTTTAGGAGATTTATTTAACCAAAAATATCAAATCAAATTATGCTATCATTTAGAGTCATTCAAAACAATTTCTTAAAATAAATAAAAATAAGCAAGTAAATAACTAGATTCTTAACTACAGTTGAAATTTTCATAATTTTAAAAAAGTAGAAAGTTTATTTTTATTCCTTTTCCATTTCATTTAAATTTGGGTATGTGTGAGAAAAAGTAATTACTTTTTATTTATATTCTATGTATTTTAAGCTTTGGAAAAATTTCCTTGTTCCCTTATTTCAAAAACTTTTTTTTTTTTTATTAAAAGAAAGTGTTTAAACACCTTTATCATGACAAAATGAATCTTATACATTTTTGAAACTAATACACCGATCTTATTGAACTTTTGTACACTTCAAAATTGGGCTTTTTCAAAATAAGACTATATAGTACTTGAACGAAGGTTTTTTTTTTTTTTAACAATTTTACACGGCTATACGTGGGATAAAATATACCAAAATTTGTATTATTTTTGCATACAATTTAGTAAAAAAAATTCAAATCCCAATGAAAAATTTTTTTTGTTCAAGCGCTAGTCAATTGTATTTTGAGAAAATATGCAATAATTGCGAAAATTTCAATAAGATCGGTGCATTAGTTTTTGAGAAATAGAATCCATTTTCCCGAAGAGTCTCTGCAAACTGATATCGACCGGCTAAATTTTCAATTTTTCTCCCCCCCCCCCCCTTTTTTTTTTTTTTTTTTAAATGGCAGTTTAGTAAAATATTTTTCAGTTGTTGCTCTTTGCTATGCCTTCTAAACCCGTGTAACTTCTTTAATAATGCAATACAAAAAATGCATGACGTGCATATATTTATGCGGAGACTACGATCATTCCAGAATGGATTAATGATATGGCGGTTTATAAATTTTACAATTAATATTTCAAACTGTTTTAATAAAAATTAGTTTTATAAATTTCACATTCTTACTAAAAGGTCTACAGGACACAGAATTTAAATGTGTTGGGAGTTATGCGTTTAAAGTGGTACATTACTTCTGTATCTGGCAATCGTGAACACAGTAAAAATTGAAATTCAAAGAAAAATATTTAATGTGACAAAAATAGTACTCTATATCAAATTTGTTCCACTAACTTAATTTTAATGAAAAAATAATACTTGTAAATCACACTTAAGACTTGCAGGATTCAAAATAAGTTTACCTGTATTTCATGAATACGTTCGTTCCTATTGTATTGTAGAATACTATTAGACAGTTTAATTATATCGTAATCATTCACCAGAGGAGTTGTAACCGAGCCCGATACATGAAATTCTCTGAAGATTTTGTAGCCTTGGATTGGATAAGTAGGTTTAGATTTTGCTACCAGTTCCAGAACAATATCGTTTACCATGCCATCAATAATCATGTCATCTGAAATAAAATTTCATTTTATATTATCGTAAACAAATTACAGCAAATATTTTTGAATGTATTTAAGAGGACGCTTCAATCTAACACAGTCAACAGCCTAACAGTATGTTATTTATTCCATGGGGGAAATTTATGCATATAGTTTTTTTTAATTCCGTTTTCATATTTAGAAAATTCGCAATCCTTGAATTTTCGTTTTACAAAAACAGTTTAAGAAGTTTTTAATATTTCAAGTTGTAAAAGTAAAGTATTTAGTTACTTACGCATTTTCCAGCGTACAAAAAAAAAAAAAAAAAAAAATAAAAATAAAAATAATAAATTTAAATTGTGAATTTTCTAAACTATGTAAATTGAGTTTAAAATACAATATCTAAATCTCATTAGTAATTGGTATATTAATCTTCCCCATAGACAGGCAAAGGTTTGGTCCGGTGACGGTAGGTAGAGCATTCCCTTTAATACGTAATTTAAGAAAATCTTCAGTGTTTATTTTTTTACACGCCTTTATTATCTTTGCATGTTTGTGTGCGACCTAAGAATTTAGTTTTCTGAATGAGCTGAAATTTTGCATTCATGAGTAATTTTTTTAACACATGCTTAAGTAGTAACGGACTTTAATTTAGGGATCCGAGTGCCTAGGCTCCCAAATCAAGTTCCAATTTTTTTTTTTTTATTCGAACACAGCTTTTATTATCCAATTGACCTGAAATGTTGCAAGCATGCATTTATGTATGTCAGCTACCTTCAGTGAAAAAAGCTTAAAAGCTTAATTTATGAATTAGTTTAATGTCTCATAAGTCTCTTTTTCCCTTTTTAAATCACCGTTTTAGAGTTTTCGCGAACTAAAATGTCCGTGAACTTCTGAAATACGCCCAGAGTTTAAATAATAAGTTTCATTGCCAAAGAAAGTTACTTTGACATTTAAAACAATTCTTTAACAAAATTGACAATTTTTAAAACAGCCATAAATGTTTCTAAAAAGGTTGTTTTGTCCGCAAATTCTTATATATCAATATGAAAATTATACAGCATTTAAAATAAAATTATATAAGTGCAGTCTAAATGATTGATTACACATTCATATTTATGTATATGAGGAAATTTAGTTATCACTTTTTAAATGGCTCACGTAATTTATCTAATATTTTCCAAAATATGGTTGATATAAACTAGGGGCCTAAAATTCGCTTAATTATTTTATAGTTTGAGATTTTCATCGCCAATACATATAAATACGTTAAAAAGGTGCCACTTTACTGTTTTATGTCTTAGGATTTGTTGAGTTTGACGCTGATCCTTGAAAATTCTACGGAGATCGTATTAGTGAATAAAATTTCGACTTTTGGCTAAACTAAATATTAAATTTACTTACCAAAGAGTATAACGTCATCCTCAAAAGTCAATTCTGAAGTGAAATTCTGTTCACTACTGAGAGTGATTCTTCGATTAATTAGAATATTTAAATTCACTCGATCGATAAGACCATAAACTATTACATCCGTCGTTACATATACATCAGACATGAGGTAAGTTGGGTGGCTGATATGTTCAGAAACATCAGCCCTAATTACGTCTTCTGGTAGTTTTAAGCCATTCAGATAACCTAAAAATTACCAATATATTTAGATATTTTAACAATCAATGTTGAAGTAATTTACATGAAAGCTAAACAAATCTTACCATTCACAATTGCAACATTTGTAAGTAGTGATGGAAGTATCTTATCGCCAGCGATTTCTTGGTAGCCATTTTTCCACACAGTTGTCGACTCGAGTTCTGCCAAATCTATACCATTCACTCTAGAGACGGACAAATCGTCAATTGTCAATGAAGGGATTTCCATACCATCCGTAAATGTTTTTTGACCCTGTATTTCCTATAAAAAATTTTTGAAATTAGTATAGAGGAAAAAAAAAAAAGTCTACAAGATACTTAAAAATCTAAAACTTCCTAAATATACTATAAATGTAAGTTAAAAGGTCTACTTTGAAATTCTTGCAAACTTTTTCGGTGCGGATCCGCACCATTCTCAGGTATAAATTCCAGGTGTTCTAGGTGTCTTCAGTTACCAGTTCTGTCAGTCCTTTTTTCTCTCAATCAGATGTTGCCACTTTTCGATGTCCGTTGACGGTTAATTCTGGTTTCAACTCCGCACGTTCCAACATCATGAATTTATGACTGAGGATGGTGCGGATCCGCACCGAAAAAGTTTGCAAGAATTTCCAAGTGGGCCTTTTAATTTATAGTCAACCAGATTTTAAGCAAGACATAACAGTGGTGAACATTGTACTATTAGCAGACAACAAGACCGCATTGGATTCTTTAGAGGGTGATGGACAGAAGGCGAAGAGTTTTCATGCGGAGTCATGCTATTGAGAATTTGCATCTTCCCAAATTATATGTTAAATTACTAAATATATTCACGTGAGCGTTTAAATAAATATTTATGCGTCTTTAAGAAACACATTCAGCTAGTTAAAATAGTCAATTTCATGTAGTATAAAAAATTAAAATGAATAATTTCATGCAGTATAAAAAATTTAAATGAATAAATTTGAATAAAATAATTTTATTAAATTCATATAGCATGTTTTTCTGTTCATCTCAGAAGGCACAAAAAGATTTCTTCAGTTCTTCCAAGCAAACACTGGTCTAATGGACAGTTCTTAACATCGTAGAAAAACTGTCGTGTATAGGTTAGCGTCGAATGTAGGGTCAGCGGTACAAATAACTACTTTTAATATCTAATTGCATGTATTTAAAATCATCCGTTCTAAAATAAGATCAATTCAAAATTCATCTTTCTATTTCTTACAAGTTTCGAATAACTAAACACTTCTTCCTCTTTACATATGCTTAAATTCAAATTGTTACACCCCCCGGCTTTTACATGACTGGTGGCGCTATTGCGCACAATAACTTCTTGTGCAACTTTTGAGACGACTGTCAATCTGATCTGTGCCAATTTTGTTAGCTTGAATCGCCTCAGTGCCTAGTGTAATCGGACTTTGGAAGATTTTTTTCCCTCTGATTAGTCAAAAATTTATTTCTACGAGCAATTTTTCCTACGGTGATTAACCAATGAAAAGAAAGATCTGCTGATCAGCAGCAAATACAACTGCCTGTTGGTACAAAAAGGTTATTCGAAAATTTGATAAAGGGAATCAAGTAAAACAGTCTGTAAAAGGAACCATCAGGGCTGTCTTTATGTACGAAGGTTAATTATATTTATTCCATTGACATTAATATAACGTACAGCTAAATATCAAGAGTGGAGGCAACGACACTGGAATCAAGTATTGTTTAGTGGCGAGTCTTAATTACGTATGAAGTATGGCATCTGACTAGTTTTTGTATAGAGGAAAAAAGGTAGTTGAAATAACTAGTCATTTGATAATGAAAGATCACAGTATAGACGAGTTGATGCCATGGGCTAGAATTGGCATAGATGAACGAGTGGATATGCAAATTAAATGATGAGACCAGCTCGTCATGAATTTCCCGACACTAATTATGTTCTTATATGTATATATAACAATAAACATTCATATAAATGGGAAACAAATATTTTTAATAACAAATTATTTGAGCAACAAAACCGTAAGTTTCTATATCAATCCCTCTTAAAACTAAGAAAATTAAATTGTCTGCATGAGCAGTTCTGACTGAAAGTAAATTGCAGTTCAAGGGGTTAAGAATGCCAATTTGGCGTGCCTTGATAAGGCAACAGGTGCGCCTTGACACGTATTGAACATCGTGAAAACCAGTTTTTCGGACGATCTTTGACTCAATATCTGCAACGCACTTTTGAATTTTAGACTCCAGAAGTTTGAAGAAAAATAGACTCAAATGAAAGTTGCACGAAAAATTGTGTAATAGCAGTAAGTTTATGTAATTCACTTACTGAGAAATTTTAAAATTTTGTATTAACAAATATTTTCCCAGACAGCACATCGCCTCCCCAGGATATCTTCAAGATGTCTTCTGGATGAAAAGGCATCCCAGAAACGTCCTTAAGATGTACTGTGGATATGTTAAGCCTAACTGTGCTGTTAGGGTTGCTGCTCACTTCTATAACCCCAAAATGTTTTAACTAATTGTGAACAGACTTGCCTACAACTAGAGTCGTTGAGAACAAAATTCAGCAAGTGTACACGGAGCTATGTTCTGATTAATTTTAGTTTTAGGGAGGTTCTCTATGAACTCCCAATTATAAGTATGTATTCATAACATACAAATGTTTGACTAAACTGGAAAAAGTAAAAACTTTTCACAGGCAGTAAGAAATGCTGATTCTTATGCGCAGTCTAATACATGCTTTCCTCCCCTTACCACACAGACACTTCATGGCTTTTTTTTTTTTTTTTTTTTTTTTTAATAAGCTGTACTATGCACTAATCAAATTCTAAACATAATTAAAAAATCATAACCAATAATCTTTCAATTTCTTGTGTGGATTTGCTAAAACATATTTTAAATACAATACTCCTTAAATACTATTTCTCTATAATTCTTTCTCATCGGGATTCTGTGACAAAACCTAATATATGTTAGTAGTCCCCCCCCCCCCACACACACACACTATACGGAGGAAGGTAGAGTTTCGCAAAATCCTGTCAGAGCTAGAGTTTCATGCTAATAACTAGCCCTCACCAAAATTCATGACTACATCTTCTAGAGGGACAAATATAGGGACCACAGGACAAATTTAAAGTTAAGAGCTCTCGAATCTATCCTTGCATAAATGCACTCTTTCCTAAAGTCATAACTCTCAAAACACCGAAAATTTGTTCTTGGAAATATACTTCTATGAAGAGCCGTTTTCAACTGCTATGAAATTTTAAAGTTCTACGGGAAAATTCTGATTTTGCAAAACTCCCCCCCCCCCCCTAAAATATACATTTTTTGGGATTTGGGTCTAGTCTTTCCATGTGTAATTTATTTACCGTGAAGTAATTTGGAGCCGAGTTATGCTCTCAAACATCTTTTCGTCTCTTGTCACTTCTGCTGGGAGGAGGCAATTTCGTAAAACCTGGTCTTGGTGGGTATTGGGGCTATAGGACCAACATTCACACTGAATTTATCCAGTCTCTCGTAGAATGACCACAGCAGTGTTGACTCAGTGCAGGGATGGAACACGGGTGCAGAACTCGTACTATCAATGCAACAAAATTGTTTACTTCTTAAATCAATGATATAGGTAGAGAAATTTCTTAAATACCGGTATGAATTCTGCGCCCGTGTTCCATCCCTGTCAGTGGTGAATGTACTGTTTTTATATGTATGGATGAAGGGTTATGTGAAATTACAATTTGCGCCCACCCTCTTGGGGCCCGATTTTCTAAAATTCCCTAAATTGATTTTTAGGTATTTGTATTAGCTATATTTCAGCAAAAATTTCACGTATCTTTTTTGTTTTAGATATGGTTTATCTGAAATCCCATTTTGCACATTTAATATCACGTCTTTCTCCTCCTGCGCCGTGGGAAGCCGAATTTTTAAAATTCCAGAAATTAGAATATAGTTAACACATACCTAAAGGCAAAAATTACTTTTTCCCCCCTTTGAGATATAAAAAAAAAATTCGTTAAATGACGTTCTGTCCCCTTTCCTGCCCTTGGGTTTGTTTGGGGGAGGAGGGGGGCGAATTTTGTAAAACTGCTTTATGTTGGTCTACGTTACAGAAGGAATGTTTTCACCAAGTTTTATGTTTATAAATGCAGAGGTTTAGGCTGGCTGATAATGAATCATTGAGGACAAATGATTATATAACAGCGTATTCTTAGATTTAATTTAATGTGCGAGACCTGTCCTCCCTTTCAAATCTACAAATTCTTTTCACATCCCTTTGATTGCCTTATTAAATAGTTCGGGGAAAAAAAAAAAGATAGAACTTTGAGATTTAAAACTTCATTTCCGATGCTCTGGAAGCATAAGAACAAATAAATAGGTTTATTTTTTACTTCGCTGGTAAGCTATATATGTAGCTAGATTGTCATTAAAAAAACAAAGAAGTTGAGAAAAGTATTTGAAGGGTTTTTAATAGATTAGATTAACTCGGAGACATACTTCATGGGTTATTTTGCATTATAAGAGCAGTAATCCACCTTGTCATTCTGCACTGATGGAGGTACGCTTTAAGCTACCGAAGCTATAGTTAAAAAAAAAAAATCATTCAGCGATTTATTTGTTTGAAAGTTAAAACAAATCTGGACTGTCTTATAATCGAGGATCAAACATTCAAAATGTTTTCTCTAAAAATAAAATTGAGTTGGTGACTTTTCTTTAAACTTAACATAGAATATCTACTTTATATTCCTAGATATGTCTACATGTCTCCCTTGTAACTAGTAATACATCTAAAAAAATGACAATTTAGTGTTTTTTTTTATGTTAGTTTGTGTTTTCTGAAAAATTGTATCCAAGAAAGAAAACATGGTTTGAATGTTTGCTCCTCAGTTACGGACATAAAAAAAAAAAACCTACTTTTCATTAATAATCTTTATTAAAAAAAAATAAAAAAAAAATTTAAAATGTTTAGAATAGATACATTAAAGGCGTCTTTCATAATTTCGTTCAAGATTATTTTTAATTTACTTTTTTCAAAGTCATTGAATGTCCTTATGAGAAAGTTGTTGTTTGTGCGAGTTAAGGCTAATTGACTGCACTAGGGTCATAAGCCTAGATAAACCTTTAAGCCACTAGTGAATCTAAATTTGAGAAAATATATATGTTTAGAATTAAATCACAGGTAAGAAGTTAAAAGTACTTCAAAAGTTCATATAAGATCATGATTAACTCCGAGATATACTTTAGGAATTATTTCGCATCTGCATATATTCCATACGCTTATTTATATTTTTGTGAGAACGTCTGATCTACATCTAAATAAGAATCGGATTTTGTTTCATAAGAATTCAAAGAAACTTACTTGAGGCACTGAATGTCTAACTGCATCTTCCATGATAAATGCAAGATTCTTGTCGGCGATATTGGACAGATTTAAGTGGTCTGCTATTAGACTAGCATCGATCACCGCATCCGATGTGATGATTTGATCGTCTGTTACAGTAACGAGGTTCTTCAAGCCTTCTAACGGTAGACCATTTACAGTTTTCTTCACGATCAGATTGCCTATGACGACAACATTCTGAACATTTAAGTTCTTTTTTATGAGTTGAGAGGATTTGTTTGTATAGAGGACATCCGATATCTGTAAAGTTGAGAATATGAAAATTTGAGTTCAAGAAAAAAAAAAAAAAAAAAAATCTGGTTAAAAGCTTTAGTATGTTATATAGTTTAAACAAGTTCACCGTATTAATTATGCAGAACGAAATGAAAAACAAGTTGAGAACATTCAATAGAAAGAAAAAAAAAAAAAAAAAAAAAAAAAAAAGGATTTAGATTATCCAGGAAGTTTTCTAAAGATTATCTCCTAAATAAGTCCGCTAGGTCTTTTAGACAATAACGCAAAGTTAGAAATATTGCAGAATATAAATCAATACAAAAAAACCTTAACGGGTTAAAAGTTTGTGACGCAACACTGCACTTTATGGCTATAAGAATTAGAAATACGGGTCTTAAAAATAATGATATCAAATTTTCAGTGACGCTTTGCTATTAATTAAAAACAGATTTTCTTATTTGAATTTGTTTTTTACTTCTATTTATTTTTACAGTGTAAACGTTATTTTCAACATAAAATACATAACATTTACTTACCGATACCTTTTCATTCACATCTCTTATAATATCAAAATGTGTGTTTTAAAAGAAATGATATGAAATTCCAGTAACGCAGTATTGTTACACTAAATGATTTGTTTTTAAATTCCACTGCAATTATTTTGTTTTGCATGTTAAAGTATATTTGCACATTGAAATATTGCTTTTAATTTTCAAATACGCAGTCAAATATATCACTTTCATTAAGTTTATATTATGTACTGAAATGTATTTATTTCAATGAATTATTTTATCTTTTGCGTCACGCCATCCAAAACTACAACTAAAAATTTCGCTTTTTTTTTGCAGCACACTATCTACTTGAATGCTTTTTCAATTAATTTGGATAAGATAGCACAAAATAAACATTTCCATAAATTTTACTTACAGTTTTGGATAGCGTGACGCAAAAGATAAAATAATTCATTGAAATAAATACATTTCAGTACATAATATAAACTTAATGAAAGTGATATATTTGACTGCGTATTCGAAAATTAAACGCAATATTTCAATGCGCAAATATACTTTAATATGCAAAACAAAATAATTGCAGTGGAATTTAAAAACAAATCATTTAGTGTAACACTACTGCGTTACTGGAATTTCATATCATTTCTTTTAAAACATATATTTTGATATTATAAGAGACGTGAATGAAAAGGTATCGGTAAGTAAATGTTATATATTATTTTATGTTGAAAATAACGTTTACACTGTAAAAATAAATAGAAGAAAAAAACAAATTCAAATAAGAAAAATCTCTATTTTTTAATTAATAGCAAAGCGTCACTGAAAATTTGATATCATTTTTAAGACCCGTATTTCTAATTCTTATAGCCATAAAGTGCAGTGCTGCGTCACAAACTTTTAACCAGTTAAGTGTTTTTTGTATTGATATCATTACTTTTTAGGGGTTAATGATTAAAATGTAAAATTAAAGGAGCATGGCAATGAGTTTGTAACCCTTAAAAAGTGCAGTTTCATAGTTCATACAACATTAAATTTTACCTCAAACAAGATAAGAAACTAAATGAAATTTTAAAAATTTATGAAAAGTGATAAATAAAAAACTTTAAGAAAGAACATTTGTTGTGTGATGGAAACACGCAACATTACAAAGGCATAATATAGTATATTTTAAAAATAAACAATTTCTACAAAAAAAAAAAAAAAAAGACAGAGAGAGAGAGAGATTTTGTTTAATATTCAATTTCTTTGGTTCAACGGTTCATCTGTTTCTTAAATAGTTCAACAGAATATTTAAAATAAATGTTCAAAAAATAATTTGTGTACGAAAGTTTTTGCAAAAAAGTGTTATAAATAAGTTTTTAAAGAGCTCCATTCACCGCATAGATTTTGGTTAGATAAAAAAAATTAAATACAAGTTTTTAAATGGTCCAATTGAATGAACAAAATATTAATATTTTGTTATGTTTTTAATTGGAGATGTTTAAAGTAAAATGTTGTAAGGATTTGACAGTAATTTTCCAAAATACCTAACACCATGGGGGTGGGGATCAGATCCTCCTTTGGAAACTCTGATAATTCTAAAAAAGATGCTTAATCAATCTGAGGGAGATTTTGTTTGGTTTAAAATTAATTCAGATGGGGGAAAATAGGAGGGGGGCAATCAGTTAGACTACTTTGAAATTTTAATCGGGAAAACGTTTTTTTAGAAATTGTTTTGTGGAATGTAGTTTTTTTCTTATCTGGTTAAATATACTGTACATAGTTCCCACATTCTTCCTGGCTAGAATTCCTGAAAATTTTCTAAAACGTGGTGAAGGGATTTTGGACATTGCTTCATTTTCTAAAATTGGGTTATGGGGGTAAAAAGTATACTAAGAGATCTAACATTAAAATTTTAAATGATAAGGATTTTTTAGCACTTTGAGAAATCTTCTAGATGCAATCACTTCAACGATATTTTTTTAAGGTTGGTTGGTAGTAGGTTTTAAGGCCAACTGACTACGCTAGGGTCCTATAGGCATATAGGTAGAATGACCTCCATGAGGTCTTTCTAAGGGGTCGAGGCCCGTATTTAAGGGAGTTTCGGAGAAAAACACGGAAGGAACGGCTAAGTCAAAGAGTGCGGGATGGGATAGAATCCGGCACCTCTCATCCACCGCTCGGCCGCTGGTGGGGAATTTTTAAGGAACTTATAAATATATATTTTTTTCTAAAAGTCCCATCATCCTCCCCAAATCTATCGGAAACTACTCGAAATTTTTGAAAATAGTAAGAAACGTGCAAATTGAATATGAGTCTAAGTAAGAACTTTGAACGAGCTCTTAACCCCTTTAATTCCCCTCCAAATTTTACTGTTTGCTTTCTAAGGTTCCCCCTATCGTAATACAGCTTCAATTTCTTCAAGAAGTTGTTTATGTTTATAGAAGACATTTTCGACAAACTGAAAAAAAGCAATGCATTCGTTTAAAATTTCAAAGATGCGATTAGAGAAAAACAAACATTTTTTGTTAAAATGTTGTTTTGAAAAGGTCTTTCCATCAAAGTAACAGATTTCCCCCTTCCCCCAATTTTCACATTTACAAAATTTAAATTTTCCCATGTCTGACACCTTGTGCCACCCCCACACCATACATATTTGCTTTTTTCTTAACTGAACAAAATCCCGTAAAATTGTCGAAGACATTTTACAGTTCTTAGAAATTCCGAAAATTACTGGATATAGAAAAACAAATTTAATAATTCGTATTCGACTCTTTTTCAAGATTTTGTATGAACTTCAGAAACACTTTTCTAAAATCGATTAACCAGGGAAGTCCTAACGGTACCGTTTGGTACCAGCAATCACTATTTCAAAACTACCCACTTTGTGGGGAAAAAACCCGATGTTCTGAAGGCAATAAACATATACTAAGGGAAGGCAATAAACTGCAATATCTGAATAAAGGCAATAAACAAAATTTGCAATGTATTATTAATTTTTAATTTAAAGGTTGCAGATGCATGGTAATTTCATTTCATATCAATATTATATGTAAGAAATAAGTCTGTACAAGTGAAGGAGGATTTTTCTTTCTTTTTTTTCTAGAGTAGCTTTTATTGTTATATTCATGCCTGCTCCCTACTGTTAAATTTAAGAAAGAAATAATTATTATTTTTGAAGTATAGATTTGATTTAAAAGAGAAAAATAAATAAAAATAGAAAAATCTTTAAAATGTGAAACTTTTATACTGGTAAATATTTTAGTATAGTTTTTTTAATGGAAATTTAATGAACAAAGTAATTTATAAAATAATACACTGTATAATTCTTAATTATTTTACCAGCATGCTTTGCAGAAATGTATTATTTCGTAAACCAATTTTGAAAGTTAACAACGTATCAACTTGAAAACAATGGAATTGAATGAATACTTTTGATTAAAAAAAAAAAAAAAATATTATATAAAATACAAATCTCTAAATAAATAACTCATTTAACATGTATATTAAAGAATGAAAAATATTTTATTTTGTAAGTTTGTTTTTGACACTAATTGCCGATAGATTGAGCCAAATTACCTATCTGAGATTGAATATTTCAAATGGAAACTAAGACTGTATACGTCCGCGAACATTCCAAACCGGATTACATAAAATATATTTAAGTGAAATTTTACTTCGTATATATACAATAAATATTTAAAAAGAAACAATAAAGTTTCTTTCTTGCATTAAAAAACAAAATCGAAATTTTTTATTGACTGCGTTCAGATTGAACCAACCAACCAACTACAAGACCAAACCGAATTACACCTATTAAGAATTCTGATTATTAGCAATAGAAATCTTTGCATCGCGGAGTAAAAATAGTTCGATTTTTAAACTGAGTTATAAAAAAACAAGAGTTTTCCTAGGGAAAAGTGATATGTCAGGCACATCAGATAAAAGCGATTAATATCATAAATTAAACCACATTTGCTCGAGCCATATTCGAGAAAAATTTGTTCCTCACATATGCCGCCCATTTACAACTTAAATGAGCCAATTCATATCTCGAAATATATTGCACGCAGAAATGTAGCGATTTCAGGGTAGGATCAGACAGAAGGTGAAAGACTATTTTGAAAATATCAGAACATAACCTCCCATATTTCCTGAGATTAAGTGTCTGCTTTCAGCGGATTCTTTGATCTAAAAATTGCTGTATATATAAAGTGTCGTAGTTTTCGTTCGTTTTTCCGCTTCCGCTGAGTGTCGTGGCGTTCGTTCGTTTGTTTGTTTTTGCGCTTGCGTCACTTGAGACTTTGCCGAGTCTCTTGATAATTTAATACCATATACATTATAAGAATAAAATTGTGAAAAAAGGGAAATCCATTACAATATGTACTTTAATAATCGATTACAAGATTGAAAAGTAAGATTCCTGTTCTAGATGTGCTTAAATTTATTCTAATATTAAACTCTTCCCATTTCGAAATTAATCAGTAAAATTAAAATATGACACAGAATCTTGAAATTGTTTAAGATTTAATTTAAAAAACAAAATTTTAGCAGCAAAAAAAAAAGAAAAAGAAAGAAAAGAACTCTGTACCTGAGCCAAGTCGCATCCATTCACAGGTCCTGTAACGAAAATATCCCCTTCAACACGAGTATTAGACAAGAACCAGCCATTCTGAAGAACCTCATTTTTATTGAGAAATATTAGGTCTGGCCAAGGGATACCGTCTATATCTGAAGCGAAGAGGTCTCCTGAAATATCAATCATGAAATTTTTGAAATTCATCGACTAAACTTTAAAATATTTGTATATGTTAAATACTGAATTACTCAAATTAATTTTAACTCTAGAGTAAATGGTATGCGAAAACATCCACATACTCGAGCTTTTCTTGGGTTATTGCATGCAAGTTTTTTTTTTTTTTTTTTTTTTTTTTTTGGGGGGGGGGGGGTGTTATGAATTGTTAGAGTTCAAATACTTCCATTAAAAATATATATATATTACTTATATACTGTATTTTAAAAGTTTGTTTTCAGTTTTATCAGCATTCTTTACTTTGTAAATAAATAACTGCGTGTTTGTAAGTAAAACAAATCTATGCATTAAAAAGTCATTTTTAAAAATCTGACATTTTTATTGCCTAACAGCTCAAATTTTTTACTTTTATTAGAATACTAAAAAGAGTTACTTTACGATTCATTGTCTTTGCGTAATATGCAGACTGACAATGACTCCTCATGAAAAATGCTCTTGTATTTATTGGTTTACATCGCATTAAAGCTACGCTATGGTCAATTGGCGACGGTCTGAAACTCACCTTTAAGGTTGTTCAGGAGATATTAATTTTGATCCTCCATGGAGGAGAATGGCTCCTCCCGCTTCGGTGCTCCTCCTCAAGAAGTATTTGGAATGGGAACATTGAAGACATTGTGGCTGCGATAGATTTTATGTGCACAAGCTACCATTAATGTACATGACGGTCTTCGGTGTAAGAATACTGCTCTGCTTCATGAATGATTAAAGTTATAGTATCAATATATTCTATTCTAATTCAATTAGCGCAGTTTCAAGTCATGATCCCAATGCGTAGCAAAATAAATCTGAAAAAGCTGCGTGCCAGTAAATTCATTTCATTGAGAAAAAATGAAGGCTTCAATGGGAGTACAAGTTTATAAAAAGATTTATTCCGACATACAGCTGACTCCAGAACCAGATTGGGGAGGCGATATTTTGATCATGAAAGGATCTTTTTATGCAAAGCGATAACACTTTATATAATTAAGGTGTATTTGTCAAATTTTAGAGCAAGGAAGTTTTCATGTCGCGTGCGATTTTTTACTGTTACCCAAATTATAAATAAAATTGGAATCTTAGTCGATATGTTTCGTTCAAAGACGCAATAATTAAATTATGCATCATATTGACTTAGGCGAAATGTAATGAAGTATTAAATAAACGATATATTTTACTTGAAAAATTTTTATCCATTGAAAGAATTATAAGATTGTCTTATTGTAATCAGCAGATGTTTCGAGCGGTGAGCGGGGGCTGCGCCCTGTTCAATCCTGTTCAATCAGCAGATGTTAAAAACACCTTTTCACTAAAAACACATTAACTAATTTTATTAATAGTAATTTAGAAAATTAGAAGCATTGTAAAGTGTTTTATTATTATTTCGGGGGGGGGGGGTCGGTCCTATAAATGGAGTAGAAACAAGTAACTGATAAAAATGAAAAGGTGCTGTAAGTTTTAAATTTATTCAAAGTGTTTAGCCAATACTAACGCTTAAAGAACTGGACCGACTAAAACCAAATTTGGACAACTGATCTAACATCTGATTATTTCATTTATCAAGAACCTTTGATAATTCATTTGGAAAAAGGCTCTTTCAAAATCTGAATAATATTTAGATTCTCAAAGCTACATTTATAGTTTATTATCGAAAATTGTTAACTTTCGGGAAAATTTTTTCCACTGAAAAAATTCATTGAATGATTTAGATTTGAATTCTGTTTAAGTGATTAAAAATGCAGTTCACGAGATTTAAAAAGCCGATTTACATGATTTTTCTCTAACACTATTATAATACACCATTGTAATCATCCATTCAATAAACTAAAAATTGGTAAAAATATGCCTAGAAAGAAAATTCTCTATTAAGCAATTTCATTGAAACAAGCTATTTAGTTACAAAAATAATGTACTAAAATTTATATTTATTGCATACAATATTTTTGTAGCCATTTTGTTTCTTCTCGCAAAACTATCTTCAGGATTTTAAAAAATTATATCAAATTTACTTTTTCCTTGCTAACTACATTTTAAAAATGGTCTGAGCAGGTACGTTTAACGGGAATGTAATACAAATTAAAGTACAAAAACTTCTAATTGTACCACACTGAGTTTTACATTAAAATTGTTGCAATGATTGTTAGTTCACAGTTAATTTGTAAGAGGAAATACGTTATTTTATTTTAAAAAAACCATTAAACTTACCAACATCAATATCTCCCTCAAATATAAAATGTTCCGTGACTACATTATCTCCAGATTTATAAAAGACATTTGCAGCTAAATCTTCAATTTTTATTCCATTTATAAGGCCGCTTAAAGAAACTTCTGTCGCCTCGATGCTTCTAATGTTAGAAAGAGTAAAATAAACCAGTTTTACAAAAAAATTTTTGCATACAAGGATTTTCATAACAAATTTTGATAAGAGAAACTATAAACAATGAACTTAAAATTTCATATAATTTAAGCAGTTTTGATTTTCAAATTAATAAAATGTTTCTTCATGAAAGTTTTATTTTTTTCTCAAGTCAATAGTTCTTATAAAATATTTTCAAATAAACTTAATTATTAAAATTTCAGGAAAACAAACTCTTGGAGAATCAAATATTATGCAATTCAATATTATCTAAATTAAAATACTTCATTTGCTTTTCACATTGTAAACTTAAAAAAAGACGCCAGTTATTTCTGTAACCGTTTCACAGAGGTTTAATAAAACTAGTATGTTGTGGCCACCACGAGACTTTCTTCTATATTTTCCTATACAAATTCACTCAGTAACAATATTTAAAAATGTTTTTTTTTTTTTTTCGTTAAAAGTAAAAAAAAATCGATAACTGTTTTAAATTACCACATATTTATAGTTCAACCATTCGTTTTAAAGGTATTGACGAGACCTTTCGAAAGATACCCATCTTGAAAATTTACCACACCCCGGGGGGGGGGGAAGCGATGCCCCCACATGCACAATTTTTTTTTCCTAATTAACTACTACTATTAGCAATAATTCATATTAACCCTTAAAATGCATGGATTTTTTTCCCAAAAAAGTTGTATTTAACTGCAAGAAACTTTTATTACGCAGAAAACGCAACGAAAGAAAAAAGAAACAGATTTATTTTTTATGTAATGTGCTAATTTATATGTCGTATATAGATTAAATAATGGAAACTTTCCCAAAGACTAACAAAAATCCTTTATTTTCATGTTGCAGAAATGATACACTATGCATTTAAGGGTTAATTTTACAATCACAGGTTAAGAATAACTCTCATTATGTACATTTATATGAAATTTTGTCCTATACTACCATGTTAAAAATTTAGAAGAAATACGATCACAGCGCCTCCTGTTGTGCGATTGATCCCCAAATCTAATCAGCACCAGTTTATGTCAGGAGCCAACTAAATATTAAGTTTTGATAATTTCGTTTAAAAAATAATAATAAGATTTTTTTTTTTCTAAGTTTTTTTTTCGTAAAAAGTAAAAAAAAAATCGATAACTGTGTTTTAAATTATCACAGATTTATAGTTCTACCATTCGTTTTAAAAAAGGTACTGACGTGACCTTTCGAAAGATACCCATTTTGAAAATTTTTGCCCTATACCACCATATTAAAAATTTAGAAAAAGCGGGATGGCAACGCAACCTGTAAGACGATTTTTACCAAAAGTTGATAGGCACTAATTTATGTCAAGGTGCAACTACACACCAATTTGTATGAAATTCTGTATAGTAGTTCCTGAGGTACAGTTGCCACAAAAATTTGTCACACACACACAGACATTTTCTAAAAATGGTCAAATCGTGTTCCACAGCTCTCAAAGCGTGTAAATCCATCAGAAACCCGAAATCAAAAATTTTTACGAATCCAATATTTTCTTCTATTGAAGATAGAAGAAAGTAAAAATAAAAATGGTAACATTACTACAACTTTTTTTTTTTTTTTTTTTTTTTTTTGGGGGGGGGGGGGGTAGATATTCTTTAAAATAGGTTATACATCCTCGATAAATTTATAAAAATTCTTATGATAAAGTTGTCACAATGAATAGGGAAAAAATCGGGAATATTGGTTAGATGAATGTCGCATAAAAAAAAAAAAAAAAAAAAAAAAAAAAATCTCATTTCTATAAACACATTTCCATTAGCTGATGCAGTGAAAATCCAGGTTTTAATACAATTTATATTTATTATCACGGTTGGGATGAAAACAGGGAATTTATCTTTGAAATATGTTTCTGTAAAAATACTGACTTCCCTATAAGAAAGAATATTAGGTGTATGAGAAAAAAATTATACGATACAAATAAAAGAACTTCGTCAATTACATCAAAAAATTATTATGGCATTTTTAATGACCATTTAACAGCGAATAGAGTTTAGAGGAATGAAGAGTCATCTTGTTAATGAAGTTGTTAAAAAGCATAACTCCTGGGGTAGATATAGAATTCCTCGTCAATGTCTGACTATTATACATATCAAACAAAACTCATATTTGTGTTTGCTCTAAAAAGAACATATCTGTTATATTCACATAAGTGCCAAGTCTCCCGTTTTTAGCAGGCGACTTAATACCAGAAAAATTTTATAATCTTTTTCATCTTATTTAACCGTCGAAAATATGACATTTGATTAGTAAAGTAAGTTGCTATGTATTCAGAAAGAAATCAACGAATCTGCCATTGCTAAGTATAGCTGGGAGATTAACATACCCAGTAATATTTACAATTTATTCTGGAGTACAGTTAGCCCTGCCCCCCCCCCCCTCTTCACACCAGTTTAACTTTAGAAATTTTCTTCAATATGCAACTTTCAATGAACCAAGAAAAATGCTTTTAAAATATAAAGAAGATCGGAATTAACAGTACTCCGGAATAAATTTTAAGTATCACCAGGTATAGATTAATCATATTTTCAACTTTAATTCACTTAAAATAATCTGTTGGCCTAAACATTTGAATGAACTATTGATCTGAAACTTACAATATTTTATATTAAAAAAATATGTCTACGTGATACCCATTATTCAATTGTTGAAAAAATTATGTAAAATCTTTATTTTCTTGATTTGCACCTACCATTTTTCACTGTTTTGTATATCCCAATTTCTTGTTGGTTAAAACTTCCATCATTCTTCAGTTCTGTTCGCTATTCATTCAGCTC